>JAMXBB010000003.1:105324231-105732466 GCA_024138015.1 Lumnitzera littorea
TAAATGATTTGTTTAAATTACAAATTGTCTACTTCAAAGCGGGTTAGTCGTGGACGCCTTGTGTAGATCAGGTCTAAGATAGCGGTTGTAAGGCCAACTTCTATCTTAGGATGGTTTACACGGCGGGGGCTGTTACGACTCTGCCGCTTCGGAGCGTGACAGTTATTTTGCATTATGGGTGGTTTCTCTTTGTTTATATAGAAATAAATGCACTATGCCATGCATTATCTGAATCTTTAGATAAGTCATACTCTATTAGCAAAGTGTTGTAGTTTTGATAGCCTATTCTCCACATGTGATACAAAATATTTAGGTTGGGTTGAATAATTTAAGAACTTTAGAGGAAAAGGAATGTACGCTATTGTAATATGGGAAATCAAATTAAAAGTTTATATTTGGGACACATTATGAGTGAGCTAGTTATAATGTTAAGCTAGGTTTTTTATTTATTATAACTAGTTAAAAAGAAAAAATATATAAAATATAAAACAAAACAAAAAATGAGAAATAGCTAGCACATTCTAAAGGTTCTAAGATACTTTAGGTTATTCTTTTGTTATTACCTTTTGGCCTTAGGGATGGCTATATATTTCATATATGTATATTACAAACCAAGAATGAAAAATAACAAATAATTTTTCTCCTTGAAGAAGTTGCTACATTTGGAAAACTTGTTTTACATATTCGAAGTAGACTTGGGGCCAAGCCGAACCTATCAAGTCAAGGGCTTTGCTGTAATACCTTGTTATTAACATATGCTCTTAAATATGATTGGAGATATATTGGGTGGAAATTATGGTTTCAAACCTTAAATTTTTACAAATAATTAATCAAATAAATTTCATGGAAGACCATCAAATCCACTTGAAAAAAAAAAGAAAAAATAAAATATATGTTTGAGGTTTGAAGTATAAGTAAATAAAGGTTGAGGAATTAAATTCAACAAGAAAATAATAATAGTAGTAGTAACAACAATTGTAGTGGTAGTTTTACAAAGCTTAGAAAAATACAAGGAAGAAATAATAATAATATGGAATAAAATATTTAGGAAATTCAAAATATAAAATTTAGTGTACAGACATGATAAGATGCCTAAAAAATATTGAATTTTGTTGCTAATCAAGTAATTGACATCAAAATAAATATCAATATATAAAAATACATAGTAGCAATAAGAACTTGATAAATTCACTATGCTAGTACATCTTATAAATAATTCTATGTTTGCCAATAAATTTTCATTAAAATATGATATAAAAATAAACATGGATGAATAGTAGCCCCATCCTTTCATTTGCTCTCTAATTGATACGTGTCCAATTCTAACTTATTTTTCAAACACTAATATATAGCAGTCCTTGTGTTCTCATTTAGGTCATGTAGGAGAGTACCTTTTTCTTCCTACTCCTTCAATAAAAACACCCCAAACCCTCATTTTCAAGTCTCGACTTAGGGGTGAGGTGCATGTGACTAATATTTTGAAGAATATATATATATATATATATATATATTTATGTGAACAAGTATATGTATAGAAACACTATGTATGTGTATGTGTATGTGTGTGTGAATAAAATAAGATACTATTGTTAACAAGAAATAATTTTTTCGATAAGCTCTAATAGTTGAAAATACTTATTAGTTTATGGAGACTTATAATAATAATTGAATAACAAGATAGGGAAACTTAAATAAAAATTCAATTAAATGATTTATTTCTAAAATCTCACTCTGTTATTTAAAAAATATATATATATATATCTAGTTGATATCGCAGATCCATGTGGCTAATATTTTGAAGAATATATATATATATATGTATATATATTTATGTAAACAAGTATATGTATTAAAACACTATGTATGTGTGTGTATGTGTGTGTGTGTGTGTGTGTGCATGTGGCTAAATATATATATATATATATATATTCAAAATATTATATATATTTTGAAGAATATATATGTATATTTGTGTAAACAAGTATATGTATAGAAACACTATGTGCATGTGTGTGTGTGTGTGAATAAAATAAGATGTTATTATTAACAAGAAATAATTTTTTTCAGTAAGCTTTAATAGTTGAAAATACTTATTAGTTTATGAAGACTCATAATAATAATTGAATAACGAGATAAGGATACTTAAATAAAAATTCAATTAAATGATTTATTTCTGAAATCTTACTCCATCATTTAATATATATATATCTAGGTGACATCGTAGATCCATGTGGCTAATATTTTGAAGAATATATATATATATATATATTTATGTGAACAAGTATATGTATAGAAACACTATGTATGTGTGTGAATAAAATAAGATGTTATTATTAACAAGACATAATTTTTTCAGTAAGCTCTAATAGTTGAAAATACTTATTAGTTTATGGAGACTTATAATAATAATTGAATAACGAGATGGGAAGACTTAAATAAAAATTCAATTAAATGATTTATTTCCAAAAACTTACTCCGTCATTTAAAATATACATATATCTAGGTGACATCGTAGATACAGTAAATTATCTCAAGGACAATAATAGAGAACGCTAGGACTATACTGTAAGTACCCCTTTCTTACTTGCTATAATACAATGTGGGAATAAATTAAATGACCACTCATTACTTGAGTAAGTCATTACAACTTCACTAAGTGAATCATAAGACTTAATTATTTGATAATTGATTACTAGGTTGATTTGACTGATGCGTGATTTGATATGAGATGATTGATATGGGTACGTGATGAGCATGCTTAAATAGAATGACTTCAACTTGGAATTACATATCTTATTACGAGTTGTGCTATTTGAATTGATAATCAGAAGTGAAAATATTACAAAATGCTCATTCAAGAATTAATTGGCATACTTCCTTAAGCTATAAACATGATTTGTTACAAGTAGTTTTGTGACCTTATGCTCGGTTTTAGTTGAAATATATTGATCATGCTTTGTGAAATTATGCTTAGTTAAGAATGATTCAACAATATGTTCAATGTGATGATTGATTTATGGAAAACAACAAATTATAGTCATGCTTGAGATCTGTGCTCAGTTATTATTAAATGCAATTCGCACATCATGTGCATTCATTACATTGCATGAAAACAGCCTAAAGGCCATATTTTTATTGAGCTCTGTTTTAATTAAAAGACCTAAGGGTCATGTTTAAAAGCTCAATTTAATTAAATGACCTAAGGGTCATGTTTAAATAGTCAGTTTGATTAAATGACCTAAGGGTCATGTTTTAAAGCTCAGTTTAAGGAAAAAAAAAATAACTTAAAGGTCATATTGAAAGTTCAATTTGGATGAAGAGACCTATAGGTCACGAATTTTATAAAGTTCAGTTTATATAGCTTGCTTTTCAATATATAGATCTACATGCTTGATTTTTTGAGCCACCAAGTACTGCTCATATATTTAGCTTAGGAGCTACCAAGTGTTACTCAAATATTTTGCTCGAGAGTCGCTAAGTGCTGGTCATTATTTGCTCAGTTAGGATACTAGCAAATGCATATCATGTGTATTGGCATGGCATATCATTGCATGCATAAAGCATCTATTGATTATTAAATTATACTAAACTAAAGTATATTTGATAAAGCTAATTGCTACAATTGTTATGATGATGGCAGTAAATTGTAATTAGATATGCTCATATTACTGTTTATTATTTATTATTTGTTTTTGCTCATTTCTGATGCTAAGGGGTTAGCTTTGTTCTAACCTTAGGATATGGAGCTGGAGATAACATTGGAGCCTAATTTCAGGATTATGGATAACTTGAGAGCAAGGAACTATTATGTTAATTATATTACTTTAGTTGACTCAAGCAGTATGAAGCCCTTATGTTAGGAATCTAAAAGGATACTTCTAAGATTTATATAAATAAACAATATTTATAATTTTCAAACAATGCTTGGTTTCCAATTAGCCTTATCCTCAACTCGAGGACAGCATAGCAATCCGTTTACTGGCACTAGTATGTCAAACAAATAGGTCATAGGAGGCGGGGCACTACACTTGTACCCTTTGAAGCAGAATTGACTCAGCTTAGGCCAATTCCTAATAGCTCATTCCTTTTACTTTCTTTTTCATTTTTTATAAGCCCAATAAGCCATCTTTCCTCACCGAAGATATACTATACCCTATGTGTAGATGTATATATGTATGCAATAATTAAAAGGAACAATATAGATATACGAACTATATTCTAGTACATTACAACCAATTAATTATGTTTTTTTTTTCATTTACCAAACTCATGAGAGCATCACTATAGTTAAGGAATGTGTATTTGTTTATAATTGATCAATAATAATTAGTTTAATAAAACAATATTGTTAAATATATTTATTTTGATAATATAATAGAAATTTGTAAGAAGTACCAAAAAGAGAAGAAAGAAAGTTGGAATCTTAATTCATGCTTAATTAAAGAAACAATAATAATACATAGTTCAATAATAATAACCCAATGTGATTTAAACCACCTCAATATTAACAAGATTCATGATTTTGGTTATCACTGATTTTTACATTTTGATTATTTTTTATGTGAAGTGTATCAAAATCAAAACATTGAGTCAAAGTTTGAATTTTGATGGTGTATAGAGTAAAGTTTCATAATAAATAGACTTTTATGTTTGTGTACTTTTTGGATAGATTGAAATAGCCACTAGATCTTAAATGTTTTCCTTTTGCTAAAATTTAAAAGTAGAATCAAGCAATTTAAAAAAAAAAATCAAACAATTTAATGCAAGATATATTAGGACCCATAGATATTGAAGTAACAATTTTGGAAATTGTTTGATTCAAAATCAAACATTTTTTTCTTTCACCCAACAAAATCAAACAATTTGATTCAAGAATTATTAAACTTATGAATGTTGGAGCGATATTTGGAAATTATTTTATTCAAAACCTAACAATATGATTTAAGAATTATTAGGATCTACAAATGTTGAAGTTATAATTGAAGACTATAATTCTAATGAAAGATTTTTCAGGCTAGATACTATTTCTTACATATAGAGTTTTTTATTGTGTTAACCTTAACATATTGATGATTTGCTAAGAATTACTAAGTATGTAGGGGTTGATTAGTGAAATCCAAATAAAAATAAAATATTAAAATACTAAAGACACCAAAGTAGTGTCTTTTGCTTTAACATTATAAAAATAGAAGATATAGATATAGATAACATCTATGCAACAAGAACCATTATTTTTCATGGTTTGAATCATTCCTTGTCTCTTGTCTTTGAATCTATTATTATTCGTGTTTGAATCATTCCTTCTCTCTTAAAATGATTGGTCTTCAAATCTATTATTTTTCGTGGTTTGAATCGTTCCTTCTCTCTTAAAATTATTGGTCTTCGAATCTTTTGGATTTCACTTGGATCAAATTATGATATGTAAAAATCAAGCTTGAATTTACAATAATGTAACAACTCTTCATGTATCCAATCAATTCTCTTAGCTATGTCATTGGTCCACTCTTTAATAATATGAACGATTTATTCAGTTTCTCAATTCATAATTATTATGTCATCTTCTAGATATTTTACACCTCTATATTTAATTTATATATTAAACTCATATGACTAATTTTTTAAACTAATTTCTTTATCAATTTTTATAGAATTATCAGGAATTTGAATAATAATTGACTAAACAAGGTTTAAAGATTAAATGGTAAGCAGAACCTATAAAATCTCACAAACATCAATTTTAGGAACGAGTTCGAAAGACTCACAAAATTTTTTCTCTATTTCCTCAATAGCATTCCTTTAGGAATAAAATCAAAAGATTTATAAACTCTCTCATCTATTTTCTTACGTGCACTATTTTGAATATTAACATGTTTTGACCTAAATTTGAAGGACTATAATTGTGTACCTTAGCATTATTTCCTTCCATCTAAGACATTAGTCACTTAAACATCTCAATAACATTACTTTCCTAGGTGAGTCAAGTTGTATAATTGTAGGTTTTAAAACTTTTTATTTAACCAAGAAATAGCACTAAATTAGGGTCTATGAAGAAACCTAAAAAAAGGCTCTTATACTAAAACTAATGTGGAACAATGGGAGTGTAAAATAAAAAGACACAAGAAAATATGTAGGATTTTAACAATAGGAAAATGCATGAAAAATATGAAAATTTACTTGAAAACTTAAAGTGGAAAAGATATATTAGTAGCCTTACACCAATTGATCTAAAGGATGGTCACACACTACCGTTGATTTGTATAGCCTTAGACTATGCAATGAATTATGATAACCTCACACAATTGGTGAGAAAAGGAAGGCATCACATATAATTCGTGAGAGGGTAATATTTCATTTAGTTTGTCAATTATACCATGTTAACTTATTAAAAGGCTAAAATAAAACCCATGTTCAAGAAATGAAGAAAATAACAAAAGATGAAATTAAAATATTTAATTTCCTAAAAAAAGAAGGGATACTAATCTTATATAAAATAAGAAACTAATCTATTAAAATAAAAGATAAAAAAATCATACATAATCAAATTGCATAAGTAAATAACATTTATGAAAAAAAAATTATCATCTTTCATCTACATATCAAGTAAGGGGACAAGAACTAAGACCAAACTTGTATAAAAAGTGAATGTCGATATTCCTTTGAAATAGGTTATGCACTTGATAAGAACTGATTGCACGTTGAAGATTATATGTTAGTGGAGTGAACATTGCCTAACAAGCAAGTTGACTTAATTAAAAATTTTAATTATTTCTTTGCAATAAGATATATATATATATATATATATATATATATATATGCATGAATATGTAGTCATAGATTTCTAATTGTGTAGCTTATGTTAAAGGAAAATAATGTTGGAGCTAAAAATCAGGTAACCGAAAGTTGCCTCAGATGATATGGTAATTAGAAGAATATGCATGGTGGCAACTACTAGTCAATTAGATGTTCTTTTTATGGAGTGTGCCACTCATATTAAATTTGAATGTTTTTTTTAAAATGATTTATGTTATTGTATCAATAAACTTAAGTATGTGACTCATAATTTATACGAGGAACTCATGTGATGATCAAACTCATTTTGAGAGTAATTGATTATATTTATTATTTGCCACATTAATGTAATTGTTATTAGTTTTTTGGTTAGAAAGTATTACTTACTTATATGACATGATTTTTACTGGCTTTTACTAAACAATAAATTTGTTTGTTTATTGAAATAGGATGATTCATTTTGATTATTTAAAAAAAAAAAAGACTCTATTAGGATACTATGTCTTATAAGATATATCTATATGAATAAATGCTATTATTATGATATAATGGATTTTATTTTCAATAAATAGTAGATATTATATTAGAAATAACCAAAAAACCTAGCTCCCATTAGAGTTAGGCAACAAAAGAATTGAGTTTTTAACTCCATTATCCCTATACAACATGAAACTAGTAGTAACAACAGTATAACTAGCCATAAGAGTCTTGTTCTTTCTACATATTCCTATGGAAAGTAAATCTTATATAATCAAAGACAAATAAAAAACAAGTGAAAAAGGAACGATAGCATAATCTTGATCTTCATGCTGAATCCAACCAGCCAAAGGTTCTACCATACTATTCAGCTCCCTTAGCATTAGTTCAATCTTCCAAGCCTTGAGTTGGGAGACATAATGGATTGCTACAATAGTATTGATGAGAGTGGATTTTTACCCTCCTTAACTTCTACACTACATGTGAACCTATCCTATCTTACCGAGCTCGACAACACGACCTGATGTAACGACTAAGAGGACTTTGGACCTAATCATTCAATAAGCCAAAAAGCTTGGCCTACCAAACACTTTGAATTTGAATGAGGGCACAAATGGTTAAAGCATCTACTAAATCTAACCAAACAACTACCTACTACCCTTGTCTTTCGACATGTGACTAAACTGAGGAATCCCTACGTATCCCAAGTAATTAAACTATCTGTCGTAACAATTATCAAGCAAGTGCCTATAAATAAGGGAATGCCACTAGTACAAGGACTCTTTATGCACTCTCAACAATTACTTATTTCTCTTACTTCACTTGTATACAACTTTAACTTAGGCATCAAAGTGACTATGCTGAACTAGTCCCATTACCTTCTTAGCTTAATCTTTTTTCTTCCTTTCAAGAACTAACATTTAACACTATTTTCGACCAACAACATTTTGGTGCTACCTGTAAGAACCATTTTACTAATGGATAAGACACGTTTGATTAAGAGTACAGGTGCTAAAACTTCTTTCCCACACATTTAGGGCAAGAGTAGGCACCATCCTAATGAGGATTAGATAACAAAGTTAGAACAACTCTATGATGACGTGGATAAGGAGAACCAAGAATTATCCAAGAAGCATGATGAGATCTTGAATCTTATTTTAAAAAAATAGTTCGCCTAACCAGAACCAAGGGCATAAAGATAATAGTGCTGATGACTCTAATAATTCAACCCATTCACCTGAATTACCGAAGGAGCAAATCAAAGTAATGCATAGAGCTTCAACCCCTATACTTAAGAAAATAGATAAAGGAAAGCAATCATAGCAAACGCATCATGCGAATCTATCTCACGTAATCGCTTCTACTACGACCAGTCATCAAGTTATAATTAACAAGAGCCTATTCATTCTAGAAATTCTAGAAGAAGTGATACCACAACATATTAAATTGTCGTAGCTTAAGACTTATGATGGAACAAAAGATCCTAAGGATTACCTTGAATATTACCATGCTCTTGCCAATTTGCATGGATTAATTGATGTGGTAGCTTGTCAAGCATTTCTCTTGACTTTGCCTATAAGTACGTGGTTTAAACACTTGAAGCCAAATACTATTACAAATTTTGAAGATTTGTCAAAAGTGTTCTTACAACACTTCCTTGCAAGCAAACTTTCGGTTAAGGACTCCTCTATCTTTAATACTATCAAACAAAGGTCTAATAAATCAATCATTGACTACTTGGTTCGGTTTATGGCCAAGATGGTTTAGATCCCTAAACTGGACATGAGTATTACTTTGAACGCAATAATTGATGGGGTAAAGCCACATGGAGATTTCTTTAAGTCTCAAGGAAAAAAATGTTTATAGAATTCAAAACCAAAGCTACTTCTTATATTTAACAGGGAGATGCAAAAAAGACCAACATGAAGCCGATCAAAGCAGGAATGATTAGAAAAATGACAAGAACAAAAAAGAGTACAAATGATAGACTTGGTGGTCATGATGACCAATATTTGGAGGCTAGTAGTAGTGAAAGAAAGAGACCATGGATTACGATCTATTCTATTCATACTCCTTGATGAATTCTTAATTGCATATATTTTATTTAGTTATTTTTGATGATTTTCCTTGATATTTGAGTTTATTTTTAGATAATAATACTTAATTGAGTAAAATTTGGTTTTCTAGGTTCTAAAATTATCTACGTGAGAAAATGAGAAGATAGAAAAAAATTTCACTTAAATTGGAGCTAAAATGAGCAAGTTATAAAAGTTTGAAGATCGATACAGCCAAATGATACGATTGTGTCATTTCTAGGTGAATTTAGAGCTAATTTTCATTTGTCATAGCCTATGACATGACCAAAAGACATGATCATGTCATTGGTCATGTTGTTTCCAAGTTTAATAAAAAATAAAAAATAAAAAGACAAACATGAAGCATAGAATGTTACACAACTGAAAGATACGGTTGTGTCCCCAGTCGTATCTTTTTTAACCGACCTAATTTTTTTAATTCTTCATAAATAAAGCCTTGTTAGGGTTTATTGAGACTTTTTTTTTTTTTTTTTGCATGCCTTTGAGAGAGTTTCTGAAGTCAAGAACTACCAAGAAAGCGAGGAGAAGCGAAGATTTAAAGATTCAATTTGTTTAGATTTCATGATGATTCTTTCCATTACTTTCTACACTTTGATTTTTAATTTCTATTTTAGGATGTGTAGTGAGTAGAATCTTAGTATCTAGGTTTTGTGAAACCTAAATCTATTAATGTGACATGATTAGTATTGATTGATTTAGTTCTTTATTAATTTCTTGATTAACTATGTTGCTTCATGATTTAGATTATTGTTTCCATGGATAGTAATCTAGAGTTTGATATCTTATAAAAGAATTGAGAGATTTCTTATAAGATTATATCTAGGCTTAGTTAATGAGAATTATTGCAAGATTGTAGATAATTTGCAAGATTCTTCTAAATTTCAAATTAAAGTGTAGAGAATTCATTGTTTAATAATGCGATCTTAGATCACGCTATTAAGAAGAGATTCTAATAGGTGATTCTAGGGTTAGGGTTAATTGACTTAAGAAAGTAATTAACATTAGTAGAGAATTCTCCCGATCAAGAAAAATTAAAGAATAAATTAGATTATCTTTAGAAAAATCACATATTAGATTTAGGGGAAACAAGATCTAGGTATAGTGTTGAATCTTGAATTAATTAAACTGCTTTCTTGTTAATTCTTGAATTTCATCTTAGTTACTCTTTAATTTAGTTTTAGCAATAATTTAAATTTACTTCTTTAGATTTCTTGAAATTTAAATTATTGGTTAGATAATAAAGACCTAATGAGTACTAGTAATCAAAGTCCCTGAGGGATCGACACTTGGACTCAATCCGCTATATTATAAATTCATAGGTGCACTTACCTCGTACTAAGTTTTTGGCATTGTTGCCGGGGACTGTTGATATTAAGAAAAACTAGTAAATTTATTAATCTAACCATTTCTTCTTTATATTTCTTGATTTATTTTCTTTTTCTTGAGTTCTTTTATTTTTCTTGGTGCGATCTTAACTAAATTGTCTATTTTCTTTGGTGTAGTGCATGACAAGAAGCCAATCAAAAGATTTGATTAAAATTGATCTTATGATTGAGCGAACAGCTTTATGTAATTTGAGACAATTATCTATTAAAGAAACAGTGGAGGCGATAAATGAAGTATCTCCATTTATATTGAAAGACGAAGTAGAGTTGTTAGAAGGTGAAGTCAAGAATTAAGCAGTAGATCAAGAATCTAATCACGAGAGCTTACCTGACAACATCATGGCCAATAACGAGGAACATAATCGAACCATGTCGGACTACTCCCAATCGTCATTAATCGACACCTAGTCCTACATCAATTGGCCAACTGTTGTAGCCAATAACTTCAAGATCAAGCCGAACATTATTTAGATGGTGCAACAGTTTATCCAATTTGACGGCCTCTAAGGCGAAGATACTAATGCACATATTTCCAGTTTTTTGGAAATATGTGATACTTTCAAGATTAACGGGGTAACTAACGATGCCATCCGGCTGCCCCTCTTTTCGTTTTTTTTGTGTGGCTGAGCAAAGCAATGGTTAAATTCCTTAGCAAGGGATTTGATCACAAGCTGGAATGAATTGGTGGAAAAATTCTTGGAGAAGTATTTTCCACCTACGAAAATGGCAAAGCTTAGAGCTGACATCTCATCGTTTGCCCAGATAGAGGGTGAGACCTTGTACGATACATGGGAGCACTTTAAGGACTTGTTAAGGCGGTATCCACATCACGGCCTCCCTTTTTGGATGGAAATGCAAACATTCTACAATGCTCTCAACCCCTTTACCAGACAAATAATAGACATAGCAGCCGAAGGTATACTCAACACTAAGACACCCAAAGAAGTCCAGGCTCTAATAGAAGGCATGGCTATGAATAATTACCAATGAGAGAACCTAAGGGGAGAGCAAAAAGTCGTAGGCATATTTGAGCTTAATGTTGTACAGTCTCTAGCCACTCAAGTGGAGATGTTAAGTAAGAAAATTGAATCCCTCTCGATTAGTTCACAACAACTACAATGTAGCTCCAACAACTTCATCCAATAAGGGATTGTAGGCTACGTGTAGACAGAAAGTGTTTATTTTCTAGGGAAACCTATAAGACCCCAGTATAATCCTTATAACAACACCTACAATCTTGGGTGGAGAGACTACCCTAACTTTTCATGGGGAGGCCAAAATCAAGGTTAAGGCTAACAATGGTAGATAAGGAATCAACCCCAGCATAGACCAAATTTAACTTCACTAGGGTTTCAACAACCGGTAGCACCCCCACCTACTCTAGAGAAGAAGTTAGAAACCCTCTTAGAGAAATATTTTCAATCTAACAAGGCTCAAATGCAACAAACAGAGGCCTCTTTAAGGAATTAAGAACCCTCCATTCACAACCTGGAGAATCAGATTGGCCAGATCACGAGGATGTTAAATGAAAGACAACAATGATCACTACCAGGGAACATGGAAACAAATCCTAGAGAGCAAATGAAGGCAATGACTCTCCGAAGTGGAAGAGACTTGCAAGATGCAAATAAGAAGGATGATAAGAAAGTGTTAGATGAATCCTCTAAGGCATAAGAGGAGAAGACCCTAGACTAGCCTAGAGTCAAGGAATATCGACCTCCGATTCCTTATCCTCAGCATTTGAAACAAGAGCGCAACGATCAATAGTTTGGTAAATTTCTCGACCTTTTTAAACAGCTACATATAAACTTACCACTTGTTGATGCTCTTTCACAGATGCCAAGATATGCTAAGTTCTTAAAGGACTAGTTGTCTAATAAAAGAAAGCTAAAAGAGATCTCAATAGTAACTCTTAGCAAGGAATGCTCAACCTTATTGTAGAAAAAGTTGCTAGAGAAGCTTAAGGATCCAGGGAGTTTTACTATCCCTTGTATTTTTGTAATTTTCTTGTTGATAAAGCTTTAGTAAATTTAGGGGCTAGCATTAATCCTATGCTGTACAAGCTATTTAAAAGGTTAGGGTTAGGTGAACCTAAGTCTACATGGATGAGTCTACAATTAGCAGATAAGTCTATTACCTACCCTAAAGGAATTATTGAGGATGTTTTAGTCTAAGTTGTTAAATTCATTTTTCTAATAGATTTTGTTATCTTAGCTATGGATGAGGACAGTGAAATACCACTTATATTAAGACGCCCCTTTTTAGTGACCACTCAAGATGTTATTGATGTTAGTGAAGGGAAACTAATATTAAGGGTAGGAGATGAAAAGATAATTTTTAAGGTATCTGAAGCCATGAATAAATCTACTGAATTAGATGACAGTTGTTATCGGTTAGATGCTATTGACTTTGTTATTTCTAATTGTTTGTGAGAGATATTGACAAAGGATTCATTAGAGTTATGTTTGTTAAAAGGAGAAGATGAAGTAATCGACCCCAAATTTAAGATGGTAGTCACACAATTGGAGGTAACTAAATCAATTGAAGCAAGCATGGGTTTTGAACAAATGAAAGGGGAAAAGGAGACGTGGTTGAAGCCCTCAATTGAAGATTCATCGGTACTTGAGTTGAAGCTGTTGCCAGATTACTTAGAATATGCCTTCTTAGAGAAGGATTCAAAATTACTAGTAATAATTGCCTCGGATTTGGGAGAAGATCGGAAGGATAAACTTTTGGAAGTTTTGAGGAAGCATAAGAAGGAATTGGCATGGAAAATTTCAGACATCAAGGGGATAAGTCCCTCTTTTTACACCCACAAAATTTTGATGGAGGAGAATCATAAACCAATGATGCAACCCTAATGACTGCTTAACCTAAACATGAAAGAAGTGGTCAAGGTAGAGCTAATTAAGGTGGCATGACAGTCGTTCCCAATGAGAAGAATGAGCTGATTTTGATGAGAACAATAACCGGGTGGCATGTGTGCATTAATTATCGAAAATTGAATGATGCCATACGAAAAGATCATTTTCCCCTTCCATTTGTAGATCAAATGCTAGAAAGACTGGCCAAGCACATGTATTATTGCTTCTTAGATGGTCTATCGGGATATTTTCAAATACCAATTATGCTAGAAGATCAAGAAAAACCACGTTTACATGTCCATATGGCACATTTGCTTGTAGGCGAATGCCGTTTGGGCTCTGCAATGTACTAGCCACTTTTTAGAGGTGCATGATGGCTATTTTTGAAGACTTAGTTGAGGATATCGTAGAAGTCTTCATGGATGATTTTTCAATATTTGGAGACTCGTTCGAGTATTGCTTACAGAATCTAGAGAAGGTCCTAATTTGGTGCAAAGAAACCAATTTATTTCTTAATTAGGAAAAATGTCATTTCATGGTTTAGGAAAGTATTGTTCTTGGGCACAAGATTTCAAAAAGGGATATTGAGGTAGATAATGCAAAGATTGACACTATTACCAAGTTACCACCTCCGACTTCAATGAAAGCAATCAGAAGTTTTCTTAGACATGCAAGGTTTTATAGGCGATTTATTAAGGATTTCTCTAAGATCGCCAGACTATTAACTTGATTGCTAGAGAAGGATGTGCCCTTTGGATTTTCTTAGGAATGCATGAATGCATTTGGCACCCTTAAGGATAAGCTCACAAATGCTCCGATAATGGAGGCCCCCAATTGGAGCCTTCCTTTTGAGTTAATGTGTGATACTAATGACTATGCAGTAGGAGCCGTCTTGGATCAAAAAAAGGATAAATACTTCTAACCTGTCTACTATGCAAGCAAAACTTTAATTGAGGCTCAAGAAAATTGTACAACAACTGAAAAAGAATTGCTAGTTGTTGTCTTTGCTTTCGAGAAATTCCATTCTTATTTGATCTTATTTAAAGTGATTGTTTATACTGACCACTCTACTCTTAGGTATTTGTTGACCAAGACTGATGCCAAGCCACGCTTGATCAGGTATATCTTACTCCTTTATGAGTTTGATATAGAGATCCGGGATAGGATAGGCATGGAGAACCTAGTAGCGAATCACTTGTCAAGGCTAGAGAATCCAAATCTAGAAAAGCTAATAAAGCATGAGATTAATGATGAGTTTCTTGAAGAAAGGCTATATGCTATCAATAAGGTAGTTGATCTAAAGACTCCATGGTTTGTTGACCTTATGAATTATTTTGTTGACAAAATTATTCCTAATAGTTTTTCACATCAGCAGAAGAAGAAATTCTTCTCTGACCTAAAACATTAATTTTTGGAGGACCCTTATCTTTTTCGAATATGTGCAAATCACATGATTAGAAGGTGTGTTTCACACCTTAAGGGATGGCAAATACTTGAACATTGCCATGTAGGGCCAGTTGGAGGACATCATAGTGCCAATCATACAGCTTATAGGGTTTTAAAGGTAGGATTTTATTGGTTTACTATCTTCAAGGACACTCAAAAGTTTGTTAAGCTTTGTGAAAGCTGTCAAAAATCGAGCAACATCTCTCGAAAGGATGAGATGCCCCAAAACCCTATCCTGGTAAGTGAAATTTTTTATATATGGGGCATAGACTTTATGGGCCCATTCCCGAATTCGAATGGGAATAAATACATTTTAGTGGCTATTGATTACGTTTCTAAGTGGGTTGAGGCTCAAGCCTACCTACTAATGATGCCACTAGAGTGATAATAAGTTACCGGGGTACGTATTTCTGTAATGCTCAACTCAATAAGGTGTTGAAGCATTACGGTATAATTCATAGGATAGTGACTCCATACCACCCACAAACAAGTGGCCAAGTAGAAGTAGCCAGTAGGGACTTAAAGAGAATTTTAGAAAAGATAGTAGAGCATCATAAGAAGGATTGGTTAGACAAGTTAGACGATGCTCTCTAGGCCCATAGTACAACTTACAAAACACCAATTAGCACTACTTCGTACAGACTTATGTATGGAAAAGCATGTCATCTTCTGGTAGAGATAGAACACAAAGCGTTTTGGGCAATTAAAACCATTAACCTAGATTTTGAGCTTGTAAGAAATCATCGGAAACTCCAGTTGAACAAGCTTAGCGAATGGCGAGATTTAGCCTATGAAAATTCCCAAATCTATAAGGAGAGAACCAAAAGATATCATGATCAGTGGATAAAGGGAAGACGGACTTTTCAAGAAGGGGACTAAGTCCTCCTACACAATCCTTGACTCTGTCTATTCCCTGGTAAGCTTAAGTCCAAGTGGTCCGGGCCTTTCATGATTACACTGGTTTTTCCTCATGGAGCAATTGAAGTCACACATCTTGAAAAAGGTACGTTTAAAGTTAATGGTCAACTTTTGAAACTTTACGTAGGAGAAGAGCTTAAAAGCCATGAACTTGAGGAGTTGCAACTCCTTGACATGATCTACAAGTAAGTTCATTTCTCTCATCTCATCTAACTATCGATGTTAAATATAGCACTCTTGAGAGGCAACATAAGTTACTTTTACTTTTTAACTGATAGGTTAGTTTAGTAGTTTTTATTGTTTATCTTAGCATCTTAACACTTTTATTTTTCATTTTAGGGTTAAGTTCGCTTTTATGTTACGCTACATATACGGTGGTACAATGTGGGTTATAGGTAGCATGGTATGACATAATCTTTTACCATTACATATATACTGTTAAAATATAAATGCTGGTTAAAATATCATTGGTTAAAATAGTTATATCATGACCCAAACTTATACTAAATCACTTAGTTTATAGTTCAAAAAAGGCCAATTTACTAGTTTAAATAGTTAAAAAAATATATAATAAAATTAATGAAATTAGAGTTCCAACTATTTTTTGAGGATGCTGGAATTATGATTTGAAGATTAACCAGCTATATAATATCTAAAGTCTTCTATTTTTTTTTCTTTTATGTTCAAATAATAGTAGTGTATGTAGTAATCTTTTTATGTAGAAAAATGATAAGAAATTTAATGAGTGTCAAGTAAGGATAAGTGGGTAATCTTATCATATCAAGTATACACTCGTACCTTACTCAACCGGATAAGTTTTAAGTGAGTATCAAGAGTCAAAGATACTTTTTGAATATCAAATTTTTAGAACCTACTCTCACAAAATAGAGTACGGTTATAGTGTCTCAATATGTTGTAGCAAATCTAAAACCTATACTCTAACGTACAAAAAGTATAGGTTTCAAAATACCTTATATACACCATGTAAAAATTATTGATAAATAATATTAATGAATGCAAAATAGATAATGCTACATTCTTTTAAGCATGAAATATCTTATTAAAAAGAAAAAGAAAAGGCCTAAGGCTATAAGATAGAATCTCAAATCAAGAGCTACCTCTCTCTTGTATCTCTCTAAGTCTCAATTGCACCCCTCTCTTCCTTCAATATGTTTCATTTTTTTTCCCCAATTTTCTTATCTATTTGCTAACTATTAGCCTTAGTTTAGTAATGTTGTAAAAATAAATGAGGATATTCACAAATACACATTCAAAGTTGTTGCTCATGTGTAAAAAACAATCTTTTAACATAGAAAAAAAATTAACTAGAATTTGCTATAAAAGAATGTTTAATGCTAAAATTTGGGTAGTTCTAAAGTATCAAGGGATAGGTTTTGATGCCAAAAATCTAAGAACCTACACTTATAAGATAAGTATAGATAAGGATTCATATCCCACATACCTCATATCTACTCACCCTTAACCACTAATGTTAAGGATACTATGTATATAAGATATAGGTTCCAATATCTAGGCTCTAAGGGGGTTAAAAAATGTAACCATAAGATTGAACTTAGAACACAAAGTTTAGGGCGATCGGTTAAAGGATCCAATCAAACCTAAATTATAAACTATGGATAAAAAAATTAGTAAAAACGATCCTGTAAACTTAAATTTAAGAAAATAAGTAATAAATAGGAGATTATAAAATTTTAAAATTTTAAGTATAATAATTGTTAATTATCGAAAAGGCGAAAAGTATAATCTAATAACTAATAAATTACTAGAGATAGATCATATATATACTAAAAATTATAGAATGACCTAAATAATAATTAAGAATGTTCATATGTATTTACGTATAGATAAAAATACGTGAAATTTCTTAAATTGTATCAAAACGTATTAAATAATTATGGAAAATTATTAATTAATTAAGAAAAAATCAGAGGAATCAGGAATGAGGTGAATGTGGTCGTGGCAAGTCAGGAAGTGAAGAAAAAAAATTGCCCAATCAAAATCAAGCAACACAAAAGCCAAAAACTAAGAGATTTGGGCAATGTCTTATCTAATTTAAAGCACATTAATTACCACAAAACTCTATAAATAGAGAAAATATTTGCAAAGCTCCTTTAGGCAGTTAGAAATCAAACAAAAATAAAGAGCATCGAAATTCAAGAGAAAAAAGGGAAACTGTGCAATTAGGGCTAGTGAGCTAAACCCATACACCATCACTACCACCTGGGACTGAGCTACCACCACCACCTCACTCCAGACCCACCGTCTAGGCCGGTCGACACACCTGAACCGGTGAATCAAGTGAGTCCCTTATTTGCTCCGGTTTTGTATAATTTCTTTAAATTATTTATTTTGCCCAAAAAATTATGAAACTTGTTATTATGAGGTTTTATTGTATGTAAATTTAGGAAAAAATAGTGATTAAGTTTAATTACATCTGAAAATATAAGGTCTTAACAAATTAAGCAAAACTAAACATAATTAGAACCAGAAATAAATAGGCTTAGGGGTGTAGTTTGGAGCTTAAATTTTTTCTATAGAATACTTAAGTGATATAGAATAATGTTATGAAGCCATTCTTTTAAAAGTAATTTTTGAAATTTTGAAAATTTTTAAGTAAATTTTTAGCCCTAAAATGATGAAAAAATTGAGTAATTTTGGGTTAATTAAGTGATTAATTATTAATTTAAATAGTAATTAGATATTTAGGGATGTTAATATTTGTTGTGGAAACCTAATCCTAGCTTTTGGAGTATTAAGTGTAATTAATTTAGGAATTAAGTAGTAATTGTACAAAATTAGGAATATGTGGAATTAGAAATTTAATAAATATGAAAAATTAGGGTTATTTAGATAATATAATAATAAAAATCAAAATATACTAAATCTGAAACAAAATTTAATTTTAAGTAATTGTATAAAAAAAATATAAGATTTTCTCACATCGAGAATAAATCCGGTACCCTAATTAGGATTAACATGTACTGAACAGTTTAGAATACTAAATTAAGACCCAATAGAATATTAGAATACTCGAGCTTAATGTGATTAATTTCACATTAGGATTTGAGTATATTTAAGATTCTAGAGATTCTAGAATCTAATTTAGGAACCGAATCCCGAAATAGGGTAGAATGAATCATTAGTACATAATAGGTATACATAGAAAAATGAGTTAAATTATAACTTAGAGTATGAATCCTTAAAGTACAAGTACTAAAAAGACTTATTTGTATTATAAGATACCCAAAGACGAATTGGCTTGCAATTAAGTGATCGAGCGATGGAGAAATTCCAAGTAAGTTGGGTTATTACTTACTGTATTAAAGTACTATTTTCATGGTACTCGAAGACTTAGGATTGTATATGGTTATGATTGTAAGTAGTTTACGCATGTGTTTGATGTATCTGAATTCGTGCTGAAATTTATAGTATGATTGATTTTGTGTTATGAATGAATTGGTGTGAAATTGTTTGAAAACCTTAAATGAAATTTAATCTTATTCGACTCTAATGACCTAAAATGTCATGCATTGCAACTCGTTAGGGGAAGGATTCTCCAACCAAATACCGACCCTTTTGAAAGGGATAGCGCAGGATTGCATAATGGTCCCTTCTTCATCCTTAGTCGAACTAAGTAATAAGAGAGGAGGTCGCAGCGAAAGTAAAGTCAATGGTTCGAAGGTAGTCGTGAGAGGAGCTATGTCTCCATTGCACAAGCCTGGGATTGGTTGTGAGCTGCTGCATAACATGGAAACTCCTCAACCTAGATTAGAGCGAGTGAAATTTCTCTGATTTCATAACGGACCAGACTACGTTGTGCGATGACACTTAATTGTTGCATTGCATGAAAATAATTGTTTGATAATATTGTTTGTGTTTGCATACATTCACTAGTCTCCAATTCAACTTACTGAGCTATAGTTGCTCATAGCCTTATAGATCCTTTTGTAGGTCCTGATTTCTGAATACTTCAAGTATTATGCCGCCTTACAATTATCTAGATGTTAGTTCTTTTGAAGCTAGGGGTATAAGGATCAATTTAATTAGTAGTGAATGTGTAGATTGAGTGTCCTTTGTAGTTTGAGGATGAAAGACTTATAGTTGTTATGTAAATTAGTAAACTATTATGTTTATGTAGAGTTTCTTAGGAAGTTATGTGGATTTTACATATAATTATGGATGTTTATTAAAAATTTGTGATATTTACTATAATTGTAGTTAAACATTTAATTGAATTGTTTACTTCAAAGCGAGGAGTCGTCGACACCTTATATAGATCATGTTTGTGATAGTTACTATGAAGCCAATTACTATCATAGAATGGTTTATACAGTGGAACTGTTACGACTTCGCGGCGTAACAATTTCAATTCCAAATATTAAAAATTTATATTAATAGAGTAGGGTATAGTACATATGTTGCATTATGCCTCTTCCATCATGAACCTTATATATATATATATATATATATATATATATATATAGACACATNTGTTACAAATAAATTTCAATTCCAAATATTAAAAATCTATATTAATAGAGTAGGGTATGGTACATATGTTGCATTATGCCTCTTCAACTGTGAGCCTTATATATATATATATATATATATATATATATATATATATATATAGACACATGCATGCATATACAGATATAAGGTGTATGTGCATGTGCATGCATGCTTTCAGTTAATTTTTAAGGGGAGAATTATGTACTGAAACATGAAAATATAAAGTCGAGTTCAAATAAAAAATGAAATGTTTCTATAGTATAAACGAAAATGAAAGTTTTTTTTATGGATTTAAATAGAGGATGGATGTTATGTAAAATGGTGTAAATATATAATCACATTAGACTTCATTCAATGACTTTTGATTTTTGTCATGTAGTGCATTTAAAAAAATATAAAATATTTATCTTCTAGTGTATAATTTTCATCTATGATTTACATCAGTTTAATAATATTCATCATGTATGTACACCACTTTAATAATGTTTATCCTCTATTTAAACTATTAAAAATTTTCATTACATTGTCTAAAGTTTCAAGAAATTACATTTATTCTTTTCCTAATGATGACATGTGATTTCAACTTTTTGAGTTACAATAATGATTGATTTTATGATATAGCATCTAACTCAAAATTTGAACACAATCCAACTAATGTTGAGTTACATGGGTCTATGTTCCTTTTGCATTCTTAATATCAATTCAAAATTTTTTATTACGTTCTCAAAACTACTTCAGGTAATAAATTTTGTTGCTTTAAATATCATTCCATCCAATCAAATGCTATTGCAATTTAAAAATGAAAAAAGTTTGGACATCATCCCTATAGAGAAAGAGAATTGTTACAATCTAGGAGAGTAGTTACATATTTTACTTTCAGGATGACATTTTGGTTTTAACTATCCGAGGAATACTTATTTTTAGTTTTCACATTATAATTTCCTAGGAACTGTTGTGGATACTTAATTTATCACATCATAATAATAGCTTTAACAAATTATTGTATAAGCTAAGTTTTTGTTATTCAACTCCTCTTTCATTTATAATAAAGAGGTTAATGAACCATTTGTGGAATGGATGACTTGGTGGCAAAAACTACAAAGATTACTTTCTCTCATGCTCTAACATTTTCAGTTTTCTTATAAAATTAGTAAGTGGATATATATCCGCTTTGTCAATCATCACTATAAACTCTATGGCTTTCTTTATTGAATCCTTTTAAAATCATAATAATAATATTTTGTTTCATCCTTTTCATGCTATGGAACAAATCCACCAACATAATCACTAAACCAATAATTTACAGGAAATATTTGATGCTGGTCTCAACTCCCGATCAAAAATTGTAGCCTAACTCCCTTTCAAAGCTCACACACAATGTACTATCAAATAGATTTCCCCAGTCTCTTAGATCGACTAACCCGTGTGTAAGTATTGTTCACATGGAACCTCTTCCTTCCTTAGCCTCTAAAGTACTCATCTAAATATTTGCTACCACCACCAAGATCTATGTTGACGATTGGTTCGCCCGAGCTTGTTCCCCAGGATTTTCATGCCACCACAGTGCTTAATAACTCGCTCTAGTCTTATACCTATGACATACAAATTCATCTTCTTCAAGCCAATATTCATTAGGATCAAGTACTCCTACAGGTGCACATTCGATTTCTCTCAACTTGCTTCTACATACTCAAGTCACAAATCATACGTTAACTTAGTAGGATAAACATAAAACAGGAGATTCTTAAATCCGTCACTTTTGGGTGATCAACTTTCCAACCGGCACTTGTATTTTTTTTATTTTTTTATTTCGTGATAATTTTGTATTTTCTTTTGTGGTAACTATATTTTCTTTATGCTAATTGTGACAAAAAAGTTGATATTTTTCCAACTTTTTGGTAACAGTATATTTTCTATATTCTTTATGATAAATGTGATAAAAAAGGGATAAATAAATTTATTCCTAACAACTTTTTCTGTAGTTTTTTTATAAGACATGATTTTGGTAATGTTACCAAAAAAATCAATGTCTTTTGCACGCTTGAAAATCAACTAAGATAAGAAAATAATCAAGACATGTCATGAATAGCTATTGCTATATTTATTTGTAATTCGACCACGTAATAGTTATTCGATTATGAAGCCCTATTACTAATAATGTCAACTAGATATTCATGACCACATCATTGCTGTTGCTGTTTGAAATGCAAACCACGCTACCAGTAGACTATTGACTATTGCCACCGTAAGACCTATCACTGCCGCATGACCCGATACCAACACCGACAATACGAGGCCCACCACTTCTTGGGCAACATAAATAATAATATCATCACAATTGAAGCGTACAAGTGATTCTAAAACGAAATTATTATATTATGTNCTGTAATTAATAATTTATAAATAATAATAAATGCAAATAATTTTAAAATAAAAGTAAAATATTATGTAGAAATATATGATATGATATAACATAATATGATATTCTGATATTATATAAATAAATGGCCATGGTATAATAGATGAAGTAATGTTATATAATAATTAAAAAAAAATCACATATCTTAGTAAATACAAATAACATCTTCTTAAATTATTTTATATGATAAAACATATAAATAATGTATAGTACCAATTTATGTAAAAATATAATAATAATTTTATAATTACATATATTCTTATGAGGAGATAATAATATTAAATCTTATATCATATTATACAATTATTCAATAAGATTAAATAATATAATAAATTTGATATTATTATATTACTAAATAAAGTATTATATTAGTAAATAGAAATAATTAATTAAATTGTAATACTATATAATAAATATTAATAATATATTATATAATATAACATGTAATTATATGATATTTTATGTGCAACCCAATTAGGTTCTACAATGATTTCTCTTTTTTTAAGTTTTGCAACTGTAGATAACTACCCACTATATTAAGGGAATTACACAATGCCTTAAGGGTTGTAGATGGCCACCCATGGCCATAGGTGGATTAAACAACCCACTTATTTCAAAGGATTATTACCTACCTCTACATTATGGTCTTTCTAATGACCCTAACGATAGGGAGTCGCCTACGGTCACCTTTGGAAAGTAGCAATAGCTCACACTCCCTTGCCTCTAAGGTGGTTTAGAACTTTTTTTCTTTTCAAATTACAACTTTTTCCTTTTAAATTTTTACTAATTTTTTATTATTTTATTTCTTTTTCGTATTTTATTATATTATGTATTTAATATAAATACATTGACCAATGAAATTATCCCATGTGTCTTTTCTAAATAGTAAAGCAATTACATTAAAAAAAAAAAAGATTTATTTGTAACATGTACAAACGTTAAAAACTTGAATAGAAAATAAAATATATTTAGGACTAAAATAGAAAAACAATGAAACAATAATGTCTTAAAATGTATTTTCAATATAAGACATATATATATCTTTAAGATATTGGTTACATTTTAGGTTTCACTAATATATTTTGTTCATTTCTTTTATCATATTAAAATTTCATATTTCCTTTTAATTGGTAAATTAGTTTCCATATTCAATAGTTTGTCAAAGAAAAAGGGACAATTTCTTTTTTTTTTTTTATTACATCACCTGTATGGTCTCATTACACTTTATTTAAAAAACATTTTGGTAGAGGGCTATTTCAATAATTAGGCTTTTTACCCAATTTAATACTATAGACCAATTTAATGAGTTAGTGATAAGACCCAGGAAACTAACCAAAATATGGATGTTTTTAGGGAGATATAGCTTAGTAAGCTCGGATTAAGGATCATTCAACTGATTATTCTACTCTTAGCCTAATTAGATTAACTCATGCATGAAAATAAGCCTTAAAAAATATTTCTAAGCTAGTTTGGACCATGTTTGACCTCAAAAGGAGTCATTTGAACTTAAATAAGATCTATAAACTTGTTTTATTATTGGTGAGCTTATATTCTTTTATTACTATTAAGCCTATCTAGAGCCCAAGAAGGCACACGTTCATGTCTATATGAAAAGAATGAGTTAATCTTAACCATTAGATCATCTAGGGCAATTTAACGATTGCCAACAATACCAAATCCCAACCATCCTTCTTAAAGCAATCCAACAGTTGCGACATGCCCCCTAAAATCTATAAAGGGCTCCTCCTCTTATTTTGGGCATTGAGAACATTGATTAGCTTGAAACAAACGTATAAGCTTTATTGAAACTACTACATGGAGACTAAAACAAGCTCCTTAGTGAAGAATAGATCAAGAGTATCTAAGAATGCAAAAGTTAATCTCTCCATTATACTTATACGTGCCATTGGATTAAGTGATCTCCAAGATCAAATATCATATGCTACAACCTTACCTACACATTTCAATTGTTGAGCTCATATTCTTGCTATGGAGATTTCCTAGAAGATATCTTATTTACACAATAATACTAAAAAATATATGATAACCAATTGTTTTTTAATTGATAATGCACTTATCCCTTCTTTCTTTTGATCAATTGGACCTTCAATTAAATGAAAAGCAACCTAATGGGCACAAATTTGTTTTATATAGATATTATTTAGTCATTTTCTTACAAGTTAGCAATTGAGGAAAACAATTTAACATGTATGCTATGATTTGTTTATGTTTTATCAATCAGAGCTTGTAAAGTGTATTTATACTTGTAGCATGAACTAATTGAGTTTTACTTTTTCTTTTTTATGGTGAATAGCACATGGAGTCAATGGAATGATTGGAAACTTCAACCGACAAATGCAAGAAATTAATAGAACTCTTCCAAATCTAAGACTAGTGAATTCAACTTTAGATAAATTCTTCTAGATATGATATTTTAAACTTTCTTTCCACAATCCTTATTTCATTGTTATAATAATTTGGACAACTTATATTTTAGATGGTACAAGGATGTGCCTTTATATATGAAATATTAAAGTAGGATAATTGGCTTTTGATGTCTTATTACTGTTTGAATTTTTAATTTTACCAAACAATCAGCAGAATGCTTAATGATTCTTCACAAATTATTAGTAGGTCAAGATTATTGATATAAAGATCTATCTATTAGGTTAAGCAAACATTTTCCTTTCAATATAATACCCTACCTCTCCAAGTATTGAGAATTCCATTTCTTTAGGTGACAAAAGTCATCATAGAACTACAACATTGTACATGTCATTCTTAGACCATTTCCCATAGTGTAGAGGTACACATCTTCTAACTTGTAATCTAAGGATTTAAAGCAAACATTCGTTCAACTCATATTTTCTCTTCTAAACGAATAAATATATATATATGTATGTAGGTATATATAGATATATATATGTAATAACTTAAACAAAGGGAAATACATAGTCTTAATGTTTCTAAATAGATTGATAAAAGAAGAAAGGAAAAATAAGAATGCAAATGCCAACACTAATGAACTCTCTTCATCTTGTTCCTTATTAACCACATCTCTACCATAGGGGTATAGAGCTTCAAATCTGAATAAATAATAAAGGGTGCTTTAACAACTAGATCTAGTCCAAACCAATTGAATGTGTCATAAAAACTGCAAATTAGGTTAAGGAATTGAAGCCCTTATATGTATAATAAAGAAACGCAGCCAATAAGGCAGAATGCTTGAGAGAAATCTAATCTTCTACCTTTGGGTGTTCACACCACTTTTTTAAAGTTCCTTCTTTTTATTGATGTCAAGAACATTAGATCTCCCCTTAAAATCTTCTTATCCATCAAATGATCATTACAATCATTGATAATGTCATTTAGAAGATAATATGAATAAATCGACATTTTCACTTTTTCTTTCCTAAAACCCCATTCTTGTTCCAACCTAATCCACACAAATCATATAATTCTTTTGTATAAAAATTCAAGTCATTATAATTACCAACTTCTTGAACCATTGATTTATATTGATTGTTTTTCTTCTTTATCCTTTTCATCTTATAGTCAATTTGTTGTATAGTAAACACATTCTTAAACTTCTTCTTGACACATACATGACGACTTTTGAAATCACGATTTTTCCTCTTAAAATTGACCAAAAACTTGCAAATTTTAATTTCATTGTCTTTACTCAATAAAATACCAAATGTTGATTTCTTTTCTTGGAGTGTTCAAGATATTTCTAATGATTTAGTTTACGCTTTTCAAATGGATCTCTTTTGACATTATCTTCTTAGTCATCACCATATTACCATGTTGTCTCCTTCTTCTTCTTCTTCTTCTTCTTCTTCTTCCTCCATTACTAATACACTAGTTGTATTATCATTGATTTGTTGTGCTTCTTGTTTTTCTGTTTCTTCTTCATTCGATGTATTTTTTTCTTCTACTTTTTCACTATCCTTATTGCCTTTGTTAGCCAGCTTAAAATTTTCCATACGTTCTTTTTTAGATTTTTCTAACTCTAACCCTGTAATATGACTTTCTTTATCTAGGTTTAAGGCTTGAAAATCTTTTTTAGAAGAGGAAGATGAGATGCAAGCATTTCATTGCTAACTTTTCTGGTCAAAAACGTTTTATGTTATGTTCCTTTTAACAACAACTGTAAAGAGTTTGTGAAGAAGACAAAACTATAAAGAAGTTTAAGCTAAGAAGGTTATTTTAGTTGGTATAGGATGATAGCACTCACTTTTTATGCATAAATTTTGAGATTGTAGAGTAGAAACTAAATTTGCTTTATGACCTTATATTTCATGTTACGCTTGATGAATTTTAAAAATTAATAGTCCCGCAGTATATATTGAGTGTTTATGCAATCAATGCAAAATATCCTAATCTCATAAATATTCATTATACGTAAGGTTTTAAAACCAATGCCAATACTTGAAAAATAGAATACCTTACTTAAATTTGTTTTTATCCATATTTTCAATACATCAAACCTTTTTGGGTATTTACAATTTTTCAAACAATAATTCTTCTTTGATCTTCTTCTGGATCCTTATTTATGCCTACCTGAACTATCTGAGACATTTTGTTTGTTTAGTTCTCAAATCCTACAAAAATCTATAAGTAGGTGAGCAAAATTGTAGCTAAACAAGTGGTAAGGGTAAGCATTATATAAAACAAAGTAAGACAAGCAAATCCTTTTAGAGTGTGACAAAATGTAATGCTTCAAATGCCATTCACACGATGTTAACTAGTACATTGTGAGACTAAAGAAGATAACTCCACTATAATCTAGGTTTCAAGGAGTTTTACTACACTACAGTCAAACGCTTCGTGGGAATAATTTTTCATCAATTCAAGAATGTGCAATGGATCATCACTCCTCCCCTCTATACGCATTCCAAACTATTCGTTGATAATTTCAAACATGAACAACGACCTCTTTTCTTGTCACTTAGTTCTATAAGATTGAAAAGAAGGAAATTTTACTATTTCCTCATTGGAAGGGTAGTGTTTATAGGAAAAATGCAAAATGCGACAATGCAATGCATATACCAATTTTACAATCGGATATTACATTAGTTAAGCGTAATTGGGTGATCAAACAATGAATCAAAACCATAATAGAATATTAAATACTCAAGCTTAGTAGCACAAATCATTAGCTACAATCCTTACATCTACATTTGTTGCACACATACAATACAAATAATATAACGACTTACTACCCCTTGTTATTGCAATAAAAACTACTGTAACGTAAGCCACTTACTTGGTTTTGTAGATTCCTAATTTCCTTCTGAAAGCTGTATTGAAAATCCTAAAAGAAATTAAATATTAATTTGTATTTTATAAGAGTTTTGTTATGCCAAGGTGATAGCACATTAGTAATCTTTTACTTGTAACAACTTTATAGATCCTTTTGTTACATTTGTTGATAGTCAGTTTTCGCTCATCTAGCATACTCGGTCATTTGATCGTCGATATTTCGAATATGTTGAATCTCTCAGCATACCTCTGGAAAGATGACACACAACATTTATGCCATGTATCCTAAATCCGTTCCTAGTTTGAATTCAAGCCCATAGCTTGAACAGTTATCATAAACATGATTATACTATATAACTGCCTGCTCTCTTTATATATCAGGAAAGATGTCAAATCAAGAAGCTTTTACGTATCTTAATAGTTATTTCAACTATTGCCTTAGACATTACAACCAGCTACAAATATAGGAAAGAAAACTCTATAAGATCTCTCTAACACTTCACTCACATACTTTCCATACGAAGTCATCTCACTAACTTAAGCATCGGAGTGGCCGCACTGGACTGGCTCTAGTATCAAGCATTTCATTATCTTTTATAGGATTTTCCTTGATCCTAAAATTCACCAATAACATTTGGCACCATCTGTTTGTCCTTAAATACACCCACATGGCTAAGAAAAGAGTATCTAAGAGTACAGATGCCAATACTACCTCCCGTCACCTTAAAGGAAGGAGTAAGCATATTGATGAATAGCGATTGGCTAAGCTCGAGCAACTCTGCCTCAATTTAGCTAAAGAAAACCAAGAATTAAACAAAAAACATAAGCAAGTCCTTAACCTCCTCCATAGCAATAATCACCCAAATCCGACCCAAAAAAGGACCAAGGAGATCACAACGCTGAAAAAAGCGATGATTCCATTTATTCACTTAAGTTGCAAAAAAAGCAAGCCAACAATATGATAAGACCTTTGGCTCCTACTTTCAAAAGAAATGACAAAGGCAAACAACTGCAACAGGTGCACCATACGGGTCCTTTACATGTCAGCACCCCTATTGCCCTTAGCAAACAATTCCAAATTAAAAAGAGTCTCTTTGTTCCAAAAATTTTGGAGAAAGTAATACCTCAACACATAAAGTTACCACAGTTTAAGACTTACGATAAAACAAAGGACCTTGAAGACCACCTGAAGTACTACTGTACGTTAGCTAAGTTGCACGGCTTGAGTGATGCAGTAGCTTGTCAAGTTTTTCCTTCAACATTGAAGAATGCAGCCAGCACATGATTCAAATATTTGAAACCAAATACCATTTCCTATTTCGATGAACCAGCAGAAGTGTTCCTTCAATACTTCCTTGTGAGTAAACTTCCTATTAAAGACTCCTCAATCCTTAACACCATTAAACAAAAGTTCGATGAGTTAATCAAGGACTATTTGGCTAGATTTATGACCGAGATGGTCCAAATCCCAGAGCTAGATATGGGTATAGCCCTCAACTCTGTAATCGATGGAGTTAAGTCTCATAGAGACTTTTTCAAGCCTCTCGTAAAGAATAAGCCAAAAACTTTCACTTAGTTTAAGGCTAAAGCCACCTCATACATCCAACAGAAAAACAACATAAAGACACAATGAAAGGCCGATCAGAGCAAAGGAGATGGAAAGAATGATAAGCAAAAAAATGTAAAGGATAGACTTGGCATAGACAATGACTATAGTTCAGATGCCAAGAGGAAGAGACCGAGGATCCCGATATTCTTATCCCATACACCTTTCAATTGTCCAATCTCAAATATTTTGATGGAGGTACGTAAAGAAAGAGGTGTCCTCCAGTAGCTAGAAAGAATGCAAGGGAATCCCTCAAGAAGAAATTTGAACAAGTACTGTAATTTTCACTGTGACAAGGGTCACAATACAGATGAGTACATTCAACTCATGAATGCAATTAAAGATGCAATGTAGGCACCTATGAAAATTTCTAGCGCAAGATGTTAAATGAATAGAAAGACCATCTTAGAAGAGACGAGAGGAACAAAAGGATGACACTCGGCCAACAATGGCCATGAGAGATGCAAGGGGTGTTAATCCTAATAGAGTACCTAACGAAGTAATTAATACCATCATTGGCAGCTCGTATAGGCCAATAGAGTTCTTTGGACTTGATTAACGCTAAGAATTACATTTGCAATATTCATGGAAAAAAGGTTAGGATCAAGAATACAATATCTTTCGGAGAAGAAGATTTTGAGGGTATCTAGAGGTTGCACGATGATGCACTCATCATCAATGCAAGAGTCACCAACTTTGAAGTCAAGAAAATTCTTATTGACATGGGAAGTTCGGCTAATGAGGCCTTAGATCAAAGTACAGCTGTGGTCTTACAAGTATGATCTCTATGCCTTCAATAATTAACTCGTCCAAGTAGCCGAAGTTATCTCTTTGCCATTACAGATCGGTGATGACGAGCATGTTACAAAGGACAAAGTGGATTTTCTTGTTGTCAAATGTTGGTCCCCTTAGAACATGATAATGGGACAGCCATGCCAACATTTATTAGACATTGTCCCTTCAACGACACATCTTAAGGCTAAGTTCTTACTCCTACGGGGGTCGATGTGTGTAGAGGGGATCAACAATTGGTACAGTCCTTATATATAAGGGCCTTGAGACAAGAGGAAGTATTTCAAGTTGAAACCTGTCTAGAAAGCAAATCAGTCAGCATAGAGAATGCCAAGAATGATATAAAGGAAATTCATTTAGGAAATGATCCCGGGAAGACAACAAGGATAGGAAAACCCTTGTCAACAGATGTCTGGCAAAGTTTGATTGACTTCCTAAGCCAATGCTGACATATTTGCATGGTCACCTTCGGACATACTGGGTACTCTGAGAGACATTATGGTACATAAGCTCCAGATTGACCCGAATGTGAAGGTGGTCTAACAAAAAAAAGAGACATTTTGCACTAGAGAGACAAGTAGCAATAGAAGAAGACGTCCAAAAATTATTGAAGGTAGGATTCATCAAGGAAGAGCCTTATCCGACTTGGCTAGCAAATTGTATGCTAGTTAAGAAGTCTAATGGCAAGTGGTGAATGTGCATAGACTTTACGGCTCTTAATAAGGCCTGTCCTAAGAATTGTTTCTTACTACCAAAAATCGATCAAATGGTAAACGTAACTGCACGACATGCATTTCTTTCTTTTATGAATGCTTTCTCTAGTTACAATCAAATCAAGATAGACAAGCTAAATGAAGTTTACACATCTTTCATTACCAATTTTAGAACGTACTGTTATATGGTGATACCCTTTGGGTTAAAGAACGCTGGTGCCACATACCAAAGATTAGCAACAAAGATGTTCAAATCTCAAATCCATAGGAATGTTTAAGTATATGTGGATGACATGATTATAAAGAGCATAATGGAAGATCAACATCTTGCTGATCTGGAGGAGACTTTTGCCACATTGAAGAGATATAGCATGAAACTCAACCTACAGAAGTGAGTCTTTGGCGAAACATCAGGAAAATTTCTCGAATATATGGTTACACGACATGGCATCGAGGCCAATCTAAGAAAGATTGAAGCCATAAGGAATATGAAATCACCTCATACAATCAAAGACGTACAAGAACTCACCGTGCAAATTGCTACCCTCAATAGATTCGTGTTGAGAAGTGTAGATAGGTGTACAAAATTCTTTAAAATTTTGAAGAATCTAAGGGAATTCAACTAGACTAACTATCAATTAGCTGTCGAGCACTTTCCTCTATACTAGTCGAAATTGATGGCAAAGAGCATTGACTCGTTTATTACATGAGTCATGTAATGCAGAGGCTAGAGTTTCGGCACACAAAGATTGAAAAATTTATATTAGTAGTGGTTCTCTCGACGAGAAAGTTGAAGCTATATTTTAAAGCTCACCAAATTATTATTTTCACTGATCAACCATAGTAGCAAGCATTGCAGCAGCTTGATTCCTTAAGAAGGATGAGGAAATATGCCTTAAAGCTTAGTGCCGATGGTGTGTAATATAAACCTAGAACGACACTAAAGGCCTAAGTATTAGCAGATTTCATAGCCGAATTCATTGGAGAGGACTGTGTGGAGATTGTCGAGAAACCGATTCGATTCCTTTATGAAGATGGTTCTTTAACACGAGAAGGAAGTGGTGCAAGCCTAATTCTTCAAGGCCTCCATAATGTCAAAGTTCATTACACTCTGAAATTTTAATTCACAGCTAGTAACAATGAAGCAAAGTACGAAGCTCTAATTGTCAAATTGAAACTGGCAAAAGAAATTGGTGCCAAAAAACTTGAAGTGTTCTTCGATTCCTAACTGGTGGTAAATCACGTCATCGGAAGTTACGTGGTAAGAGAAGAAGAGATAAGCAAGTACCTATTGGTGGTACAAACCCTCGTAGAAGAATTCCTATCTTTCTCCATTCACAAAATTTCAAGAAGTAAGAATATTGCTACCGACAAGTTGTCGAAGTTGGCCAGTATGGCATTCCTTGAGCTGAATGAGAAACTTTTCATCAAATTTGTTCCACAGAAAAGCTTATCCAGTCTCTCGTAGAGCTGTAACTTAGCTCCTTGCTCAAGAGAAGAATTGTGGATGGATTCCCTATTGAATTATCTAAAAGATAGTACTCTCCCTAACAACAAAAAAGAGGTACGAAGATTGGCTTACCAAGTTGCAAACTATACGCAAATTGATAGCCAGTTGTATAAGCGTGGAACATCTCAACCCTACCTTCAATGTCTTTCCTTGAGAGATGCTCAAAGGGTGTTGTTTGAACTATACGGTAGCATATGCAGTAACCACATAAAGGCGCAAACGCTATACATTTGAGCTCTGCGTCTTGGCTATTATTGGCCGACTATGAGAGAAGACGCGAATGATGTTGTCCGGCACTATCCTTAATCCTAGAAGCATGACTCATTGAGTAATGTGCCAGCCACAAAGTTATGTAGTTTGACCAACCCGTGGCCCTTCACTTAGTAGGGGCTAGACATCCTCAAACCCTTTCCGAAATCTACTACCAGTGACAATTCATCATTGTTGCCATGGATTATTTTACCAAATGGGCCGAGGCTGAGACAGTAGTGAAGATCATCGAGCTAAAGGTGGAAGCATTTGTGTCCAGTTCCATCATATCAAGATTTGGAGTTCCTCATACGATAATCATAGATAATCGGCCCATAGTTTAACAACAATAAGTTCTAAGCATTTTACGAGAAGCATGGTATTTGCCTCAATTATATGTCTCTAGCACACCTTTAGACGAATAGACAAGTTAAAACTATCAACAAGATCATATTATACGGCTTAAGAAGAAAAGTAGATCAAGTTAGGGAGAAATGGGCAAATGAACTACCAAATGTCCTATGGGGATACAGAACCACTCACAGAACTGCAACGATAGAGACGCCATTTAAGTTAGCATACAGTACGAAAGTTGTATTACTGATTAAGCTGGGATTGCCTAATCTGCGGTCTCATAATTTTGATGTTATGCTTAATCAAGTTAGACTAATAGTGAATCTAGACACTATTGAGGAAATTCAAGACATTGCAAGAGCTAAGGTCATGGCATACCAACATAGAGCAGCAAGGTAATTAAAAAGTCAAGCATAAGGTTTTCTAACCCAGAGATCTGGTTTGCCGTAAAATGGAAGTCACTAGTGCTTGAGTGACTCAAGGAAAGCTTGGCGTAAGTTGGGAGGATCCTGTTAGGATTCGGGAAATCGTTAGCGAAGGGGTCTATCAACTAAAAAGGTTAGATGGATCAATCATCCCTTAAGCATGGAATGCCAAGAATTTGAAATTTTATTTCAATTAATCTATCGGATGATTTCTATCTTCACTCATTTGGTGATAACCAACATGTTTGTAAAACTGCAGTACTTATTTATGAGAATTATATTTAAAGTCTCATTATGTTTGTTTTCATCATGATTGCCAAATTAACAAGTTCTAAGCTATACGACAAATGAACTAACCTAGGTCCTAGCCGAACGTGGTTAACAAAATATACGAATTAACCTTACGGCCAAGTAATGTGGTTAGTCCACGCCTCAAATGGTTAACAGATAGTTTAAAACGATGGACGTATGAAATAGAACATGCCGAGAGATAGTTGGGCGTGTAAAATAAAACATGCCAAGAAATAAATAGCGTGTGAAATAAAAAATACTAAGTAACAACTAGCGTGTAAAGTAAAACATGCTGACGAATAAGAGCTTGAAGCAACATATGTATACCATACACACCATGAAATTGCAGTATGTGAAATTAAACGTATTGGAGATCTATTAACTATTTTTGCTCAACAAATGTTATAAGCACTCAGCATTGCCTTGAATATATTTCAATTAATAATTACACAAGAATGTAATGTGCCAATACAATAAAAGTCCTAAGCCTATCCTCAGATTCAATAGAAGTGATTTTTAAATCAATGACCGGGGCTTCCTCAGCAACTGTGGTCTCAAAGCGAGCAACTTCCTTAGCATGAGCTTCATTGTCACCTTAATTTATACTCTCAACACTTGTCTCATTGCCTTCATCTTCATCAGCACTACTAACTTTGTCGTCGACGTCAACAAAGTTAAGATAGGAGAGATCATAATCAAGATGAAGCTTCAAGACCTCTTCTTTTGCCGCTTAAACCCTCTCTAACAACTTTTTTCATAGAAGCCTCTCGTATTGTCGACTAGGAGTGATTATATCAAGAGCCTCTTGAACTAATGGTCCCCTCCTCACAGTCTCCTCCAACTCGGCTACACGGATCTATAAGTTTGAGTTATCGGTCTCTAACTCTTTTATTTGTATCCTAAGCTTATCTTCATCATCGCTTATCATGCAAATAGTTCAGCCTAAGCCCTAATGCTTTTCTTTCTTCTTCTGCAACTCCTCTTTCAGGCCTTCAAACTTTTTGTACTGTTCTTCCATTTTAGCCTTCAAGTTAGAGATTTCATTGGCAACGAGGTCATGTGCCAATATTACAACCCAACAATATCATTGTCGTGGTAAGTCGCTGTGTACCGTACAAAGGTCTACTATCAACCCCCTTGCTGATTGCAGGCCTTTCATACAACACACAAGACTCCTTCTACTATACATTACCACTAGGCCTATAGATAAGTAATATAGAGCAATTTAACTAAAATTGCTTCTATGGTATAAATTAACTAGACATGTAGACTTGTAAGATCCACACCAAAAGAATATTACAAACAAATGCAATTCATAAGGGAACTGCATTAGAAATTTTAATCTATGTTATAAACAAAAATATAAAAGTAACTAGTTATCTACAAAACTATTACAAAATTTCCTCTTCACTCCCTGATCGCTCCAACTTATCCTTACATGAGACTAACTACAGGTATGCCTCGGCTCAGACTAGCGAAGAGGTTTTTCTGCAACAACAAAAATCTATCGGGGTATAAGCTTAAGCTTAGTAAGATAAATACCCTTATCAGTACCACATGATAGAAATTTATTAGATGTACAATCATATGAATGCATGAATAATCAATATGTCAAACAATGCATACAGTAGCCTAGGAACTGCATATGACTCAGAATTACACCCCCAGTAGTCGTGGTTTGGAGATAATTAACTAACTTAAACAAAAATCTAGGTTATAGACCTTAGGTTTTATTTCATTTGCACTATTATGCTTAAGCCAAAACAAAACTATATATATATGTATATACTTTCTTTACTGAATAATAAATCATATTTTTAAAATCTCAAGTCTAGCGATATGGTGGCCTCTGCAATCTACAAACACACGTCCTAAGAAAAAGCCATAAGATACGGCCTCTCATTAATGGTTGGCGTCTCCCAACACCTAGTAAACTCATCAGCTTGTGACAGAGACTCAATAAAAATGATGACATAGCTAGTGCCCAATCCTACAGGAGGCCCTTCCTCTTATGAGTGCCTTCCCATTTTCTGTATGAAGCGGTAGTCGATGTCATCCAAATGCAATTATGGGGAATGCATGATTCATCTTATTTCTTAATCATATAGATAGTTAAGCCAATTTTTCAAGGTGATCAGACAATTTCATTCCATATAATTGCACGTATAAATTATCACAACAATTCCCATTATTATATAATTAACAAGCCACAACATTTAGTTTACAAATTACAATTCCCATTATAATTGCATGTATAATTAACAAGCCACAACATTTCCCATTTCCCACAAGCATCTAAATTTATATATATATAAGTTTAGGTGCATCTATTCTATAAGCAAAATCAAGTAAAGAGTCATTAGGAATTTACTCACTCTGCCATGCAGTCAATCAAAGTAATATAGGGGCAGGTCATTTTCGTACGCGGTGTCCCCTGGTCATTGAAATTATAATACTATAAGGGATTGAAATAAAACTTAGGAAACTAAGCTAAAACCCTTTAAGTTATACTTTTAACTAGTTTTCGTATTTTTCCCGGTTTTACTTAAAAGTTCAATCGTATATAACTTTTTCGTTTTAAATCCGATTTTTATGATCTTATAGTCAATCTTCATTGTTTTCGAGTGTACTTTAATGTGGTGAGGTTAGATTTTCGAAATGAGATACATAAATTTTTCCATAGGTCAGAATAGTAGCGATCCTCATGATTTGGAGTGTTTTTGGGCTTTGTTTGGTTAATGGGGTTTTTTTTTTTTTTGACAACTTGGAAAATCCCTTGGGCTTAGCCTTAAGATTTCATTCTAAGCTCAAAATACTCCCTAAGGTTAGATTTACAACCTTGATTTATACTCTTAAGGTTGTCAACCACTTCTTAGGCTTGTAAGTGGCTTAAGTTATCAAATTGGCTTGTTTTTTATCCAACTCAAATTTAACCACCTTATCGGGCTTAGGGAGTGTCTTGTGGTTTCTTAAGAGTCTTAAAACAACTCTTATTGATGTGTCAAGTTGCTGGTAAAAAATTTAAGGGTGGTTCAACTTAGTGTATGAGGCCCGTTTTAGAAATTTTAAGCTAGGTTTTGAGTTTTAAGCTTAATATACTTATCATACTTGCCTTGATTGGTTTTTTTACTTTGTTTACTTACTTTTATCATATTTTTAAGTGTCTTTTAAGGATGTTCCAGATCTGGTCGGTTTGAATATAAGAGCTTCCGACTTAGTTTTCCAACTTGTTTCATCATTTTCTTAAGTTTAGATGTTAGATCATAAACCTAAGTTATTTGTATTCAAATCTTAGCATGACTTCTTTTCCATGAGAGGGTCATTTGACTCATACTTTTCATGAAAATAGTAAATCTCATACTTATTACAATTTTCACATCATAGCTCACGTCTTACAAAGTTGCTTTTCTCATAAAACTTCATGTAATGGATTTTTCCTTAACCTAAGTCTAGATTTGAGCATGTTTAACTTAATAGAAATGAAATCAACATCCAAATGACCTTTGAATCCTCACATCCAGCATGTTCTTCGTTCATTCAAGTTCTCATTTCAAGATTTTCTTATCTTAAAATCTTCCATTCAAAGTGTTAAAAATGTATCTCTACAAAACACTGACTTTACATGCTTATATTGCAACTTCATGTAAGGGTTTCATGAGTTTGTTTCTTACGGTAGTCTTTGACGTTATAACAACTTATGATCATACTCATATCTTCCAAAAATCATAATCTCCTAACATGAATACTAACCTACTAACACAAAGATACACTTACTAGTATACAAAGCAAAAGTATGGTGGTTATGCACCAAGGTTCCACTTATGCTCTTTTATCTTACTTCCTCCTTTTGCACCTTTTGGAAACCCGAGTTGTGGTCTTTTGAAGTGGAGTTTGTGGAATGTTCTAAGGGTCCTAAAGAAGGTTGAATGTTGGAAAAGAAGGATACAAGAAAAGGTTGAAAGTGCCGTGAGTGGAAGCTTAGAAGTGGCGGCAAAGTTGAAGGATTTGTAGGGTAAGGTTGTTTCCACTTTTGTATTGGTTTCAAGTGAGAGAAAAAGGAAGTGAGAATGAAATTGAAAGTAAGAGAAATGGGAGAAAAAGTGGCCAATTGGGAATGGGGTAGATGTATGTTTAAGAAGCTTGATTTGGTTGTCTTATAGCTTATACAAAAGTCAACAATTGCAACTATTGATGATGTAAACATTACTGGGTGAATAGGGGAGTGTAAGATAAAGTTATTGATGGGTGAAAAACAAGAGTATGGCCCCCCCTTTCTTGCTTGTTCAAACTAGCCATAAGGGTGTCCTTTTGGGCATGGAATTATCTTGTCTCATTTATTAAAATTAAGCATGTGAAATCTTGTGATAATTTGTCCATATGTAGTATAAGTGAAGGGGTGATAAGGAAAGTATCATATCATTAGATTTTGATAAGTTATCAATTGATAAATGATCTCAACTTTCAATTGATAAGTCATTTAAGGTGATTGGTTGGTCTACTTATTTACATGTAAGGCTTAGGCATGAAGATAAAGGTATTGCCTTATAAGAAATTATTTTAGGATTTACTTCTTGCATTGTTTTGTAAATTGTGATTCGATTCTTATAAAATTGTGAAATTTTCTAGAGTTAAATGAAATTATTCAAATTAAATTATCAATTAGTCACTTAGTGTTAAAAGTCCTTTATTGTTTTAGGGTTTAGGGTCTTAAGTGACTTTAGAGCTCCCAGTTTTTCAAGTTCAGGTTTTATTGATAATAGGCTTTTGAATTGGAAAAAAATAAATTCATTTCTAAATGTAAACTTGAGTTCTTAATTTAGTTGATCCATGGGAACATTCAAAAAGCACTCTTAGTCAGATCATAAGCCCGCTAAAAGTAGAGTTTACAGCCAATTTCTTAGCAGCAAGTTCTTCCTAAAGCGTTCTTGCCTCTATCTCAGCCCTAATCCTCACATTCTCGAAAACAACAATTTAGGCCTTTGATGCATTGTATTCATCCTTAACTTTTCGTAGCAAATTCATTTAATACAATTAAGAATGATTAGGTATGACACATAAATGCAACTAAAGATATTACCTTTTTTGCCTCTTTGTCGGCCTCATACAAAGCCGTCAGAATGTAGGTTCTCATCTAGAAAAGGAAATGTGTTAGTTACCCAAATGAATTCTATAATTAAAAGTAATGGTTATGGATACCCACATCATACAATTTGGCCACGATATAGGCGTTATTACAATTGCCGACCCTATCGACATCCTTCTTGGCAATATCTTTGTCTTTTAGAAGAATGATCTCTTCCATTAGAGCTAAAAATTTCATCCTGTCTCCTAGGGCCGAGTCGTGTCTAAAATTTAGTGGCTTTAGCAAGGGACGAAGTACCCACCGACCTCTTTGTTGGGGATGAATTCGGCACTACTGATGCCAAGAGCTTTAGAACGCATTGCCTCCTTCGCCCTTTCATCTAAGCCCCTAGACTTCTTAGTAGGTGGTTGGCAAGCGAGTTCCTTCTTTGGTCTTTTGTCACCACTTGGAGCCGCCACAATTGCTAGCAATGAGCCATTTGCAGCAATGGCATTTTCATCCTCCTCACCAAGATGTGTCTCTTGATGCTCGTTATCCCTTAGTTTGACAAAAGTTTGAATCATCTCGACCGAAGACTCCTCAAAACAAACAACCTGAGTCGGTAGTGTTTTCTCACTCTCCTTCAATCTCTCAGTAGGATGAGAGATCTTCTATACAACCGCCTGCTTCACTACAGCCTCTTTCGTGGCCTTCTTTACGATAGCAAGTCGAGTGGAATTTGTTGAGGTAGTCGCCCTTTTGTTAGCCTTAGATTTCTTGGCTTTCGCTTGAGCAAATAGCTTAGCAGGATTTACCTCACTAGTACCCATATTTGCGATATGAGTAAAGGAATTAATAGAAAGATGAGAGAAAGGTGAACTTACATTTTCCATGCCAAGCAAGGCTCAAAGGCTACAATTCTCCCCCTAAGTCTCGAGAATGGCTTTCCTCGTAGCTATAATCGGCATGGCGATAACTCATTAGCATACCTTCTTTTTCTAAAAAGATTGGGTGTCCATTTTCATATCATCATATAATCCTCTCGGCATCCTAAAAGAATATTTTGTTCATCCTCCTCTCTTGAATTATCCTCACTGCTATTGCATCATTCAACATCAGATCTATATCTTGGATTTGTCCATTAGGTCTAGAAGTCCAAGTCCTCATTAGATACTATTGATACGAATTTGTCATGCCATTTGTGAATCTTAGATTCTAACCCATCCATGAACTTGCGCCCATGCCTTGTAGTGGTGAAGTACCACCTATCAAGCTGTCTCCAGATAGTGAAGAAAAACCTAAACAACTGAGGCATATCCCTAACCTAAACTTCTTCACAAACCATCTTAAAAGCCACCAGAAGCCAATATGTGTTTAGTGAGAACATACTCGACGTAACTCTGAAGTAGTTGAAGAAGCCCTAAACAAAAGCCAAGAAAGGGAAGCGCAGCCTAAAATCGAGATATTTCAGGTATATGTGGAACTTGCGCTCCCTTGGGAAGCATACTCTCTCCCCATCTCTCGACCTCCTCAAGTTCCATGATCTAGGAAGATCTCGATAGTACTGGTTGTACTTTGTGATAAGAACTCTATTGACGGAACTGGTGGTATCATTAAGAGAGTCACGAGAGTAGGCTATTATGTTATATAGATATCTTGCTAAAGACCTCCCTTCCTTATCCTCAAGATAATTATCCATAGGAAGTTCATTAATCTGAGCAAGTTTATCCCACCTTGCCTCCACACTATCGGTCAAACCGCCCGAAAAACATACCACCTCACTCTTTATTTAGGGAGGAAAAGTGGCCTTAGTTTCCACTGCCTTAGAATCGGATAGAACAAGTTGACGAGCAACTTTGCAAACGATATCTGAATGGTTGTATGAAATGAAATAACACAAGTCAAAGAATGTGAATTTGAAGATAATAAAGCCAATGAAAGTTTAAGATGTAACTAGAGAAATGAAATCTGATTATGAACTATATCTTATATATGGACAATCCATCCTTATAACTACAAGTCTGCTTTTGACAGTAATGATGTGCTGATTTGGTAATGGTGTAGATTGTTGACATGTGTTTCATGATAGAAATCTGACGGCTGACAACTTTCTGACAGTTATTAGGCCAACAACAAAATAATAACCTAGGTGACAGATATCATGCCTCCAATTTCTTAGTTTCTCAAATGGGCAGGAGTTTAGAAATGGCGACCTTTCGACTGGGATGTGATCTGTCCCACTTCCTATCTTACTCTACTTCAGTTTAAAGAATCAATCCTCCACTCAGCCTTTAGTGCAATATTATGTCACTCCCTTTATTGACCACTCGAACATGGGAGTTAGGGAGCAAATGTTGATAGTCAATTTTCGCTTATCTGGCATACTCATTCATTCAGCCGTTGATATGCCAAATATGTTGATTCTCTTGGCATACCTCCGAAAAGATAACACACGACATTTATGCCGAGTATCCTCAATTCGTTCTAGGTTTGAATATAAGCCGATGGTACGAACAGTTATTATAAGCACGGTTATATTACATAACCACCTATTCTCCGTATATATCATGAAAGATATCAAATCAAGAAGCTTCTACACGTCTTAACAGTTATTTCAACAACTGCATTAAACATTGTAGCCAGCTATAAATATGGAAAAGAAAATTCTGTAAGATCTCTCTAACACTTCACTCATATACTTTCTATACAAAGTCACCCCCACTTGGGTATCGGAGTGGCCGCACCAAACTTGCCTTAGTACTAAGCATTTCATTCTCTTTTGCAGGTTTTCCTTGATCCCAAAATTCACAAACAACAACATTATATACTTATAAAAAGAAGTAATAATAAATGTTTACCAAAAGAACTTTAACTTTATGAAATAGTTTAGTTATTATTAAATATACTCTATATATTTATTATAGAGTAAGAACATACTTGTAAGGTCATTGGTACGAAAAAACTAAGATAAAGTACTATTAATATAAAGACTACTATAAATAGTAAAATAAATTCATAAGTAAACTTAAAATATGTAATATTTAGTAAATCATATTATTTAAGCGTATTTATATATTATAAGGTTTATCATATATTGAACATTTTAATTGAAAATAAGGCTAAAATGCCAAGAAATTAGAAAATAATTCAACAATTATCATGAATGAAACCAAAATATCATATTAGATATAGAAAAGCATGAGAAAAGGGTTAGGGATGATAGGAAGTTAATAAATAGGGTTTAACATTTATTTCTTTAAAACTGGTATATTTTAATAAAATAGGTAGAAACTTGCAAAAATTATTAAAAATACTAAACATGTAAAATTAATTCTAGAAAAATAAGTACAAGTGGATATACAAATAAAGGACTTGTAATAAAAAGGGCACCTTAAAAAAAAAAAAAGAGAAACAAATTCACTAGAATTTTCGCACCAAAAATCACCAAAACCACTAGAACCACTACCTCCAGCCATCTTCTTCCATCACTAAAGTGTTAGCTTACCTTAGAGGCTCTCAAAATAGGAGAGTAACCCTTCCTTATAAATTTTGGGGTCCAACAACTCACTATGATAAAGTACGAAAAAGAGGGTGTTATTTATAATAAGAGATCCAATTGTTTTTTAATTTTTTTTCTAATTAATTAATAGCTTAAAAATTTCTAGAAAATTACCACATGTTACTGTAAATATGATACGTGTTGAGTAAAAATTTCATGAATTTTTGACACTTGTTGATATTTTTAAGTGAATTATTAAAAATGTTATATATTTTTCTGATTTTTATTCAAGCATGTCTTCTTATTTCCTAAATTTTATTAGATATTTTAAAGAGATGTTGTAACATTTTTTCCATTTATTAAAATGTTTTGGATACCTTTTGGCATTTTACCATATTATTTTAATAATTTTCTGTATTTTCAAAGTATATTCCTTAACTTTTTTTTTATGACATGCCATGATGATGTTTTGCATGCAGAGGACATAGGTCCCCTTCATGCTTTTAACTTTTGCTTCTTACTTATTTACTTTAACCTTATTATTAAATTTACTATTTACTATCTAGTTTTTACTTTTTATTACTTATTTTTACTACTAGTAGTAAATTAAGTCTTTTCTTATTTTTTTCATTTCTATCTTAAGTAAATACCTTAGAATTACTTTCCTACTTTTTTATCTTGTAGTAATAATTCTTTTTACGTTTCTCTATTTCTTCTTCTAAATTAATCTGCCTTTACTATTTATCATGCAATTTTATATTTTAAAATTCTTAATCCTATTTTTTCTTTTGACCTATTTTATTGTCTAATAGTAAGGTTAAGGTTAAGCTTTTATCTTTGAAATCCTATTGCTATAATTAGCATTAAGGAGTAATAATTTGGATGGCTCTCACATTTCATATGTTAATTCTATCATATAATAATTTTTTTAAGTAGAAAAAGTCATGTAATTATTTGTATATGGAGGAAAGAGAGAGAGAGAGAGAAAGAGAGAGAGAACATAAGGCTAAGTTGAACCTTAGGCACTAACTGTCAAGAACGCTCGGAATCTTATATCATTGAGATGACAAATACATAACTTAGTAGAAAATTTATTCATATACAAGTTTCATTACATATTCATTTGTATATCTTGATAGATTGATTTTTTTCAAAAGGGATAAAACATGAATTGTGTCCTTTCTATGAAATTTTTCTACTAACTCTTTATGTGAATTGTACAATGACATTCGTAGTTAAAAAAAAAAAAAGTTTATCTTTATAAAGTATTAATATTGCCATCGTCAATGTATTTTATATTTACTTAAAGGATAGAGTTTCTAATTATTATCCTCCTTAACAAGGAATTAATTTCCATAAGTACTAATGTAGTCTATTTCCTTATGCATTAGAAACCAATGCCTTTTTAAACCCCGTAAATTTAGCGTTTTAAGTAATGAATCGATTTAAATATTATAGGTAATTACTCTAACTTAATGGAGTCAATAAATTTAAAAATAATTAAAATTTTAAACTTAAATATAATACAAAGGATAAAAACCCTAAAATTTTGCTTGAAGAGTAAATCGAGTACAAAAAACCCTAAATTCGATATATACATAAAAACTCAAAATCAAACCCGAATTTAATCAAAACCCTAAAACTATAACTTTAATCTTATAAAATGAATAAATATCACTTAATAGTGATATAATTGTAGTTAATCACAATTATCAATTAAATCATGTAATTACGTAAAACTTTTAACGAAAACATCAAAATAACTCGTTAATATTATAAACGTAACGGATAACAATTAAGTTAATAAATTTTTATAAAATTTCAATATTATTTTATAAATACTAAATTTATAATTTTTGTAACTGGAATAATCTAATATTTTTCTTTTTACTTTTTCTTTTCCTTTTTTTTTTTCCTTTTTCTTCTCCCTAATTTTTTTTTCTAGTTGCCACGTTGAATTGTATATCTGGAACAGTAGCCTATGTGATGTTTATGTTTTACTTCCTTAAGTATCTTATTAGGAGAAAAGGAAGAAAAAGGATAAGAACATGTCTTATCTTATTAAATGCAACATCTTGGCTTGATTGCTTTTCTTTCTTTTTTTTTTCTTTGTTTTATCTCAATAAATATAGCTGCTTCTCCATTTACGTCATGCCTGGAAAATTTATGTACAAGTGAACACACAAATTAAACACACACTTTCTTATTTTTCTTTCCTTTCAAAACCGTGAAGCACCCTATCTTTCTTTTTTTTTTTTTACTTAAAGGATAAACAAATCAAGAAGAAGAAGAAGCTTAGGGATTTTGATTCAAGAAAACTCTAAAAGTATGGTATTTATTATGTATATTATGTGTATTTTGTATTATATATATATAATTTTAGTATTTCTTGTTAGATGTATGTTCATATATATGTATAGATATTTAAGGTATATTCATATGTATAGTATACATGTTATAATATATATATATATATATATATATTTTACAAACAATTAGTATAAGAAAGTTATGTACATGTATTTATGAGCATATAATATATATGTATATTATGTATTTCCTTTACTTATGTACATATATACATATGCGTATATATATATATATATATGTATATACATAGTATTTTTTAATATATATACATGTATGCGTGTATAGTATATAGATACATATATACTTGGTATTTTTATTATATAATATAATTATATTTAGATTATGTGTATATATATATATATACTCTTGGACATGATGCATACGTATATGTATTTATGTATAATACTATATATATTAAGTATTTTAGTATATATATATATAATATAATATAACCATATATGTATGTATATGTACAAAATATAATTACATGTATATGTATATATATATATACTCATACGTATAGTATATGTAATATTTAAGGTTATGATATTATAATACGTAAGTATATTATACATATAAAAGTACATATAAGAATAGCATGGTATATGCAGAAATACGAGTGCATTTAAATGGTACATATATGATAAACTATAATATTAATTTAATAAATATATATAAATAATTAAGAGTAGCGTAATTTAGGAAAATTATAATAAATGAGTAAATTAGAAAATTTAATAAAATATAATAATAAGTGCTTATATATATACTTATACTGTAAAATATGAAGAAATAGAAAATTATGAAAAAATTCATAAGGGTGATACGTAGCACTCCCATAAGTTGCCACATCATCACTTATATATAAATTAAGTAATTATCGTAATTAATAATATTAATTAATTAGAAAAATAATAAAGTAGAAAAAATTGAATTAATAAATGTTAAACCCTAGAAATAAGTAGAAATAAGTAATTATAGTAAAATAGACTTAAAATAAGAAATTTTCAAATTATATGATACAAACAATTATTAAGTTTTAATTACACTAAGAAAAACCTAAATTGATATTTTATAATTATTTAAGTCAAAATAATGAACTTTGTGATATTTTTATATCCCAGTCAAAATTCTGAGTTACAACGTCCAAAATGAACACCGCTACAAGAAAATACGCTCGAAAACAATCGAATTGGACTATAAGTTTATAAGAATCCAAACTAAATTGAAAAAGTTATACGTAATTGAAAATTTAAGATAATCTGAATAAAAGATTTAAGTTAAACTATATTTATATTATATTTGGGTTATAGTGGGAAACTAGGCAAATAATGACAGATATTTAGTTAACAAAGAAACCTAGTTTTTCAAAACACTTATAAGCTTTTTTTATCTTTTAGGTATTCGATTATCAAGTCTAAGAATTCTCAAAAGCTGGGAAAGTTTACATAACCTAGGTGAGAGAGTTCTTATGATCTGCTATTTGCTTGCTGCTTGTTATTTGTATGTTACTTATTGATTGATACCGATTGGTTGATTAAATGATTGATTGCTTTGTTTTATCATCCGTATGATCACTTTCTTAAACTAGTAAATATAACTATTCGACTAAAATAACTACTTATATTTATCGCATGTCTATAACCAATTTGGTATACTGATGGAGAATGTTATCTTTACAGATCTTTAAGAAAAGTATTTTTAGAAAACAATTTTTCCAATCTTAGATATATTTTATATGATTTTGTGAGGGCTCATAGTAGCTGTGAATGATATTTTATAGTTAAGGCAAAACTAACATAGTATCTCCAATTGATTGCGAGAAGACTCACATAATTATGCCCTTAGGGTCTTGGATATTTGTGGATAATGAGATAGACTCATTATTTAGGCCTAAGGGGCCTTTGATATTTTCGGTAGGCGACCCTAGTTAGGGTCCACCTATATTGATTATTGATTCTCAAACTAGGTTAATAGTTGAGTAACATTTGGTAGACCGTACCCCTAGGTAGCCTCATATGTAGACAACATAAATCTACACCTTCCATAGTTCTAGACTTCTATGGATGTATTGCTTACATTCATCATACTTGCATTCATTTCATATGTAAATAGCTTGTATATGTGCTAATAATGTTTGATAACTCACTTGACGGTAGTGGTGAGGAGCGACCTTACTGAGTCATGATCTGCTCATTCCCTTATAATTTCTTTTGCAGGTTTCTTGTAAGTAGGACGTAGATAAGCTTAAGAGAAAAGTACAAACTGGAGATAGGTTTGGAAATATTAGGATTGATTGAAAAGTGTATAGCAATATAGAAAAAATTTATGTAAAGAATATTCATATGATAAGATTATGTAGTATTTCTTGTAATTAGCAAGTTGTTTTACCTTGTCTTAGTATTTGGTAAGAAATACCGATTCATTACGATTCTGATGGACTGTAACTTATCAAATATCCATATTCACTTATATTTTGTATCAAACTATTTAATTAAAATCGAAAACCTTAGTGTTTAATTATTTAGCGTCTTGCAATCTCTAACTTGTAAGGTGGTTTTTGTATCATGGGTGTACACATAATATGGAAATTTTAGACAATGCTACTAGACCACCCTTAGGGTCATGATAGCCTTAGCTTTGGAAGGTGTTGATTATGGTGAAATCAATTGGAAATGATAAGGTGTGTTGGGCTTGAATTCTTCTTGGAAGGGATGATAGGCCTTACCTCTCGATACTTGCAAAATGAAGAGCCCTTTGATGCTCAAGTCAATAAGGAGGGAAGGAGAAAGGGAAGTAAAGAGGTGTTCAGGCACTCTTAGAATGGGGGAGAGGATGCTCAATGTAAGCCCTATAATCTAGTGCTTAGGGTTCAATCCGTAAAGTCTAGAACAATTGAGTAAATTGTTCGATCAAGCTCAAACTTTATAACAAAGTTATAAATATTAGTAAAAGTAAACCCGTAAGCTTGGATTTAGGAAAATAAATAATAAAATAATTAATTAGTATAATATTAAATTATATGTAAATTTCTCGTTATTTATTGATAACATGTAAAACGAGTTCTCATAACTAACAAATCAATAAAGATAAATTATATGCATATTAAAAATCATAAAATAACTTAAATAATATTTAAGAATATTTATTTGTACTGTATATGTATTTATATGTAAGTAAAAATATGTGAAATTATTTAAAATAACCGAAATATGCTAAAATAATACTAAATAATTAAAGAAAATTCATAAGTAATTCAATAAAAATCAAGAAAAATATGGAAAAATGAAGATAATTCCAGAAATGAGGCTTAGCAAGTTGGAATTGTAGAAGAAAAAATAAACCGATAAAATTAAGCCAAATAGAAAGTGAAAAAATAATAGATAAGGGATACTTAGCAAGGAAAAATTGGAAAAAAAAAATCCCAAACCCAACTATAAATTCAACAAATTACTTCTCAAACCTCATTTGGTCAATTTAGCATCAGAAAAAAAAAAAAATTAGGGAGAGGAGACAAGAGAAGAAAAACTAAGTTTAGCAAAATTAGATAAAATAGTATATATTTAAGGCTTATAAAGGAAACCTACATTCAACGACCACCTAGAAAGGAACGGCCACCACCAACAAATAGTGGACCCTATGCCTAAAGCTATAGACAATGGTGGAGTCATCACCAATGGTTGGAAGCTTGTCGATTAGTGAGTTTCGATTTCCCTTCTAAATTTTTTTAATTTAGTAAAAATATCAAATATGTATAAAAAAATTATGAAATTTGGTTTCCCTAAGTATTTTTGTATGTACAATTAGAATATCAAACCTAATTTTTAAAATTAAAAGTACTTATATAGGTTCCTAAAAATCAAGCCAAATTCCAACGAATTTTGTATGAATTTTCAAAAATAGTAAATATTGTTATTTCAAGCTAAATTTTAGTGTAAATATTCCTCATATAACATATTTAATTTAAATAAAAATAATTTTTTATAAAATATACGTTTAGTATTTATTAAAATTATTTTGTTGAATCTACCTTGTTTTTCATATGGAAGAAATAATAGGTTTTTTATTAAATTCTTTAATGAATCTGATTTATAATGACTTCTAAAGCTTATTTATGATTTTGGGAATATTAAATTTAAATCTTATAATTTTATTTGGTTATTTACCTAATTTAAACTAATTTTTAGCAAAATCAAACCTAAAATTGATATTTCAAAAAATAATATATATTAAATTATCTTAGTACTTTCCATGATCATAATACAACAACCATAATTTACTAAGTATAATATATTTTCCATGGCTTTAATGGAGCATGGATACTAATTATTATATATTTATCTAGAGTTTATACATAAGATGTACTAAATATGTACGTAAATGGGTATATTTAAGTTAAATTTGTGATTTAAGGTTGATTAGATATAAATTCTGATTTATAATATAATTAGAAATCTTAACATATTATTAGTAGTGAAAGATAATATATGTAGTGTTAGAAACGTTAAATAGGTGATACAAGTGTGTAAAACGTAGTAATACATAATATGTATATATAGGAATTAAATGAGTGGAAATTATTAGATAAAAATTTATGGTATTATAATAATAGGAATAAGATATAAATTTGATTTGGAATGGGAGTTTACGAAATTACATAAAAAATGCAGGTTATTCTTATATCTAGAGCAAATTTAACAGCTAAATTAAGATTATAGTGTACCATATAGACTAGAGTACTAGTTAGAGACTAAATACAATATTTAGGATACTCAAGGAGTTGAGATGGACTCACATTCAAAGATTTTAAGGATTCTCTATTATCTCCACCAGTGCTTTTGAAGCCCATTCCTAAGGGGGACTTGTTCTTATATCTATTTATCAGTAGCTAAGCTCTTTCCTCTATCGTTGTTAATATAAAGGGAAAAGAGTACAAGCTAATTTATTACGTAAGCTACGTCTTGTAAGTTCTAGAGCAAAGTTACACCAAGAGTGAAAATTTTGTATTAACCGTTATGATTTCAGTGAGGAAGCTAAAGCCATATTTTGAAGCCTATGAGATCATAGTTCTCACAAATCAACCACTACAATAGGCCTTACAACAGCTTACTCCTCAAGAAGGATGATAGAGTATGCCCTTGAATTAAGTGCCTACGTTGTGCAATATAAACCTAGAATAGTATTAAAGGCACAAGTTCTAGTAGACTTTATGGCTAAATTTACTAGAGAAGAGGACAACATTGAGATGGCTAGAAACCTATGTGGAACTTGTACATAGATGGCTCTTCTATGTGAGAAGGAAGTAAGGTAGGACTTGTTTTGCAAAGACTACACAATGTGAAAAATACAATATGCATTAAAATTTGGATTTCAAGCAAGTAATAATGAGGTTGAATATGAAGCCTTAATTTCCAAACCGAAGTTGGCAAAGGAAGTTGGAGATAAGAAGTTTAAAGCCTTTTCAAACTCATTGTTGATTGTTAACTAAGTTAGGAGAGACTATGCAACAAAGGATGAAATAATGAGCATGTACGTAGCTATTGTACGAACACTCATGGAGAAGTTTCACTCCTTCACAATTGTGAAAATTCTTAGAGCTCGAAATATCGCTACCAATAAACTGTAAAAGTTAACTAGTACATTGCTTCTTGATTTGAATGACAAACTCTTCATTGATTATTTGCCAAGAGAGAGTCTAGAAGTGATGAAACAATGCTACAAGGTATAGCCTTGCCTAAAAGAAAAATGATAGATGGACCCAATCATTGAGTATTTAAGAAATGAGGTGCTGCCTTCAAATAAAAAAGAAGCTTGAAGGCTTGTATATGAAACCACATATTATACCTTAATTGATGACAAGCTATGTAAGTACAACTTTGCTCGGCCCTATCTATGTTGCCTCTTACCAAGGGATGAGCTACAAGTTCTTTTTTGTCTACATGTAAGAGTGTACAGTAACCATACGAAGGCTCAAACATTTTATGTTCAAGCTTTAATACTCAACTATTATTAGCAAACCATGAAAGAGGATGCTAAGAATGTAGTTCGACAATGTCCCCATTGTTAAAAGCAAGAGCTTTTGAGCCATGAACCCCCCAGTAAGCTACACGGTTTGACTAATCCTTAGCCTTTTGTTTAATGGGGATTGGATTAGGACTTTTCCCAAGGTTACTATACAACGATAACTTATAATAGTTGCAGTAGATTATTTCACCAAGTGGGTGGAAGCCGAGACAATGGTAAAGATAACTAAGCAAAAGGTTGAGGCATTTGTATCAAACTTTATTCTATTAAGGTTTAGAGTTCCCTATATGATAATCAAGATGTTTGATAATGATAACTTTTGAGATTTCTATGAGAAGCACAACATTTGACTGAATTACATTTCGATGGCTCATCTCCAAACCAACAGGCAAGTAGAGGTTGTTAACAAAGTTATCCTATACAATCTAGAGTGGAGAGTTTATCATGCTAAGATGAAGTAGGTTGATGAGCTTCCTAACATCTCATGAGAATATCAAACGACCTACAAAACTTTAGTAAGGCAAAATCCTTTTAGATTAGCCTTTGGGTTAAAGGTTGTCTTATAGATCAAGTTAGAACTGCTTAATTTGCACACTCAAAGGTTTGACATCATGACATATCAGGTTAACCTAACAGCCAATCTACATATCATAGAAGAAATATGGGATATCGTGAAAGCAAGAGTTACCACTTAGCAGCATAGGGTGGTATGGTATTATAATAAAAAAATCAAGCATAACATCTTCCAACCAAAGGAATTGGTTTGCAAGAAAATGGAAGTAATAGTCATACAAGAGAATGAAGGAAAACTCTTTATGAATTAGGAAGACCCAGTATAGATACAAGAGGTTGTAGGTAATGGGGCCTATAGACTGAAAAGGTTGGATAGACAAATGATCCCACGAGCTTAAAATGCCTAGAATCTTAAGTTATATTTCAAATAACTATCCTTTGTTTCTTATTTAAGAATACTGTGTATTTACACTACTCAACAATTGTTTCAAATAATATGTAAGGCAATAGCCTCATTTCTATTAAATGGAAGTGTTTGTTTTCTAATATATCATATAGATACATATTGATGTTCTTAATTATTTCCTTTCTAATCACGATTAACGAATTGTATAGTTCAAGCCTACATAGTGAACAAACTAATACTAATAAAGTTTCGACCTATAACAGTTAACAAGCTTAAATTCTAACTCTAAATGACCAACAAACTTGATTGTTTCAAAAGGGTTTTGACCTGGTATGGTTGATGAACTCAATCACCTTTAATAAGTATTAATTTAATTTAATTCAATTAGTGAACTTGAATGCTTAAGGTTAGTTTCGATCTAAAATGGTTAATGGACTTTTCTTATCCACATCTAAAGATGGACTTTTCTTATCTACATCAAAGTTAATATTAGTGACCTAAAAACTTTCATCGTACAATTTGGCTACAGTATGGCCTTTATTACTCCTATTGGCTCTTTCAATATCTCTCCTTAAGATATTCCTATCTTTGTGAAGGATGACTCTCTCTAGCAAAGCCAAGGATTTTGCCCTATCTCCTAAAGTAGAATCAATATTCAAGATAGTTTAACTCTAGTAAGGTACATAATAATAACTCTCCTTAGTTTGAGGAGTAAACTCAGCAGATCTGATGCCTAAAGCTTTCTCTCGAAGGGCCTTCTTAGCATTATCGTCTAATCCTTTACTCTTCTTAGCTGAAGGGTCTCCAACATGTTCTTTCCCTTTCCTCTTCTTAGGGCTCGATAGTGATGATGGCTCTACTAGTGCCAAACTATCCATGGTTGTGTCTATGGGAGTAATCTCCACGACATCATTAGGAGCAGCAACTTGACTAGACTCACTAACTAGTCTTTCACTCGCAACATTCTCCAATAGGGGTGACATTTCCTATTACATAGATTTAAGAACATACTCCTACTAAGCTGTTTCCCTATTCTCTTGCCAGGCTGTCTCCTCTTTCTTCTCAGCAGCTTACTCTTTGATGACTTGTTTTTGCACCTTACCTTAACTAGAATTGACCTTAGCAATACACTAATCAAGCTTTTGTTTCTAGCTTTAACCTGGGTTAGCAATTTCTATGCATAAACCTCACTTGCACCCAGTCTAAAGAAAAGGATGATGCTAAAAGGACTTTGGGCTTGGTCATTTGATGGGCTAAAAAGCTTAAGCTACCTAACACTTTGAATTTGAATGGGGCCATGAACGGTTAAAGCATTTGCTAAACCTAATCACACAACTACCCATTACCTTTGTCTTTTGGCATGTGACTAAATTGAGGTATCACCAAGTGTCCTAAGTAGTTGAACTATCTATCACAACAGTTATCAAACAAGTACCTATAAATAAGGAAACACCATTACTATAAGAACTCTCTACATGCTCTCAACACTCACTTACTTATTTCTCTTACTTCACTTATATAAAACTCTAACTTAAGTATCAGAGTGGTTACGTCAGACTAGCCTTGATACCCTCTCAGCTTAATCTTTTTTTTTCCTTTTAGGAACTATGATTCAATACTATTTTCGACCACCAACAAGTATCACTTCTAATTTTTCAAGACACAAACTCATATATAAAAGAAAACATCTTGTCGAGACTGATTTTCCGATTTCTTTTATTTAATATTAATTTCTCATTTTCCGATTAATATTAAACATTAACCCATTTAATATTAATCTTCTACTAAACAAATTGAGAAATTTCGGTTTTTTATTGAAAATAATTTTTGGAGTCACCACCCAACCGTAATCGGGAAAAAGAAAAGAAACCGTAATCAATTGGGTGAATTGATTACAATTTGGCTATCGGTCTTTGATTTCAATTTGAGTGAAGAACCAGAGGGTTCTGAATTCGGGGCTAACCTATTAAACCCTAATAAGTACCACTATTTATTTACCGAAATTAGGATTATTTTTTTATAATATTTAAAAAATAAATAAATAAATGAAAACCAAAAGAAAAAGAACCTAAGTTTTTACATATTTTATCGTCGCCCCGAAGGTACCTACGTACCCGCTAGCCGGGATTAGACATTCGTAGTTCTTTAAAAAAAAATCTTTAATGTGTTGATTTATTTTAATTTTAAAAAACTGCCTGAGTTTACGTTTTTAATTTATTCGATTTATTTAAAAAAAAATCTAAAGGAGTCTTAACTCTTGAATGTTATTGTTTTATAAAAAAAATTTCGCTAAAAGTCCTAAAATTTAAAAATGATTTTTTATTAACTTTTATTTTTATAAACAATAATTTTCTACATGACAAATCCTTAAACAAGATCAAATCTTAACAAAAATAACCAATCCTAGCAACTCCTAACATAAAATATACATTCACTTAAATCAATACTTAATTTATCTAATTAAGAAAAAAAATGTTAAAAGAAGAATACCTAAATTAATATATACATATTCATATATTATTATTATTAAACAATTATCTATATATAAAAGACTAAGAATAAAATCTCCTAAAACTAATATGTTCATATTCGTATATATTATATTCAATAACTAAAGATCTAAATAATAATAATATAACAATAATAAATAATTAATTAAACAAATAATTTCAAAACTGGAAAGAAACGGACCTGAACTTCTTGATTACGTGGTGAAGGACGATGGCCGGCGTATAACGGAGTTGTTGTTGCGTGTAGCTACTGGTGTCGGAGTTTTGCCTGAGTTTGCTTTGCTGTTGTTCACCTTGCTGCTATCCTGTTTGTTGCTGTCCGCTCTGCTGCTGTCTGCTTTGCTGCTATCCGCTGTACTACTGTCCTGTTCGCTGCTGTCCGCTATGCTGCTATCCTGTTCGCTGCTATCCGCTATGCTGCTGTTCTGTTCGCTGCTGTCCGCTGTGTTGCTGTTCTATTCGCTGCTATCCACTGTGCTGCCGACGTGGTGTGAGGGTCAGTGTTGATGATCCGTGCGTGATCTGCAGCATGTATGTATGAGGGTTAGTATTGATGATCCATACGTGATCTGCAGCGCGTGTGTATGGAATTTCTGTTTTGTTGTTGTCTAAAAGCAGATTGTTGACTAGTTGTGTTTGGAGTTTCTGTTTTGCTACTACGAACGGATGGGTGGTTAATAGGGGGTTGACTTTTTTTAGTCGGTGGATGTGTGTTTTTTGTCACTGAAGAATTCTGCTATGTAAAAAAGTAGATTCTTTTTTTTGCTGTCTCCTCTTTTATATGCACGTATATGTGTGTTTTTAAGGTCCAAATCAAATCATATCTGGATATATCTATTGTATCTGATTTGATAACAATCAAACTAGATCCAAATTAATTTAAATCTAATTTAATTAAATTCAAATAATTTAATTAGATATGAATCTCGTTTTCATCTCGCTTTTGCAAAGATAGAAAAATAAAGACATAGGTGCTTGACGAGACTCTAACCCAAGACCGCCAATTACATCCAATCCAATACTCTAATGCTTATCTATTAGGCCGTTAACCTGCGCCTTGACATTCAGTACAATTAAATTGTACTTAAACTACCCGATTCCCTAAAATAATTATTTGTATTAAGTTAAACTAAAATTATTTGTTCCTAATATAAGTTACTTTCTAAAAATCTACAAAATTTTTATAATTTTTCCTTTTCTTATTTTTTTGGTATTTTCATCATTTGTTAATTTTTATTATTTTTTATCTTTTATTAATTTTTTTTGTTTATTATTTTTGAATTAGGACCCTTTTTGTAAAAATAAAAATTAGGACTAAAGGAGTAAAATTTAGGTGTCTACACATCTTAAGAAGCTGATTTATGTACTCTAGCAAAATCATAGAGATAGAAAATTGCATACTATTTTTACCTAATAAGATAACGATTTTTGTCTTAATTATAATATTTAGTTCTTTGAGAATACACTTGACAGTAGATCATGAGACACATTTTAATATTATATGAAAAATAAAAAAAAAAAACATATTTTGTAGAGCAATCACACATTAAATGGAAATACTAATCAATTATCCATTTATTTAGTGTTCATAATAACAATAATATATATTTTTCGTAAAATAAACACACTCTAAAATGAAAGGAAATAACAGGTAATGCACTATCTTATTCAAGTCTCCACCAACTAATATGGGTAACATTTACTTTTCTGTCTTATTGTAATACATAAAAGTAATATCCATCTAAAGATTAACAAATGGATAAATCTCATATCTAAAATTGTAACTTCCACCAACAACTCTTCCTCCTTGCTTGCCATCACAACAACTCGGAAGTTCACTTATAGCTCCATCAAGACATTTCTTGCAATTAGAATTCAAGAGATCCCTTGTGCATTGTACCAAACCATAGAGCTTCCTTGAGCCCTCCAATTCCGCCTCTCCAATGGCATACAATTTTGGTGTTTCATAGGCTTCTTCACTTAATTTGCTCAACAAATCCTTAGTCTTTTGATTGAAAATAGCCGTATCATTCACTTCATTTAAGTTCCACATGTAGAACCTGTTAGTGTTGTCAATTTGTCCAAAGAAGTCTCGGTTCAAATATTTGAAGAGACAATTATCATACCATATAATTGTACCTTTATTATAAGGACATCTTATTCAGATTTCACTTCCTGCATTAACCATGTAGGATTTACAATCCATGGAAGACACATCACTACGACACAAGGCTAGACCATAAACTTCATCTTGATAGGATTGACCAACCGTACCAAGACCGAAACCAGAATAAGGGGTTTTGGCATAAAGAAGCCCAGTAAGTTTGTTTAAGTTTGATTCGTATGGACTGTTGGAGGTAAAATTTTCATGGTTGGAACAAAAATGGAAAAGCGGGTCAGCTCCAAAAGCAAATTCAATTAGAAGAGTGGAGGATATAATAGAGAAAAATAATGTAGTATATTTTGATCCAAACATTATTATAAGTGTAGAGGGCTAAATTTAATATTGTGCTTCAAGCCAATTAATCAAATGGATTTGACTCCTCGGGTTAAGGTAATAGGGCCCGAGGAGCCAAGCCCATAAATTATTAGGATAATCAAGGGAGACTTGGCATGATAGGCTTGGAGTAGAGCCCATTGGATCAATCCATCCGATCTAACCTTTCTTGGTTTGGCTTACACTAGAATAATAAATAAAACATTTACTTGGGCTTAAACCCATGAAAATAGCCCACTTAAGATCCATTAATAAGGAGCTTCAATCTCAACCATTGATGACCATCATGATCTGACGGATGTGATCAATTACCCTTTCCTATAAATACCCTGCTTACATCCTCGTTTGAAGAGGAGAATAACCCCCATTAACATCGTTACTCTGCCAAAACTTTGCCTTAAGGATCAAACACTTAAATACTTCAAGAACACCACCTCGTTCTTTATTAATCTTAGAGTTTGATGCCATCGTGCTCCTCTACTTGTCACCATACGTGAAAAAGCCTTACTAAGATCGCTTACTCCTCCTCCCTGTGCTTCTCTCTTGATCATCCTATACGAGTCACTCAAGTCTTTTCCCTGGTCACGTGTAATGCAACTCCACACGTAGTACGCACACTTGTATCTATACCCAATAGCCCCACATTTTTCTAGCAACTCCACTAGTTCAACTTACTTTGATGAATTTGTTGAAGAAAGTGAGGCTACGATAGCTAAGCCAATTGGTGTCCCTTTACCTACATGGGAAGAAATTCAAGATGGTCAATAGAAGAAAAGAAAGATGCGTAGGTGTCATGGGAGAAAGAAGAAGAACAAGCAACCTAAAGGAATCGAAAGCTTTGTTCAAGAAGACGGAAGAAAGGTATACCGCTTATGACGGTCTCAAGGGTCTGAAGAGGTATATTTTTCCTCTTCAGATCCCATACCAGTGCAAGAGGTCCAACCCGCCTCGCAACAACTACAAGACCAAATGAAGCCACAAGCTGAGGAAATAGAAGAGTTAGATCTAGCACGACTGGGAAAGTCACAGCGGCTAGTCTTCATAAGCAAGAGCCTCCCATAAGAAATAAAAGTTCATATTGTCAAATTGCTAAGAGAATATAGAGACGTATTTGCATAGACTTACGAAGAGATGCCCGGATTGAACCTTAATCTCATAGTACACAGATTAAGCATTGCCCTAGGAGTTACACCTATAAAACAAAGATAGAGGGTTTTTCGCCCTAAGATTGAAGTCCAAATTAAGCAAGAAGTCGAGAAGCTATTGCGAGCTGGATTTATAAGGCCCATCCAACATCCTACTTAGCTTGCTAATATTGTCATTATAAGAAAGAAGAATGGATAAATAAGAGTATGTGTGGACTTCTGGGATCTAAACAAGGCTTGTCCTAAAGACGAATTTCCTTTACCAAATATTGATAGTTTGATAGACATAACTATGGGACATGATTTATTCTCATTTATGGATGGATTCAATGGTTATAATCAAATTAAGATGGCAATTGGGGACGTAGAGTGTACCACCTTTCAGACACTAGTTAGAAATTTTTATTATACCGTCATGCCATTTGGGCTTAAGAATGCAGGCACCACATATCAAAGGGCAATGATCGCTATATTCCATGACATGATGCATGACTTTATGGAGGATTATGTCAATGATATATTCATTAAGTCTAAAAGGGTGCATGATCACGTAGTTCATCTAGAAAAGGTTTTTAAACGATGTTGGCTGTATAAGCTTCACATGAATCCTCTTAAATGTATTTTTAGAGTGTCTTTAGGGAAATTTTTGGGGTTTGTCATCCATCGAAAAGGAATTGATGTTGGTCCTACGAAAGCACAAGCTATAAGAGCAATGCCTTCCCCTACTACTTTAAAGGAACTAAAAACTTTAATGAGAAAAGTCTCTTATATCAAAAGGTTTATACCAGTACTTACTGAGATTTCATACCCATTGCACCAACTTTTGAGGAAAGGAATTTCATTTGAATGGGAACAGGTCTATGAGGAGGCAATTCAAAAGATCAAGATGATCTTGACTTCTCCTCAGACCATGACTATGCTCATCAAAGAATTGCCATTGATTTTATGTCTTACATCTACCAACAAGTCCGTTGGAGCCCTACTGGCGCAAGAAGTTGATGGTCAAGAGCGACCTGTACACTATCTGAGCCGAACCCTTCAAGGCAGCGAGGTCAAGTACCCAGCTTGTGAGAAACACTGTCTCGCGCTAATATTTGCCATGCAAAAGTTACGACTTTAGTTCCTTGTGCATAAGATCAATCTAGTAACTTGTTCGGATCTAATCAAGTATTTATTGTCACGACCGGCTTTATCAGGATGAGTTACTAAGTGGTTACTCCTTCTTGGGGAATTTGATATGTCAGTGAAATCCCCTAAGACCATCAAGTCACAATCCCTGGCCAATTTATTAGCACACTTCCCAAATGCCCAAGAAGGCTAGACTGAAGGCATAATACTAACTAAATTTCATGAAGATACTCTGATGGTTGAGGCAAATGGTGAATGGACACTTCAATTTGATGGTTCTGTGAGAAATCAAGGCTAAGGAGCAGCAGTCATATTAACATCACCTGGGGGTTAAGAGATACCCCTAGCATTTAAACTTGATTTTCGATGCACCATTAATGAAGCTGAGTACGAGACAGTATTACTTGGTTTATTGTCTACACGAAGAGTTAGAGTATATAATTTGTGTATTCCAGGTGATTCAAATTTAATCATTAGATAGGCCACAAATGAGTTTGGATTGAAGGAACCTACACTTGCGCCCTATAGGGCTACAGTGCAGGTTATGGTCAAAAAATTTAATTCTATACAGTGTGAGCACACGAGTCAATCGACGAATAGGTATGCTAATGCATTGGCTACACTAGCATCTAAAATGCCGATTCAAGATGCTAATGGTAATGTGAATATCCAAGTAGTCAAGAAATCTATCCCATGTACAGCTTTAAATTTTGTTAGTGAGGATGAAGACATACAAGACAATTGGCGCAGTCCATTCATGGAACAATTAGTGCACCTTAATGCGGCTTCTGTTTTGGCTTTGAAGAATTTCATTAAAATCAATGGAATGTTATATTATAAGGGTCTAGAAGGTGTTCTTTCTCGATGCATTGGTTCTAAGGAAGCTCATCTTAAGTTAAACAAGTATCACCAGTTCTAGTGTAGAGAGGAAGGGCCACCACTACATCGTCGTATTCAGTATGCAGGGTATTATTGGCCATCGATGGCTAAAGATGCACTTCAAGTACAAGTACATTGCCCTAAATGTTCTAAGCTTGCTTATCAGAGTGAGTATAATTTTGTATCTAGTGCTGGAGACTAAAGGCACCTATACATTGATTACTTAAGGAACAATGTGTTACCAATGAATAGTATGGATGCCAAGCTTGTAAAGCGAAAGGCTAGGAAGTATCTTATGCATGAAGGTGAGCTCTACAAAGTATCGTTTATGGGAAAACCCCTAAAGTGTATCGCTCCTCCTAAAACAGAAACAGTTTTGACTGAGGCGCATGTTGGAGAGTGTGGGGAGCATCAAGAAGGAAGGAAACTATATTATTATCTACTCGATTGAGGATACTATTGGCCAACAATGGAAGTGGATGCTTTCAACTTCACTAAGAAGTGTGTTGTCTGTCAACAGCATGGAGATGCCATTCATGCTCTTACAGTCACACTCCATAGCATCACAACTCCTTGGCCTTTTCACACTTAGGCTTTTGACCTTATTGAACCTATACATCTACCGTCGAGAGGATGCATCTGGATATTGGTAGGAACAGAATGCTTTACGAAGTGGGTAGAGGTAACTCCTTTAAGGAAGGTTACAGGACTAACAGTTGTGGGTTTCATAAAGGAGAATATCATATGAAGGTTTGGAATCCCAAAGCGTATTTTATCAAACAATGGCACTCCTTTTATCAATTCGCATGTCTGCCAACTACTGATTTTCTATAATATTGACCATGTAAAGTCTACGCCGTATTACCCAAAAGGAAATGGACAAGCTAAGGCCATTAACAAGAGCTTGTTGAAGATACTTAGTCGCATGTTTCATGATAATCATAAGGCATGGCATGATAAGCTACCATTAGTGCTTTAGGCCTATAGGACATCTAAACGAAGGTCGACGTAGGTAACTCCTTTTTCTCTAGTATATGGGACTGAAGTAGTAGTTCCCATAAAAGTCTTGATCCCATCTGCTAGGTTAGCAATCAATGCTAAGCTCGAACCTGACATATTGCAAGTGATGGATTCGGAAGCATTAGACGGAAGGTATGATATCGCCAAATATAATCTCATCAATTATCAACATAGGCTTAGAGTGGCATATAACCATCTGGTGAGAAAGAGATCATTCCAACAAGGTGATGTCGTACTTCGTGAAGCCGAACATGTGTGCTGAGGTACCTCAGCGCCTAAGTTTACACCAAAATGGGAAGGACCTTTTGTAGTTGAGGAAGTATACAAAAGTAGATATTGCAAACTCAGGAATCCCAGTACGGATGCTATTACTGCTCCTATCAATTTTCAATATATCAAAAAGTTCCATTTGTAAAATGGAAACTATGATAAAGTTAAATGAATGAAACTTACAGCTCGAGCTATACAAGCTTGTTTTGTATATCTATTCCTACTATTATCTCCTTTGTGCACCTTAGGTTAAAAAAATAATAATAACAAGGTATTGGTGTTTATAATGTTGCTTCTTGGTAAGAGACTTGCCTCCCAAGTACGCAATATACATCTATTGTATGAGTTGTCGACTAGTTGAAGCTTTGACTCACAAGCGCACTTTATGATGTAATATCGAATAAGGCAATGACTTGCACTATTTAAGTATATGTTCGTAGAGCATGTAAAAATAGTTAAGTAGTGAGTAATACCCCCTTAACTCATGACATGACTATCTAGTGGAACTAACAGTCCTCATTCCAATCAATATCTCCATACTATCGGATCATATATTCGAATCCTTGCTTGCAAATGGAACATACTTCTACTGCATAAGGTTTTCTTGAAAATTTATCAAGCCATGAAGTAAACTATCATGTAAAGTGCTGCTAAGGAAATGTAATGTTTTCTAAGCGCATAATGATGTAAACTTTCAAGGGCTTACTAAATCAATAAACAATTTATGTCAATTCACAATGTTCCATGTAAAGGCATGAATCTTAAATAAGCGAGAAGCAAAACTATACATACTAAGCTTAACAAATCCTTATACTCCATTAAAAAGAAAGGGGGTTGGGCGGTGTTGCAAGGAGAACAAAAGTAATACTATCAATACTCGACATTAAATGCTATAGTAGAATCAAGATCTGTGCTTGCTAGATGCTCCTCTCTCTCAAGTTCTGCCTTTGCAAGTTCGGCTTTGAGTAGCTCACATCTTTCCTCAACGTCTCGACTACCTAACACCTTTTGAGCTTCAGCTGCAATGATTTCCATCTTATTGAGCTTAAACCTGAAGACACATGCTGTAGTGACATTACTAATCAAAAGTTCGAGATTTTCTGTAGATAGCGAGTACCAAGCCTCATCAAATAGCCCTATAGCTTACCCAAGTAGGCCCAAGATATGAGTAGTCACATTGGAACCTAAACAGACCGATCCTACCCAAAAATCCCCCTCCATCCTATGTAAGCGCTCCAATGGTGCTAAGAGGTCAGAAGGTATCGTGAAGCTATGAAAGGAGGAAGTATCTTCTAAGGTCACTACCATCTTGGTTGTTGATCCTTTATCTCCATATTGTATTGTTCTAATATTTAGGGGAAGTGATGATGTAGGATCCCTTGGAACAAGCGAGGTCACATCACTACAAAGGGTAGGAACATTGCTAACTATAATAGCATTCATGGAAGCATTGGGAGCAGCATGTATCTCTTCATTAGAAAATCTCGCACCCATCAAAGCATTAGTAAACGCTTGGATCACACTTTCCTCTAAGAATAAAAATTCGCTATCTTCATAATCGTCAATGATATTAAACACATCAAGGATTCTAATATTACCATAGGTGTCTTCATCAACATGTTTTGTGGAGTCTATTCTATCATTTAATTGTCCCTCTTAATCATCATCAATGTCTATCACAGAATTTTCTCTATCGTCATCTACATGTTCAAGAGAATCCCCATAATCAACCAACTCAACGTCATCTTCTCCTTCATCCACAATCTTGGTAACAGCAAGTGGATCTTTAGCTTGAAGGACCATTCCCATACCATAGTGACTTGGAAAAGGACGAGTGATAGGAGGGATACTTTGACTTGAAGAAGTTCATTTAGGGACACTACCGCTTGCTCCATCAAGATGATGCTTCATCACTTTTTATTTAGTAGAAGTGATATCCTTCTCCTTTCCCTTTTGCTCCTATGACATACACAAAATTGAGAAAACTAAGAAGAGTAAGTTTCAAGAAGATATTAGTGTATAAAAAAGGAGAAAGGAGAGTGTAACAATAATACTACCTCATGAATGCAGCTATGCTTAGGTTGTCTAATGATCAACGAGGGAGAGGGTGAGCGTTCGCTTTGTGATTTACCCCGAGCATCATCAGACAACTTTGCATTATTAGATGATTTTGGGTCTTCCTTGAGTCGAAAGTGAAATTCATATGTCCATATGACTATTTCAAGCAAATCCCCTTCAGCTATCTTCGAGACATACTTCTTAAACCCATCCAAGCAATTCTTCCAATATGTGAGCCAGCCACTCGAAGCAACCCTAAAACAACTCATAGAAGGAAAGAATAATTGCCTGATCCTCCCATGAATGTTCTTCTAACTCTCAAGTCTAAACATCTTGCAACACTCATCAAAACTTTGGCTAATGACCAAATCATGAGGTACTCCTTGATCAAACCCCAATTATCGAGCAACCCGATGAGGTGAATATTTCATGAAACTATACTCAAGGAAGTAATTAGAAGCATCGGCCCAATCATGAAGTGATGGAAGACCCCCAGGTGTACTCTATAAGATAAACTCTACCTTAACATCAGAAAGCTCATCATGAAGCTCTATCAAGTTTACCAAGTCCTCTGAACAAGAAGGGTAGATTTTTTAGCACCATTTATATTTAGGCAATTCCTTTGTATATGGACGAAAGCTGAACTCATGACAGGTATCAATGACATTCTTCAAAGTACTTGGGAGTTTTCTATTGACCCATCCCCAAGCTCGGGGCCTGACGGCATTAAAATGTGTAAGCGGGAGACCAAAATATCTCCTATAACACTCACAGAAGAACATATAAGAAGAAACACCAAGTCTACGTACGACATCACAACGTATCTCCCTTGCAAGTGTATCGAAGCTTCATGAAAGAGGTCTAAACACCTATATAAGGAACCCAAGTAGAAAGGACCCAAAGCAAAATGTTCCCCTCACATAATACGAATAACCAAGTGGAAGAGTCGAGGACTAATGCCTTTTTCAGGGCCCCCTAGGAATACAAACAATGACAACCAACAAGCAATGAAAGCTTCCAACTCATACCTGAAACATAAGACAAGACATATTAGGTTAGGGTTATAAAGTAAACATCAACAAGAAAAAGGGTAAACAATGACTATGCTACATCAAAATGTAGGAACTTACTTGCACTGATATTGAGGCTCCATCTTATCACCCTTTTCTAGCCTAAATAAATGCTTAATCATGCACTAAGCATACCATGCCTGTGAGTATCTAAAGCTTCTCTTTTGTCCACTTCTAATAGTTCAATCAGTGCTCGATCATCTTCCGAGATTGAAGTTGTGGTGATGTTGGTCAGTCCAAGATTAGGAAGGCTTAGAAGCATTGCAATATCCTCTAGTGTTGGAGTGATCTCACCCCCACGCTGTCACAAAGGTATGTGAGTGAGTGCTCCAATAGGACATGATAGCTCACCAAGTTTCTATTTCTTGCAGGCAGTGCAAAGTTAAATGAGAAGACACCCATATGGGGTAATACACCCCCGCTTCTTCCAAAACAGATGTGTACGCAAGATTCTTGAAAATGTACATCACCTAAGATAACCAGCCATTCACTACATACTTTGGGCCATCAAAACTACTATTTGAGAGAGGGATTTCTTTCTTCTCATTTCTAAAACGTAGCACAAAATCTGCTTCTATCTCAACCTTCTTATGTACCGGAGGTTCTTGTCTTATGAAACGCAACTTGCCATCCTTAGGTGGATGTGGATGTATATCCCGCCTCTTTATATCTCGCCAGAAAAAGTCACCTTCAATAATTGGGTCTACCCACTTATCTCGGGGTAAGGGGGCTATTGGGATATGATCCTTAGAATATGCTAAAATTTCATTGTTCTTATCAGTATTGTTGCTACAAGAGCAGCTCTTGCCAGATTCTTCGCCCATGTCGATGATCCCTAAAAGCAACAATGACGTCTATATGAAAGAAAGTGAGCACTTGTAAATGAAGGGGAGCAAGGGAGTTAATAGAAGTAAGGTGCATTCGAAAAGTATGACATCAATTACGAAAACTAGAGACGACACATATGTATAAGGATTCTTGGAATACGTGATGACAATACGCAATTCACACATGAGATCAGTGGTATTACACCCAGCTCACATGCTTATGATGATGTTTTCTAGCACGTGTTTGTATTGGAAGACTAACGTTCAACACCTCATGTTCAACTCATGTAATGGGACCTCACATCGCACTTAGTGCTCACATCATGTCTAACATTATGTTCAAGAGTTATGTAGTTTTCATGACTCATGTGATGCTCAAACCTTGCATCATGTTCAAAACTCATGTTGTGTTCAAGCCTCACATCATGTATAGGCCTCATGCGATATCATGTTCAACACATGTGACATGTTTAAGATTCATTCCATATTCAAAGCTCGTGTTACATTCATAGATTGTGCCGTATTGAAGATTCACTTTGAGTTCAAGACTCGTGACTATGGCTCACACTCACTTACGTTTGACCCTCATGTTCAAGACTCATATTCACTATCATGTTCAAGGTTTAAATGCGACCCTTACATTCACTTGTGATCAAGGCTCATGTATTAAGGCTTATGTTCGATGCATATGATGAGACTCACGTTCAGCCTAAATACCAAAAGTGTTGTACTCAAGCTGCATACTCAACTCACACATACTTATATAGAAAGTTTAAAAGTGCTCATTATGGAAGCATATATTTGCTCAGGCTAAAGAGACTACGTTGAATTGAAGTGTTCAATCCTCATGTGTTCAAGCGCAAGATTTATGTCATGCTGAGCTCATGAACTCGCGCTATAGTCATATGCACTTATGTTTAAGGTTTATGTTCAAATTCACATTTTATGGTTATGTAGAGGCCTCATTGTCCTTCTACATGATTATTCCATGTGTTTGTATTGGGGGGCAATGAAGTTCGTTTTACGTATTACTCCATAGGTACTTATGTTAAAGGGAGGTTATGTCTAACTTAAGCGTATTACTCTCATATGCTCACGTCTTAGACTCGTGTTCAAATCGTAGGTGCTCAGGTTATGCTTGACCCTCATGTACTCATGTGTGCATGCCTCTACGATTTGAAATTCACATTCAATTCATGTTACAAGTTGCAATTAGCTTTATGGAGGTTACAAAAGGAGGCCGCATATGACCTAAGTGTTATACCTCTTTGCTATCACTCATTGATGAAGATCAGTACTCAAGCTACAACTGCAAACTCCTAACCTTCGGTTGGCAAATAGTTACGGTCCGGGTGGTAAAGAGTCTATCCTTTTTAAACCATGCCGATTTGCTAACTATTGCTAGTTTGAAATGTGGTCCTTAAGTTGCGATCACAGACTTTTGGCCTTTAACTACAAGCGACTACAATCCAGGCGATGAAGAGATCTTCTTTAAACCAATTCTCAAGTATTGATTATGCTACCTACAAAGTATGGAAAAATGAGGAGACGTCAGTTTCAAGATTTAAAGAAAAAGGGGAGGAGAAGGATATTATAATTAATTATCCAAAGGCACGCGTTGATAACTCTGATTTTAAACATATTTCATATGGTGATTTTATAGTATTTCCCTTACATTTTTTGTTTTCTTTAAAGAAATTGATACTTAATTGAGTAAAATTTTGATTTCAAGGTTTGAATGCGTTCTAGGATCGAAAACGAAGAAAAGGAATCAAGTTTTACTCAATTTGGAGTTCAAATGAAGAAGTTATGAAGTTTTGAAGTTTTGAAGTTACACAATCTGGGACATGGCCATGTCCCCAAGCTGTGTCCATGCAGAAAAATTTGCCAGGGTCAAAAAGTTCCACGACCTAGGGACACAGCCATGTCCCAGGGCATGTCTGGTGATGAAAACAGAATCCTTATAATACATATATAAAAGGACATATGAGGGTTTCAAGACGGAGAGACATTAGAGAGAAGATGGAAGAGACACGAGAGGCGAGAAGAGAAGAGACTTGAGGAGAAGGAGAAGAAAAAGGCGAGAGCAACACCAACTTCAAGATTGGAGAGATTTTTCATCAATTAAAGGGGTTTTTCATGTTTTATTTTATATTTTTTATGGAACTCGTTTTTAGATTCATTATGATAGCTTAGAATTCGTATATTTAGGATTATGGAACCTAGGGTTTCATGTGACTCTTGGGTTGATTTATAATTTTCAATAAGGTTTCTATCTTTTCTTGATTCAATTATGTTGTTTAATTGGTAATTGATATTTCTAGAGTATCAATCTATGATATTATGCATGACGATTGAGAAATTGCATGTGTAATTAGATCTAGGTATAATTGGAGAGAATTACATGTATTCTTAGAGCTAAGATACATGTTTCTGCCGGAAAATTAATTATTTGTGTGGGAATTCATTATACATTAATGCAATTCTAAGTTATATTACTAAATGAAGAGATTTCGATAAATAATTTAGGATTAGGGTTAATATGCTTGAGAAAGGTATTAGCTTTAATTGTGAATCCCTCCGGTCAAGAATAATAGAAACTGAATTGAATATATTTTAAGCGATTGCATATTAAACACTAAGGGAAATAATTCCTAAATACGTTATTAACTTCTTAAAGTCGTTCTTAGTTTTATTGCTTTCTAAATTGCTTAATCAAGTCCCATAATTAGTTTAGTTTGTTAATTTCAGTATTTTTAATTCGTTCAACTCATCACAATTTTCCGGTTAGATAATAGAGCTAAGGTTAATATTAGTACTAGAAATCTCTAAGGGATCGACTCAAACTCATATCCGCTATATTAAAATTGATAGGTGCACTTGCCTGATATCACGCGTCAAAACACAAGTAAAATTACAAGAACAAAGACATTAAGCCATGAAGACCATATCATTATTCATCATACGGAGAAGAAATAGTGGAGCTAAAGAAAATGCATGGATTTGGGTTATATACAAGATTCTCAACATCTCAAGTTAAGCAAACAATGGTTTTTGAAATATCGAAGCAAACAAATGGATGAAAATGGGAGGTCAGCAACCAACAACTATGTTAAGCACTAGGAAATCATGATTAGTGCTAAATACACTCTCCAAACAATGGTCTCTCATGTCAAGTAAAAAAATAGGGTTAACTAAATTTAAACATTCACATTCAAAGAATTGAAGACTACGTAAAGAAAATTGAATAGAAATTCGGATCAATCATTGTGACACAAAGGCATCTTATGAAACCAAATATGAAGCTATTATCACATGGTCAAAGGATCCTACTATTCACACAACTACTAAATTAATCTAAGAAAGTCATAAACCTAAAGGGAGATCTCTAAAGGAGTAGGCAAAGAATTCACATGAATGGTATTCCAATGATGGCTTGGGCATTCCTAATAATTCTAATTCAGTTGCTCAAGTCACTTCCTATAATGGTAGAGAACATGGAACCGCAAGATGAGGAAAACGTCAAGTTCTTTAAGGACAAAAAGGGACAGGGTTTCCTTTAAGTAATAAACGTAGTGATAAATGTGGTGAAATGAGGGACACTTCTTTTAGTGGAAGATTCAAAAGGAGTTTCCTTTCTTATCCAATCCCCTAGAAGAAGTTGGAAGTTTAGTGAGAAAGATGATTTAAGTCAAGCCTCTTGGAATAGAAACAAGTTTATAGATTAGTCGAATCATGTTGATAAATTGAATATCATCTTCGACCTCTACATTTTGCTACAGCGAACTCAAACTTGTAACAAGGAGCTATGGTCGGGCAATTCACCAACTTGATAGATCTAAGGCTTTAGGTCAAGAAAAAAGTACATGACAGCAACAATAATTCAAATCTAAGAAAGGACTGAACACCAACGAACAGTAGCAAGAGCACCTTCCCATCCGCGTGCGAAATACTCCATGACTGGTTCGAGCCACTCTAATGAACAATTGAGTCACACAAAAGCACCCATTCTATAGTGATCTAAGAGTAGTTGTTGTATTTCACTAGCTGTAGTTGGATAAAAACTAAGAAGTAGTAAGCAGCATTTGAACTCCAATATGCTTTTCTTACTCTTCTCAAATAGCCTTACACACTTCTATCTTCTCTTAAACTGAGCTACTTAGTTGTGAAACATGAGAAACCCCAGCTTTAAGCTACTAGATCTACAAACAAACAACAGCAACAACTGTACAAGAGTCAACAAGCAGCAGATCCAAGCTTATCCATGCATTGACTAAGAGGAGATGAGCTAAGTTAAGAATTCTTTTTGTTAGCTAAAGTGAGCAAACTTATTTCTATGCAAGTGGAAGAAGTTCTTAACTAAGTAGTTGTTACATGGACGAATTGAAAATGATCTAACCTGTGCACAACAAATTAATGGTTGAGCAAACAGCAGCTATGACATTTAAGTGAAAAGGAAGAAAACAAGATACAATTAAAAAAAAATGGAAGTCCTACTCATAACCGAGCACCTAGTAGCTGAAATTCACGAGCAAGACCTAAAGATGAAAATAACGAGCATTAGCTAATATTAAGAGGTCACATGTATTCAGAGTAACCTGAGCTACTCACAATCCTAAATCAACAAAAGGCATGAGCAACAGTAGAAGATAGTACTCCACAAGAAACCGAAGCACCTGACTAGCACCTAATCGAGTGCTCCATAAGACAGCAATGAATAGATCTAAAATGAATAGCCTATAACCAAACACTACACGTGACAGCAATGACACTTTCATACCTACAATAAAAAATTACGAATTGAGTAGAAGCTGCAAGTTTTCCACTAAATTTATAAACAGTTGTAATCATTTGTTCAAGCTTTAAGTAACTAAGATGTAGACTTACCAAAGTATAATAGCTTAACATGTTGACAGTAAAATAGCAAAGGCTGATTGAATTTGTGAAATCGAAGCCCAAGCAGAGTAAGTTGTAACCAAGCGATAAACGAAATGGCACCTTTTTTTTTTTTTTTGGCTGTTCAATTGTTATGTGGCTGATGCTGCTTAAAGAAGTGACAACACATGGGAGCTAGGGTTTACTAAGTTCCACTACAGTGAGTGAAAGAGTTAAGAGACAAGAGTGTATATCCTATTTAGTAAAGTGGGCCAAGATGTAGTAAATATGTAAAAGCTTGATATTATGAGGCAAATGAAGACAAAAGAGATGAAGAAAAGATTGAAAATAATCAGAGCTTGATCACCAAGGGATGAAAAATGAAGGTCAGATGATTGATAAGGACGCTTTTTTCAAATACTTTTTGAAGAATTTCTCTAAATAGAGATTTGAAATTTCGTTTAGCTTCCAGGGCGCTACCCCTGAAACCCTGCAGGGGACGTTGTCCACTTGACCCCTACCTGCTAACCGGCTAGTGGGATCGCCGTGCTTACCAGTCGTAACACAGCAAATAAAATCTGGTTTACATAAAGCTTTTACATTATATATGAAGACTGTATAAAAAGAGTGCTCTTATATGAAAAGAAAAATCAAGGTGACAATGATATATGGAATCGACCCAATTAGATTGCTAATGTGAACTTAGTGTACAAATTCAACTCAAAATGAGTCAATAAGTCATATGGATTAAATCTAAGAGACAAATCAGCTTAAAAAGAGATAGCTTAAAAAAGACTTATTTCAGAGTGTTGCCTTAGGGGCAACATACAATGTAACCTAACTAAGGCTTGACACACAATTAAGAGGTGCTGCGGACTCATGCACTAAGACAATTCTCAAATTGATTTGGCAGCAATGCAGCTGTTTAATAGCGTACACGCGCTTGAATCATCTAAAAGGCTCACTCACTACCCAAACCCCTTCAGCTTCATCTGAAGGACTTTGGTCAGGGGGAAAAATGTAGAGGGCCAAATTTAATATTGGGCTTCAAGCCCATTAATCCAATGAAATTGACTCCTCGTGCTAAGGTGACAGGGCTCGACAGGGCTCGAAGAGCCAAGCTCATAAATTATTAGGATGATCAAGGGAGACTTGGCATGGTAGGCTTCAAGTAAGGCCTATTGGATCGGTCCATCTGATCCAACCTTTCTTGGTTAGCTTACATTAGAATAATAAATAAAACTTTTGCTTAGGCCTAAACCCATGAAAATAGCCCATTTAAGATCTATTAATAAGTGGCTTCAATCCCAGCCATTGATGACCATTATGATTTGACAGATATGATCAATTACCCTTTGAAGAGGAGAAAAACCCCCATTAACGTCGTTACTCTACCAAAACTTTGCCTCAAGGATCAAACACTTAAATACTTCAAGAACACTACCTCGTTCTTCATTAATCTTGGAGCTTGATGCCATCATACTCCCCTACCTATCACCATACATAGTAGAGTCTTACTAAGATCACCTACTTTTCATCTCTATACTTCTCTCCTGATCATCTCATGCAAGTCACTTAAGTCTTTTCCCTGGTCATGTATAGCGGGACTTCACACGCGGCACCTACGTGGCACTTACATCTGTACCCAACACCCCCACAATAAGTAATGTTTCTTTAAGGTTATACGAAATATGTTGTGAAAACATATGATGCACATTACAATGTGGGGTTTTAGTCCTTATATATTAGTGCAAGGGCCCTAAATATTAGGTTTGACTAAATGAAAAATTCAAAATGTTGACTTCTAGCATTTTAGCTGAATAAGGCGAAGACTTATCGGATTCGTAGAAGTTGTCAATCATTACGGCGTCTGGAGAATTATTCTCAATTTGGTATCGGTTTGACATTTGTGAAGCCAAATCTCAATATGACCAGCGGTCCTCTCAATTATGTGCGAAGGTATCAACTTACAAAAGATATGCAGAATAAAATTTAACTAATATCCATCTAATATTTTGATTATTGAAAAAATATATTGTTGCAACTAAAATCATGTTTGAGTTAAATTTTAGTAACCCAGTAAAATGGAGACAATGTGCGTCCTTTTGGTTTGTCGTTTTGGTTATCATGGTATTATATTTTCTATAATATAAAACGATAAAATTTTCTTAAGCAAATAAAACTCAAATATATAAAAGAGGAAACAAATTATCTAGAAATATATATTGTATCTCGAAACTTATCTAACCTAACTAAGTTCAAACAAATCGTATTAAGTATCGCCTGAATTTGCTTGATGCTTATCCGAGTTGTATTTGAATATTCGCAAAACTTCAGTCTTCACACAAGAAGAGGAGAATTCATTTTGCAAAGTGTATTGAGGGATGAAGATCGATCGGCCATATGTTTTGCACTTCGGTTGAGGACGTATGAAAGGTGACTTGGTATGAAAGTCCTGCTAGATCATATAAAGCTTTGAGGATTTGGTTAGTAGGCAAATATATTAATACCAATAAGATGTTACCATTTATAATCCATATAAATAGTGGGGAGTAAATATGTATGATATATGATATGTAATATCTAACTAATATTTCTTCCCTTTTATAAGAGGTTTGATAAGTATGAATATTGATTGTAATCCCTCCATGTATTTTCTTTAATTTATGAAGGATTGCAGCTCCTTTTTATCATCTTTAATTTGATGTTTTTTCAAGATCTGATTGAAGTTTCCACCATCATATCTCAACACACAACTTTGATTAAACTTAAGCCAAAATCAAACTCAAATAATATTGCTAGCCTACTCAAGCAAAAACTCAAGGGTCCAAGGTATTATAAACTGAAAGGGGAAAAAAAAGAGTAACGAATTGAATTTAAAACCTCAAACTTAATTTATTTGATTCAATATTTAAATAGTTTAGTTTTCATATCAATATATATAGTCAAATTAAATTTAAGCAATTACCCATTCAAATAGCCCTATACTAGAGATGACCAGCATAAGCCACATCCAGTTAATCTGCAATTCGACCTCTTTTTCTAGAAGAGAATACGAGGACATGAACCTAATAGGGTTGCATATATGCTAAGCTATTAGATTAATCTATAAGTACTTATGCCATCCTCACATCATAGGCTTCTTAATGAGGATATTAGAAAGGGAAAGAGTAAACTTTTAGTTTTCAATATTTGTTGTTTTTAACTTTTTTTTTTTTTACTTATTTATGTCCTCAAAGTTTTCCAACATTTACAATTTAGAATTTCCTTTAGCTCTATTAAATTTTTTATCCCTGACTAAGCAAAAATTTCTCCACCAAAAGTAGACAAGCTAATTTTCTTCACTAGCATAAAACCGAAACACATGGGAAAGAAAAGTTTGTGCAAGTTGACAAGTAAATTCAGTACTTCATTTTTCCAAATGAAGCCAATCAACTATCTAGGGGTAGAGAATGAGGAGACAAAGGAGGAGGTGTTGGACCTTGCTAATTGGAAGAGGCTTTGCCTATTAGCAGTTACTTGGTAGTATGCCAAGGATAAACCTCTCTAAGAGGCAGAGATAGGTATCCACTAATCTTTGCAAAGGAGGGGTGTTTAAGTGTTTGTCATGCTACATTGTCACCGTAATGGGGGAGGTTAGGTCTACTCATCCTCAGTAATGTGAGTGTGCTAGTTCTCCCTTTAATTGTTTCTACTAATTCCTTGCTTATGTTTGCAGCGATGTAAGTGGCTTCCAAGTAAATCAAGGTGAAGTTGTTAGCTATGTGAGAAAGGAGGATGCAGGAGGCAAAGGCCTTAAAGAAGAGGAAGGAGCCTACTACAAAGGGGGAGAAGATGAGCTCAAGGCCTCCCCAAAAGAAGGGCAAGAAGAAGGGGGTTAGGCAACAAACTATCCTTAAGTCTGTACGAGCCGTAGTGGATGTGATCTCTATTGTTGTCATTGCTTCACCAAATGTAAGGGTAGCTTATGGCCATGTTCTATCAACAATGACTAACAAGGAAGGTGAAGCTATGAGGGTCATTAAGACCTAGTAGGATGAGGAGCTCAAGGAGGCGGGCTTAGGAGAAGACTAAGTGAGGCACCATAGGTCAATGGGGCATGCCTTGGGCCAAGCGTAGGAAATTAAAGGAAACTCCAAGGTAACTCCTTAAGATGTTGGGTTTCGAGCCATAAATATCCCTAATGATGATGAACTTGTATAGGCACCAGCCTGAGATAAGTGACCAGTTGAGTAGCAAGAGTCGAAGTAGTATGTTGACCGAGCTTTAAGGCTATCAAAGTGTATGGTGCATCTAAAGGCCAGGTTTGGTCATCTCTTTAAGGGGAAGAGCAATGCAAAGGCTTCCTCTGAGATACTGCATGGGTATACTAAGGTAAGTGATCTTAGACATTCTTCGCTAAGTGTTTTACTGTGTTTAGCTGACTTGAATTGTATCTCTTTTATGTAGTTATATGACATGTTGGACTTTATGCTTATGCACAACCTCAGTTATCAATGGTCGACTACAAAGGAGAGGAAGAACCAACTAAAGGTGGAGGTAATGAGGCTTTGTAGTGCTTTAGATGAGGAGAAAAGGCATCTCGCTGATCTGTTGTCAACATGTAAGGATTTAGAGTACCGACATGAGGAGCTTAAGGAGCTAGCAAGGAAGACAGAGGCTAAGTTAGAGGAGGCTAAAGCTATTGCCAAGGTCTCTAAAGATGAGTTAAGAAAGTTGCAAGCCAAACTTAAAGGCAAGTGAAAGGAGTTAGAAGATGCTTAGGTAGCCTTTGCTCAAAGGGAAGCTAAGCTACTGAAAGGGGAGGGTCTTTTCATGGAAGTTAAGTGGCATTTGTTCCTGGAATCCTTCCATCATGTGCTTAAGGAGACCATTAGCATTGCGGGCTTGATGGTCTGAGACTAAGTTCGTTAATAACTACAAGAGGCTAACTTGAACTTCCTATAGTAGCTCGATGCCCCAAGGCCTACATTATAAGAATCAACTCCTTGAACCAATCATTAGAAACTGAGTAAGAGGGCTAACAAGATGTACTTGACACATCCTAATTCGAGAATTACCAAAAGGAGAGGATTCCATCACTGAGCTATCGAGCAGATTTACCAACTTACCAAGCAACCTGATCCATTGCCAAACTCTAATAAGGTTCAACATAGTCTCCGAACTACCAAGCATCAAGCATCTAACTAATTCGAGCTACCAACCTTCTAATATGCTAAGCTATTGAGTCGAGTAGCCCAAAGAGAGTCCAAGCATCTTTAAGTGCCCCAGCTTTGATCTGACCTAGCTTAGGTCAGCTCCAATTATTGACTTTCTTCTAACCATTTCTAGGCTAGATCCTACAACTGCCAAGATGCTTAAGAATTCATTTCAGCAAAGCCAGCCGCATTACAAGCCTCCAGTCACCTATTGATATCTGTCTCCTGGCATGACATTCCAAAAGGATTCTTTACATTTTTGTACAGAATATTCTTTGTCATTTTTACTCTTTTTAGCATGTCTTATGTATTCCATTTGTAAAATACCCTTTTATCGTTTCCATGTATGTATTGTGACCCTAGTAGGGTAAGTATATAAACCCTCATTTATTAGTGTGCAAACATTATCACACTTCATTATTGAAGATATAAATTACTATTTTGAGAGCACTTAGCTGTGACTTCTCTCTTATCTTTTAGCTCTTGTCCAACTCCTTTAGTAAGAGTTAATAGCAAGCAACCCTAATACTACATTCGTACATCATATCGAGTGTTGAGATTAGGTTAAGTGGGATCTATTAGTATATTATATCCAGTTGATAGCCATCCGAATTTGCTAACCCTTTTGTTTCCCTTTTCTATTCTCATTCGTTGTGGTGTGATCTCCATATCTACAACCCTAGAAACACATCAACTTTACTAGTACCAGAGCATGGTTCCAATAGGGTATGTGTGAAGTTGCAGTGGAGTTTTGTTCATGCTGCTGTTAATGGTTGCTATGTTCCTTCTGTAGCTATAGCAATATGTTTGAGTGAAGTAAGTTTTAAAGTTGTAGGCTTTGAAGTAGAGGTTTGTGGAGTAGTAAGTGTAGTTCCTGTTTTTACTCTATTTTTCACTATGAAAACATAGCAAGTTTCCTTAGTATTGTATTGAGTTATGTTAAGTGTTGACGTTGTTAGAGTGAGATAGTAAGCTTCTAGGTAGTGAGTAGAAGTGTTTGTTAGTTATTATGCTATCAACTTGTTAGAGTAAGTATTGCACAATGTCAAATTCAAGTCTCCATAGTGTTGTTGATGACCAAAATAGTAGTGCTCATGATGGCTGAGGCCAAAATGCTAGCAGTACCCCTAGGTCAATCGATGATAAGCTTAACAAACTCACCAATATTGTTGAGAGTTTAGTTATTGCGATGTAAGCCAGTAGGCAATAGCTACAAGGTATGCCTCATCATAACCTACCTAAAAACGTTCTTGAGAGACAATATGGCCAAAGTAGCCGAGCTAATCGCTTAGTTCAACCCCAGCAAGTTAGAAGAGTGACAGACCGAGCTGTTAGACAAAGTTTGGAGTTGGAAGAGATAGAGGAGGATATTAAGGATGTAGATGTCGAGGATGATGGGGAGGAAGAGGCTGAAGTGGAATATTATGAGGCATAAGAACGAAGACACTGAGCTCCTCAAGGACTTAATAATGTCAAGGTCCAAATCCCAACTTTTACTAGCAATAGAAATGCATACGAATATTTAGAGTGGGAAGAGAAAGTTGAGAAGGTGTTTAACTGTTATGCGTATACAGATGTAGTTAAGGTTCAACTTGTTGCACTTGAATTTTTTTGATATACCTCCATATGGTGGAAGAATCTAAATGCAGCCAGAGTGAGGGATGGAAGGAAAAGTGTGAAGACATAAGAGGAGATGAAGAGATTGTTAAGGGGTAGATTTGTACCTAAGACCTACTTGTAGGACACATTTGCTAAGTTACAAGAGCTTCGCTAAGGAAGTCAATCTATTTATGACTATGTGAAAGAATGTTGATGATCTAAACTAACATGGATGAACCCAAGGCTAGCACAATATCAAGATTAATTTCCAAACTCAAATATGAAATTCACGACATTGTGGAAGTATAAAGGTTATATACATTGGAGGAAGCCATTAAGGTAGAGAAGAAGGTCTAAAAGCAAAGGAGAAATGCCTCGAGCTGCCTAAGCTTGAGTTTTTCTTGAGCTCCTACTTCACGCCGACTTGGTAATGCCGAGTAAAATAGATCATCCTAAGCCAAGGAAAAACATGATCGACTTAATGATAGTTAAGCAAGCCAAAAGAGCTGAGTTGAAGATAGGCCAACCTTAAGGACATATGAGAAAAGACAGACCTCTATGCAGAAGACAAGTGAGGTGAAATGTTTCAAATGCTTGGGTTTTAGATGCATGGCTGCTAAGTGTTCGAACTAACGTGCCATGATACTTTAAGGAGATATAGTAGATAGTACCAACAAGAGTAAGCTAAAGGAGGAGAAGAATGTTGAAAGAGTTGAAGCTGAGGAGAAAGAGGAGACTTGTATCTATGTCGACTAGGGAAAGGTAAAGACATTAGTATTGAGATGAATGTTGAGCTCCTTATCGAGCTCCGAGGAAAATCAAAGAAAAACTTTTCTCCACACCAAGTATACCATTAAGGGGTAATTGTATACTATCATTATGAATGGAGGGAGTTATACCAATGTGGTCACACAATTCCTCATGTAGAGGTTAAGATTGCCAACCTCTAAGTACCCCTAACCTTACAAGCTATTGACTACACAATAAGGGTGCTTTACACATTGCTAAACAAGTATCTATACCTTTTAGTGTTCGGAACATGTACATGAACGAAGTAGTATATGATGTTATCCCCATAGAAGCTTCACATTTGTTACTTAGAAAACCTTGGTTACTCGACTGATGTGTTACTTACTATAGATATAAGAACACCTATGCCATTATTAAGGAAGGAAAGAAGAACATGCATGTAAACACTCAAGGGGTCTTAAATAAAAAAAAAAACAAAAAATAGAAAATTAAAGAAAATCCAAAAAAAAAATAAGAAATTTAGAAAAAGAAAAAAAATAGGAAAATAGGAAAAAGCACAAAAAATAAAAAATTGAGGAAAAATATAAAAAAAATATAGGAAAATAAGAAGAAACATAAAAAATAAGAAATTTAGAAAATACAAAAAAATTGAAAATTTTAGAAAATTGAAAAAGTCACAAAAAATAGAAAATTGAAAAAAATAGAAGATTTTAGGGAATTTATAAAATAACAATTTAATAAGATATATATTTTTTAATTTTAAATAAGTTTAGAAGTGGGATCGTTGAGCCTAAGCTTAAATTTGAATCTAGGTTAAGATGACTTGGTTGCATATATGGAGAAAGTATAAGCCAACGACCTAACGGATAAACATATGAACTTGTTATTAGATTTGAGCATGAGATTGAAGGTTCAAATCTTAGTGAAGGAATACAAAAGCCTTTTATTTTATTTTATTTTTTTTTAATAACACACTAAATTGCACTACTACATGTCAGGATCTCATTATGCTACATGTCTTAATGTGTGGTAGCATCAAATTGGATGCGTGCTGACGTAGCGCCACGTAGCAACCTCTCGTTGGTTAGAATGACTAACGTAGTGCCACATCAGCCCCTTTTTCCCTCCCTTTCTTTCCTTTTTCTCCCTCTTTCCCTTCATTTCCCCCAATTTTCCTTCACTTTCCTTAGCTACACACCTCCAACCTACTCACTTTGGTCTTAATTTTCATACGATTTCCTTGCTTAAACATACCAATTAATGGTGCAATTTCATCCTTCGTATGGCCTACTACAAATTGAATCAAAGAACAAGACTAGATTCATCCTTTTCATTGGTCAAATCGAGCTCCCAAGATAAGAAAAAAAAAAAAGCTCAACTTACAGAAATTTGCAATTCACCATTAAAGGACTTTCCAAGCTTGTACCAACTAAACTCATTATAAATTGGACCCTCACATCCTTGTTCAAAACATACACGAACTGAGAGACTACCCAAAAGCTCTCTCTCTCTTCTCGTTCACTCTAGCTCAATTGCTACTCTCTCTCTCTAGCTATCTTCGAAGAACACCACCACCCTCATTAGCTTCCCTACCTCACAAAGCTTCCAGGCCTAACCATCTTCGTCCACTACCATGCCCCCTAGTCGTGCCATGCATCACCAACCCCAAACCTTAACCACCATGTTGCTCCCCTCTTAAGCCACTACCTCCAACCCTCTTCGACCCAAGCCAACCATATGGCCAAACTCTTCACACCTTAAAAACCCATACCACACTCTCCATTTACACCCAGTAGCCACTACTGCAAATGTAGCTCCACTACCATCGACCACCACTCTCAAGAACTACCTTGAAACCTTAAGGCATTGAACCTAACCACACCATGCCACCCCCACCCCCACCCCCGCTAAATTCAAATATAAAACACGCAAAAAACCCTTCACCCACTAGTTTTGGTGGCCGAATCAAGCAACATCAACCCAAGCAAGCTACTGATGGAGAGCTTGGAGAGAACCCGACCTAATTCAATCTCTAGGTCTAATGCGAGAGTTTAATTTTTTTTTTATTTATTCCTTTTTATTTTATTATTTAGTTGTTGCTGTTTTGTCTTATATATATATATATATAATTGTAAATGTAAATAAAAAAAAAAAGAAGAAGAAAAGAAAGAAAAAAAAGTAGTCTACTTATTTATTTATTTTAGATAAAATAAAAAAATAAGATAAAAAATAAGTAAATAAGAAAAAATAAATAAAATAACAATAAAAATAAATAGGTTGGTGAATGAATTATTGTCTTATCACTTAGAAAAACATTTTTCCAAATAAAAAATAAATAAATCAATCCATATTCAAATTTAAGGCATTTTAGAATTTTTCAAAAATAAAAGTTCCAATTTAGGACCCTTTTTTTTTTTTTTTAGAAATTTCCTTAAATAAACCCGAACTAAATTAAAATGTAAACTTGACACTCTTTCAAAATTTAAAAACCACTAACCTACTTAAGTTTTATAAAAAGAACTACATACGTCTAATCTTGAATAGTAGGTACGTAAGTACCTACGAGGCGATGATGAAAAATTAAAAAAAAATTTCCTTTTTTTTTTTTAGTTTAGATTACTTAAGTTATCTAAATTAGAGTAATTAACAATTGAGTTTTTCTTTTATAGAATTGAAAGGTGATTTTTAAGGATAAGGTTAAATTTGGAAAGTTAATGGTACCAGTAAGGGTTTAAAAAACCTAACCCTTAGATTCGAATCTTTGGTTTCTAAAACCGTTTTCTTTTATATAAATTGGTTTTATTCAATAGACCTTTTTTACCGACTTTGGTGAGTAGTGACTCCAAAAGCATTTTCAAAATAACATTGGTTTTCTTTAAACCTTAATCGAGGGTTATTATTAAACAGTTAGGGTTTAGTACTAATCGATTTAAAGAAGAATTAATTTATAAAAAACCAAGAGGTGAAAACCCGAGTTTGACAATGTTTATAGTGACTTGGCATGTCGGCATTATAGATCAGGATGTCATCAAAGCATACAAAAACATACTTCCCAATTAGATGTCTTAGCACATGATTCATTAGTCTCATGAAAGTGCTCGGGACATTCAATAAGCCAAAGGGCATGACCATCCATTCATATAATCCATTTCAAGTCTTGAATGTTGTTTTCTACTCGTCTCTTAGCCTCATACGGATTTGATGGTAGCTAGATTTTAGATCAATCTTACTGAAAATCTTGGCTCTATTCAATTCATCTAACATGTCTTCCAACCTCAAGATAGGATACCTATACTTGATTGTAAACTTGTTTATGGCTCGGTTGTCTACACACATCCGCTAGGTTCAATCCTTTTTGGGCATTAGAAGTGTCAAAACAACGCTAGAACAATGCAGGGGCTAAGACTTTCTTTAACATACCTTTTCTTTAGTAACTCATTGACTTGATGTTGAAGCTCAAAAGCCTGTTCGGGACTCATTCGATAGGCAGGCTTATTCGGCAGCGCAGTGCCGGGTATTAAGTCAATTCAGTATTCTATGCCTCGAATTGGGGATAAACCTTCAAGTAATTGTTCTAGGAACCGGTCGGCATATTTTTCCAGCAACTCTTTTATTTTCTGGGGTAGTTTACCCTGCTCCTTCATCTCTAATAGGCGCTTGACCAACATGAAGGTTGGCGTATTAGCTTTAAGGGTCTTTCGGAGCTTAGCTCTACTAATCACCAAAGTCTTCTTCGATCCACAAGCAAGTTTGGCTTGCAGTTTATTGATTTCACTCGGCGGCATCGAGTTCAACGTGATCTTCCTGCTATCCTTATCGAACGTATATGTGTTTCGGTATCCATCATGATTAACTCTTCTGTCAAACAGTCATGGTCTACTTAGCAACACGTGAGAAGCGTATATGGATAGTATGTTGCAAAAAATTTGGTCAGAGTAATTTCTGGTAGTGATCGGCAATAATACTTGCCGAATGACATGCAGTGCCCCTTTCTCAGTCAACCAATGCAACTTGTATGACCTTGGATGTACAATAGTCGGTAACTTCAATTTTGTAATGAGATCGACTGATGCTACATTGGTACAACTTTCACTATTCACAATGGGAGCACATGCTTGATCATCTACCTTACAGGTGGTATGAAACAAAATTTCTCTCTACTTTTCCTTGTGTGAGGGTTCCATGTTTATTGTACATTAGAAAACTATGATTAACTGGTACAAGTCCTTAGCAAACACATCCTCCTCCATTAGTTCCTTCTTGGCATCTTCTTTCTCAGCAGTGAGCTCTTCCTTTTTGGGTTCCTCATCTGTACTCTTTACCTCCAGCTTCGTTACATCTCCCTTAATCACCATAGTTCTTTGGCCCCTTCTAATAAGTTCGGGTCGGCACGTCACTAGCAAGTTGGCTTTCTGTTCGGCTTGGACATCCACTTTTTGGATTAGCTTGATACTTAATTGAACATGGTAACTTCCCTATCTGAGTCAGCTAGTTGGCATTTTGGTTAATACTCAGCTTCTTCTCTACCTCTTTACTCATTGGGCTATTCTAATGGCTTCATCCATTATGGTGAACCGCAGGAGTTCCATAATGTCTTGAATGTTACCTCGTAACTTGGTAAGGAACCTTCAGATTGTTCGTGCTGGTGGTTCCTCCACTCTATACCAGATCATCAGCATTTGGAATTCCTGAACATACTCGTCAACTATTCGGCCTCCTTGTCTTAGCTTCTGAAGCCAAGTAAAGGTATCTTGTAGATAAGTATCTGGTACGAACCTGTTTGTAAGTATTCTCTTCATTTTTGACTAAGTGTTAATCTCTCGATAGCCTTCTCGCCTCCTCTTAGCTTGGACATTCTTTCACTACATGGCAGCATATCCAGAGAACTTAATAGCAGCAGTTCTCACTTTTTCATAATCTTCATACTGATAATAGTAAAAAACATGCTCCACTTTCTCTTTCCATTCTAGATACTCATCAGCATTCCTTGATCTATTGAAACTCGGAATCTGAAACTTCACATAGTTAGATGCTCTGGAGACTTGAGCTTGCTCCTTGTTAAAATACTCCTCCTTGCCCTCTTCATCCATTTCTCTCAAGTCTATCCTTCGTCTCACTCGTTTGCCTTAAGTTTTTCGAGTTGGGTTTCGACCTTTAACAGGTTAAGCAGTTTATGGGGTGTTTTATGTGGCTTCAGTCCGTCGGTAAGCTAAAGCATGAATAGCTCAGGTCAGATCTACTAAGAGGTTAACCACCTCATTAAGTTTCTCATCAATACTCCTAGGGGTTCCTTGAAACTGTTGTCCATGGTGGACAACTCTACTGTTGTCATCTCTAGCACCAATGTTTACACTTAGATCAGTCATTTTCTCCATAGATTCAAAACTCAAACTCTTCAAATAGATGATATAGCAAACTTCCACAAACCAAAAAAAGTAACAACTAACAAACACATCAATCAAACAAACACAATAACTTACTTCGTTTTACACACGCAAAATAGTGTATAAATAGAACTTTAAACACAAATGACAACTTAAACAGAAACCTCTGCTCTAATATCAAGATGTTGCAGATTGTGCCAAGAACAGACAAGATCGATTGCTGAATGGGTCCAAGCCTATCGAAAGCTTGAAAAGGGGAAGTGATGAGGAATGTGTGAAAGAATAAATGTGAATGAAAAGTAAGAAAAAACCCATGAACAGCTCTAATGGATATGACACACTAATGGAACTTCTGAGGACTTATGATACAACTCGATATGACGTACGAGACGGTCCGGTGAGATTATTGGCTACCTAGCCTTACTTAAGGGTTATGATAAGAGTGAAATGAGTGAAAACAAGAAGTGTTTACGAGAGACAAAAATGTTTAGTGTATTAATGTTCAATCTAATTTATAGCTATAAGTATAAGGGGTATTTAAACCTAAGAATTTAAGGCAACATGCCTAAAAAGGAAAAGATAAAAAAGGGTATTACCCTAAAGAAGTATTGTACAAGGGTAAAAATAAATATTTAAGAAAAGTAATGATTAGTGTGGTAGATTCTACACATGGTCCTATACATGTAGCGGCGATACATTGATGAGGCCGTTGGAGGATACGAACAAAAGTGTACAGTCTGGTTGCTTGTCCGAGCAGGGGTGGCTAAGGATCAGTCCAGTCTCTCTCTCTTGGCTTCTTGGCATAGGAGATGTTAAGTCATTGGTTGGCTTTGGCATGAGTGAGTAATCTACAACTTGGCATACTTTAGAGAGATAGGCCATTACGAACCGTGATTAAGAACAAACAAGGTCGGTTACTGGATGGGTCCAAACTTGTAGAAAGCTCGAAAGAAAGTAATGGGGTGTATGTGTAAAGGACAAAATGTGAATAGAAAAAAAAAGGGTAAGCAAAACTTACGAACAGCTCCAAAGGATATGATGCACCAATGGAACTTCCGAAGACTCACGACATAAGTCGATATGACATACGAATCGGTCCGGTGAGGTTACTTGCCACCTAACCTTACTTAAGGGAAAGGATAAGAGTGATGCCGAGAGTAACTAAAGTGTTCACGCAAGGATGAAAATACTTAAAGTATGTTGAAGATAATCTGATGATTTACAGCTACAAAGTACAAGGGTATTTATATTCGTAAGTTAGGGCAACTTCCCTAAAAAGGAAAAGACAAAAAGGACATTTCCTAAGGAAGTAATGTGCAGGATACAAAAGGGTAAAAATGAATATACAAGAAAAAAAATTATTGGTGTAACAGATTCTGTACATGATACTATATACGTGGTGATACTACGGTGGCGAGGTCGTTAGAAGATGTGAACAAAAAAGTATGGACAGTTAGCTTGTCCGAGTAGGGGTGGCTTAGTCAGTCCGGACTCTCTCTCTCGGTATCTCGGCAGGAGTGAAGCTGGGTAAGTAATTGGTAAGGCATGTGCAAGAATGAAGATTGGTTATTATCTTGGCCTCCAGTTTCTTGGCACTGAATATGCGAGAGATAGGAAGTCATTCGGTTAAGTACGTAAAACGGGTTAGTAAGGGGATATTTGGCCTCAGCAGGAGTCAGCTGGAATAAGAGGATCCTTTGTGCCAAACCTTCCAGTCCTTAGGCTTAGCTTCAGGTCAATGGTCCAGTAGCTTGAATCCCATTATTCCTTCCGGGTTGTTTTGGATTTGGGATCAAATTTGAATGGTGTTCGCTTAGTTCTCCATCAGGGTTATACAGATTGAGGTCGGCAATGTTGAAGGCATCATAAACCCCATAGTTCTTAGGCAATTCCAATCTGTAGGCATTATTAATGATCTTTTAGAGGATTCTGAAAGGTCTGTCCGCTCTTGTAGATAATTTGTTCCTCCTCTTGTTCGGAAACCGTTCCTTACTGAGGTGTAGCCACACTAAGTCTCCTGGCTGAAACTATTTAACNGAATATTTTCGAAAATTGATTTGCGAAGTGGCTATCATTAAATTGGCATGAGACATGGTGACGAGTAGAAAACTACATTTAAGACGAGGTATGGTCTCTATGAGCAGTTGGTTATGCCATTCGAACTTATAAATGTGCCAAGCACATTTATGCGGCTTATGAATCATATGATGTGTCCGCTGATCAGAAAATGTGTAGTCGTGTACTTTAACGACATATTAATGTACAGTATCAACTTGAACAACCATGTTCAACATCTCCAAGCTGTTTTTAACATTCTATACGCTGATAAGTTATATAGGAACCTAAAGAAGTGTATGTTTTAGCAAAGAGAAGTTGTCTTTCTTGGGTATATAATATGTAAGGATGGAATCTAAGTAAATGAGGAAAAGGTTCAAACTGTCTTAAATTGGCCAACACCGAAGAGTATCAGTAAAGTATGAAGCTTTCGTGGCCTTGCTTCTTTCTATAGAAGATTCATTAGGAACTTCAGTACTATTGCCACCCCCATTAACCAAGCTCACTAAGAAGAGTGAAGGATTCCGATGGAATGATCGACGTAAGCTAAGCTTCAGGGAAATGAAGGAGAAGCTTACTACTATCCCTATCTTGGCTCTACCAAATTTTGACAAGCCATTCAAAGTGGAATGCGATGCGTCAAGCATTAGTAATAGTGTTGGTAAGGTGCAAGAACATCAACCTGTTGATTACTATAATGAGAAGCTCAGTGGGGTCATACTAAAGTACTCTATATACTAGAAAGAGTTATACTCTCTTTACTAAGTTCTCACTATTTAGCAACACTGTATGTTACCTCGAGAGTTTGTAATTTATATAGACCATGAGTCCTTAAAGCATCTTGGTAGTCAAAACAAACTTTCAAAAAGGTAAGCAAAGTGGTTAAAGTTCATAGTAGGATTTTCTTACGTGATTCAAGATAAGAAGAGTAATGCCAATGTGGTCACAGGAGCCTTATCTTGTCGACAAATCTTCTTGACCACTCTGTAAACAAAATTTTTTGGATTTTCTCTTGTAGATACCTAATTTTTAGCCCCTTTTATTTTTCAAATTATTGTATAGGGTCTTAAATTAGAAAAAGTTCAAAAAAAAAAAGAAAATTAAAGAAAGCCCCAAAAAATGAAGAAATTTAGGAAAATAGGAATTCTAGAAAAACATAAGAAAATAGGAAAATATAAAAAAAAATTATAAAAAAATAAATAAAATAAAATAATAAATAATAATAAAGATAACAATAAATAAATAAAAGATTTAAAAAATAATAATAATAACATTTCGTTAGATTAAATTTAGGTTTTAAAAGTTAGGCCATCGAACTTGGGCTTAGATTTAGATATAGCCCAAGCTAACCGAGTCCATATGTGCAATTTAATTGCATATATGGATAAGGTACAGGCCAACAGCTTAACGGTTAAGCATATGGATATAATACTAGCATTAAGCATGAGGACTTGGGTTCGAAACTTAGCAAAGATAGGGAAACCTTTTTCCTCCTTTTTGTTTTTCGCACAATCAGAGACTGTTGCCACATGTCTTGACACGTAGCATAATCAAATTGGATGACCTTTGCTGACGTGGTGCTACATGTCATCCAAGTGGCTGTCATGTCAGCCACCACGTATCAAGTGTGACACGTAGCAGGTCGGGGTTTATCGAGTCAGCTAACATGGCACTACGTCAGCGCCATGTCAACACTTTTCCTTTCTTTCCCTCGGTTTTCCTCCATTTTCTCCTGATTTTCCTCAGCTTTCTTTCTCAAGAACAGCTCACTCCATCCACTTTAGCTTCAATTTCTGCACAAATTCCACATACAGGCTCATGGTTTTGTGCATCAATCTCGTACTAGACATAGCCTACTATGAATCGGTACAAAAAACACGTCTAAATTCGGTCAATTACGCATTCAAATCAAGCTTCAAAGATTGGAAAAAAACTAAGAATCTAGCCATTTCCATTAACTTCGATCCAAGCTTTCCTTTGTTGTTAGGTTGAAATTCAAGTATAAATAGGGACATCAATGAGAAAAAGATCCATCCCCGAGCTTTAAAATCAACTCTCAAGCTCCCTTTCTCTCTGACAATTCTCTAGCTCACTCTCTCTCTCTTTGATTCCCTTTCTTCGCTCCAACCCAAGTCGAGCCACCGCTCAAGGAAGACTCCCCGCGACTCAAGCTCCTCAATACAACTTTCCTCGACCTCCGCCATGCCCCCTAACAGTGCCGCCTAAGCACCACCACCAACCACTACCTCCGACAACTGCCAAACAACCACCTCAGGCCACGTTACTCAACCTACCCCCCCTATTCCCAATCCAAAACTCACAAAAAACTTCTCACCCCTTCGTTTTGGCCACTAGAACTGCTCAAATAGCCCTCTGCTGTCGTTGCTATTGAAGGCATTAAAGCCCAACCCGAAACCAGTGGAGCCCCGATCCGACCTGCCAGTCCTGCTTAGGTCTAACCTGTACATTCGAATCCGTCTGAAGCTTTTTCTTTTATTTATTGTTGATGTTTTATTTATTTTTTTATTTTATTTTATTTATTTGTTTTGTTTAAATGTAATAGAAAATAAAAAGGAAGAAAAAAATAAGAAAAAAAAAAGAAAAAAAAAAGAGAAAAAAAAAGGAGAAAAGAAGAAGGTAATTTTGTTTTATTTTATTAAATAAGTAATAAGTGATAAGTGATGAATAAATTAAGCAAAAATATGAAGTAAATAAAATGAAATAAATAATAAATAGGTAAATATAAAATTATGATTTCTTTTCTCACACTTAGAAAAATTAAGTTTTCTAAAAATAAATGAAAATAAATAGACGTTTTTCCAAATTAGGACTAATTTAGAGTTTCCAAAAATAAAATACCAATTAGGACCATTTAAAAGAATTTCCTTAGATAAATTGAACTAGGTAAAAATATAAATGTGACACTTTTTCAAAAATTAAAATCAAACCACCCACAAAATTTTTTTTATAAAAGAACTACATGCGCCTGATCCCGAATAGCAAGTACTTAGGCACCCATGTACAAGTACAGGGCAACTTAAACTATGGAAATTTTGTATTTTTTTTTCCATTTTTAGATATTTATGTAAATTAATCAATTTAGTCGCATGTATCATAATTAGATGTTTTTAGAAATTAAAAAGGGTATATTTGAAAAGCGAAGTTAAATTCAGAAAGTTAAAAGTGGTACCCGTTTAGGGTTTAATAAATTAGCCTTCGGATCCAGATTTCTAGTTTTTAAAAAAAAAAACCGTATTTATAACTTGGTTTTTTAATTAATAAACCGATAACTAAGTTATAACCAATCCACCCAATTGGTCATAACTTAACCCATTTTCCCGACTCCAGTCAGGTCCCGACTCCAAATCTTTTCAAGTTGGAAAAAATGGTCTTCTTTAAACCCTAGTCGAGGGTCAATATTAAACGGGTAAGGTTTAGTATTGATCGGCTTAGAGAAGACCTAATTTTATAAAAAGAACCGAGAGGATGAAAAACCAAGCTCGACATCTCTCATCGCCGAACAATATGCTCAGGACCTACATTTTGGTCCTATTCTTGAGAAGTGCCAGAAAAGGAGTAATTGTTGGAGGATATTACCTCAAGGATGGTAATCTATTCTAGGAATGAAGGCTATGCATACCAAGTTGTTCCTTATGCAAGCTATTAATTAGGGAAGCTCATAATAAAGGATTATCTAGCCATTTTGGTGAAACCAAAATAGTCAAACTATTGAAAAAAAAAATTTATTGACTTAGTTTAGTCAAGGATGTCCACCAGGTGGTTAGAAGTTATGAAGTATGTAAGTGAGCAAAGGGGAAGGAAATGCATGGAGAGTATATGCCCTTGCCGACACCTACCACCCTATAGGCCAACCTCAGCATAGACTTTTTTTCCCTATAGTTGCCATTGATATCTAGAGGAAAAGATTCAATCTTTGTTGTAGTGGACCACTTTGGAAAAATGGAACACTTCATCTCATGCCATCAAACTAATGATAATTTACATATTGTTGATTTGTTTTTGCAAGAAGTTACCAAACTATATAAAGTGCCGAAGACCATTGTCTTCGATCAAGACACAAAATTCTTAAGCTATTTCTAGAAAATCCTTTAGAGAAGGCTTAGGACTAAACTTATATTCAACTTTAGTAGCCACCCTCAAGCTAAAGTGGTGAATAAGATACTAAGCAACCTATTTTAAGCTGTCATAGGAAAGAAGAGAGACTAACATGAGTGTTTACCAGTTATAGAGTTTGCGTACAACTAAACTATCCACAGTACCACTAGGAAGACTCCTTTTGATGTTGTTTATGCTCTCAATCCCACCATTCCCTAAACCTAACCAATACTCCCATAGCTGTTAAAGGGAGTCAATTCGCAGTTGACTAAGCCTAAGGATTACAGGAGCTACACTAATCAATGGTACAGAAGATTGCTAAGTTCAATAAAAAACAATAGGAGATCGGTAGTCGTAGTCACGTAACTATTTCTTTCAAGCTAGGCGATCTAGTATGGATTCATCTTAGTCGAGAGAGATTTCCACACCTAAGACAAAGCAAACACTCCCTATAAGTTGATAGTCCATTCAAAGTCCTTAAGAAGGTTAGCTGCCATGCTTACCAGATTGAACTACCAGAAAACTATAGTATCACCCCCACCTTCAACATGACTAACTTGATCCCTTACAAACCTAAAGACGTCATAGAGGAGACTAAAAGAGACCAACCACTACAAAAAGCCCTCTCCGATTTGAGGACAAATCCTTCTAATCCTTAGGTAGATGATAGGAATCAACTCTTCAGACCAATCACTACAAGCCAAGTAAGACGACTAATAAGACTCACCAATGTATCCTACCTTGAGAATTACCAATAGGAAAGGATTCCATTGCAGAGCTAGTCAAGCTACCAAGCAGATTTACTGACCTATTAAGCAACCTCATCCATTTCTAAACTCTAACAAGGTTTAAAATAATCTCCAAGCTACCAAGTGTCAAGCATCTATCTAATCCAAGCTACCAACCTTCTAATCTGTCAAGTTGTCTAGTCGAGTAACCTAAAGAGAATCTAAGCATCTTTAAGCACCATAGCTCTAATATGAACCAGACCAGGTTAGCTCTGACTATTGACTTTCTTCTAACCATTTTCGAGCTGGATCTTACAACTACCAAGCTACCTAAGAATTCATTTTAGCAAAGCCAACTACACTACAAGCCCCCAGTCATCTCTTAACTTGTGTCTTCTAGCACAACATTCCAAAAGGATGTATGATATCGCTAGAGAATGTTAGGGAGTTCATTTGTCTACTTGCCTTCAACACACTTAACCCTTTTCCTCAAGCTACCAAGGATGATCTTGTTCATCGCCTCGACCTAGCTATTAGTTTAAAGGTAAGTGACCAAAGTATAGTAGGGCCTTATATTGTGTTTCTCATAAAACTCCTGAAACATTTTTGCTGTCAAATTGCCTATTGTTATCAGTGATTAGAGCATAGTGTACTCTAAAGTGAGAGAGGATGTGCATGACAACAACGCCTTTAGTAGCATAGGCAATGATGGTTTCTACTACTTTCACTTCTACCCATTTTGTAAAATAGTCCACCACTACCAAGATCAACTCTCAACCTCTAGATGCCTTCAGGAAAGATCTGAGGACATCTAACCCCCATTGGGCTACCATAGGCTTGTCATGGGATGGAGGTTGGAGGTTGACGTATGAGAGTTCGAGGCATGCTTTTGGTACCTATGGCATTTCTAGACCAAAGCCTTTGCGTCCTCTTTTATGGTTAGCTAACAATAACCTATTCAAAGCACTTGGATGTACAGGGCTTGAGATGGAACGTGATTGCTACATACCCTAGCATAGAGCTCCTCTAAGGCATGGGTACTTTCCTTGGGTTTGAGGCATCTTAGGAGTGGTACACTCTAGCCTCAATGATACAACACACCATCAATGAGTGTATAGTTAGTGGAGGCATAAGCTAGCCTCTTCGCCTCAACTTAGTCTTTTGGCAATGCCCCAGTCTTCAAATGCTGTACCATAGGGTCCATCTAATAAGGTTAGGAGCTTGTATGTTAGAATTTTAAGACTTCTTGTTCCCATTCCTCTATACTACGCTCTAGGAGGTACTAAATGAAAAGTGGCTAGTCGTCATCTTACTGTACTTAAACGATGGTAGAGGCTAACTTGGATAGCATGTCCACTTCCAAATTCTCAACTTAAGGGATTTTGTTGATCTTTTAGGAGGTAAAATCTAAAAGGAGCCCTTGGATTGTCCTAAGATATTTGACCATCGTTACTCCTTTTGTCTCATAGCATTCCTTTCCTTATAGACCGCTAACATAGAGTCTAAGTAGATATCCAACTTTTCGACCCTAATGTCCTTGGATATCTTTAGTTTGGAAATGAGCACCTAATACTCAACCTTGTTGTTACTTACTAGGCACCTTAATTTTGAAGCATAAAGTACTATCATTTCGTATAAGCCTTATAGTTCTATGCCAGCCCCACTCCCCCTCTCTAAGTGGAGGAGCCATTATCATGGAGGGTCTGTACCATGATGTTGACATTTAACTATGGCTCCTCCTCTCCTGTATACTTTATCATGAAGTTTATGAGAACTTAGGCCTTAATCACTTGTCTTGGTCAAAATTGGACACCATGAGCATTGAGCTCGAAGGCATACTTTACCATTCTACCTAAGGCCTCTGGCTTTTGTAGAATGACTCGAAGCAGTTTGTCAATTAATATTATGATCGAGTAGGCTTGAAAATATGGCTTGAGTTTACATGTGACTATCACCATTGCAAGAGAGAACTTCTCAATTTTAGTGTATGATCTTACACACTTATCCTTTTATAAATCTTAGAATTTTGTGTAATTTGTAGTGTTTTTATTAAATTATAAACACGAAAGTTACAAATTGTACAAAATTGGATCAATATATTAAATTGGAGAAAAATGATTTAAAGTTTGGGCTTAAATGGTTATATTACACTATTATATATTTTTTCAATTATAAACCATTTTAATATTTGTATTTTTGTATTTGTGATAGGAAAAACATGCAAAGCTGAAAAATAAAAGCATGATCTATTACAAATAAAGAGGTATATAAGAAGCACAGGCTAGAATCGGACTTGCAATCCATCGATCTCATATATTCCAAAACGTGCTAAGGAAGAAAAAGAAAGTTTGCAAATGAATTTCAACTTTCCATCACTATGCTTACTATCAAGGATTGGAAAATGGGAATTGCAAATTGCATCATATATGGCAATGGGAGACTATGACCAAGTGGGACCCAACTTTTCCTTTATCCTAATTTCACTTTCAAGCAAATAATAACTTAAAAGGGCATGGTCACCCATATTTCTTACACATTAGTCACAAGCTCCAAGAGCTATATTAATCTTATGAAATCACGTGAGCCTTGTCTTTTGCCTATTACCTATTGAAGCCAACACTTAGATGAGCTATAGATCTACTACCTCTTCCATGTTGCAGATGCAAGGCTCCCCATCCTATGTTGCAAGCACGAATGAAGAAAAGGTTTATCATTCCATATTCACTTCCCAAGACACAAGTGGAAGACTAGCAATATATATATAACACAACATAATATCAACAGAGGGGATAGAGAAATTGTATATCGAGAGTGGTTGTAGAGGAATTTCACAAAGAATTTAGGAGATTTAGAGATCTATAGGATTAGAAGGCGGATTTGTGCTCCATGAATTTATTTGAGTTCTTCTATTTCTTTGCTCTAAATATATTATCATGTTTCTTCAATTCTCTTATGTAATGTTTATAATTTCCATGAACTAAATTTACATTATGGGATTTTGACATGCTTGATAGTTTGATTAATATATGATTTTACTATATGTTACTATTTAATTAGTTGCAACTTTTAATTATCCTATTTCCATGATTCGTGATTTTATTATCTAGCCGACAATACTTTTGTGAATAGAATTTAAAAAACTTAAAAGGAAATGGATGGCTCATATGAGATCGGACTTAAATTAATTTAATTGTTATTATGGACACATGCTCTTTAGATTAATTTTAGAATTTACATATTTAAGGCAATTGATATTAATCTTTGTGACATAAAAATATGTATGAATTTTAATATTAATTAGAGTAATACTATTTGTGAGAGCATTTTACTACTTAACTAAAGATTATAGATAAATTACTCGAAAAAGACGTTTCTGCTATAGTTAGGACAATAGTAACTCGAAAGAGAAGTGAGTCCTTATCAATCTAATTAAAAACCAACTAATTAGTCTTAACATATTTTAGAAACATATGTTAATTAATCAGATGATAACATAGTCAAAATCCTATGTAATTCACTTAGTAAACTTCTCCATTTGTTACTTTCCTATTTTAGTTAAGTTATTTCATTTTATTTTAACTTTTTTAAACATGTCGTTCGATCACCTAATTAAAAAGAGAATTGATATAGTCTAGTAATTAGTTTCCAGTCCTTATGGCTATGACCTAGTCTCATCAGTTCTTTCTATTACTGCTTACACGACCCAGTATACTTACTAGGATGAATTACGCTGTTTAAAAAGTTCATGCGTATCAGTGTACCTAACTTTTGGTCCTTATAGGATGTGGCTTACATCATATACTACCTTACACTATCGTCCGTCAGCATAAACGAGCATAGAAAATAGTCTCTATCACTGACAACAAGGTACAGGTACAACTCTTCGCCCGAGATTGGTTTCAAAAGCATAGGTAGGCTCTCAAGAAACTTCTTCAAGGTTTCAAATGCTTGCTAACACTAAGCCATCCAGTTGAACTTAAAAGGATTGTTCAAAAGTTTGAAGAACTTTGAACACTTATCCGTGTTTTTAAAGATGAAGTGGTTAAGGCAGCGACTCTTCTTGTAAGGTACTAGAATTCTTTCACTGTTCTAGGGGCTTTCATGTCATGAACTACTTAGATTTTGTCCAAGTTGGCCTCAATTCTTCGTTTGGTCACCATGAAATCAAGAAATTTTCCCAATGCTACCATAAAGATACACTTTTGGGGGTTGCATTTCATTTGGTAATAATGGAGGGTGTTGAATGTTTTTCAGTGGTCCTTGTTGTGACCTTTCCTTTCCTTACTTTTTACAATCATGTCATCTACATATACCTCGATGTTTCTACCGATTTATGACTTGAAGAAGGTGGTTATGAGTCTCTAATGTGTTGCTTTGTCATTCTTCAAGTCGAAAGGCATGACTTTATAGTAGTAGGTGTCAAAGTCTATGACAAACGAGGTATGGACCTCGTCCTTGGATGCCATACGAATTTAATTATAACCCAAGTATGCATCCATAAAGCTAAGGAGGGCATCACTTGATGTTAAGTCAACAAGCTAGTCTATGAAAGGAAGAGAAAAACAGTCTTTGGGATAGGCTTTGTTCAGATTGGTATAATCAAAACACATTCATTATTTCCCATTTGCTTTCTTTATAAGAACTGTATTAGCGAGCCATGTTAGGTATTTCCCTTCCTTAATGAATCCAACCTAAAGTAGATTCTAGACCTCTTCTTCGATTATAGCCTATCCCTCAGGTCCAAAGTGTTACTTCTTTTTTTTTATCGACTGAACAATAGGGTCGACATTGAGGTGATGAGTTGGCTTCAATATGTTGATGATGCCAAGTGTCACGATCTGGGGCTTTCTCTAGCACACAAATGGACTATATGACGCTTACTATTCTACTTCTACAATAGTAAGCAAGTCTAGCTCACATGAAATGCTAGCCAACAAGGCCTAAACTTATAAGCAACACGAACAAGAAAGAAAACCAACAATAAGGTAAAGGATACAAGCATGAATGGAAAAATTAATAACACGCTTTTATTAATTTTGATAGTATTATAAGGCTACAATATGTGTGTATAGAGGTCGTGTATATGTAACAGGTGCCGTCAGTCATGATCAACCAACATGGTAAGTAAGAGTTTCAATCCAAAAGAGTATTTACACCCTCGTAAAGAGCTTTATGGATATTTTTAAGCCTTGTAGGAGGAGACATTAAAACTAGTGAAATGTTATCACTTTCGAAAAGTAAAAATTTCTAATAATAGTAAGGTATTAGCTAAAATGAAAAAGAAAAAAGTCTCCCTCTATGTTACAATATGTATAAAATAATAAGGCCCTACTAATATAAGTATGTTACAAAAATGGGACCCTGACATCCTCCAATCCTCAACAATATATACCGGAGCTTAGATTTGGTTGGTGGAGTTCTTTTAACTAGCAAGGCTGACTTTCTCTTGAATAAAGGCTTGAGGTTTTTTTTATTCTCCGAACTAGTATCTTCTTCTTCTCAATCTCTCTACTTGACTAAATACTCTACATGTTCTTCTCTAGTGGCGAGATCTTTGACTCTTCACTCTATAAGGATGTCTTCTACGGCTTGACTTAGGTTGGACTTGATCTTGACGTGCAACCACTTAGACATATTGTGAGATAGGTCTTCCATGTTTGGATAATATGGCTTCAAGATGCTAACATGAAAAACTAGATTAACCTTCAACTACGTAGGAGGCTCTACCTTGTAGGCTACTCTTCCAATCTTTAAGATGATGGGAATTAGACCAATGTACTTCTGAATCAATCTTCTATCGTTATTCCTTAATGATCTTACCTATTTTGGAAGAAGCTTTATGAGGACCTAATCTCCAACATTGAATTCTTTGGGTTAGCGATTCTGATCTACCCATTTCTTCATCTTCTTGGAAGCCTTCTCAAGGTATGCTTTCGCTACTTTTGAACTCTACTTCCAATCCCTAGTGAACTGATAAGCTCTAGAGTATCTCCTAATATATGGTGTAGCCACTGTATAGGGTAATAGTGGTTACTGACCCGTAATGATCTCTATAGGGCTCTTGTTGGAGGAAGAGCTCCACTAGATGTTGAAATAGAACTGGGCAATATCCAACAAGTTGACTTAATTCTTCTAGTCAGCACTAACAAAGTGTTAAAGGTATTCCTCTAGCAAACGGTTGAATCTCTCTATTTACCCGTCACTCGACAGATGGTAATTGGAGGTCATGCTCAGCTTAGAACCTAGGAGCTAGAACAACTCTGTCTAAACCTTCCCTATAAACCTAGCATCCCTATCACTCACAATATTCTAAGGCATACCCCAAAACATCACCACATACATGAAAAAAAGCTAGGTTGTCTCTTCTACGCTTGAACTCTTCGTGGTAGGAATGAAGGTGGCATACTTGGAGAACTTATCAACAACAAGAAAAATGGATTAATGCTCCCCCACTTTTGGTAGGGAAGTGATAAAGTCCATAGAGAAGCTCTCCTCTGGCCAAGATGGCACTGGAAGTGGCTCTAACAGACCTACAGTCTTCTACCTCGCAACTTTGTCCTGTTGGCAAGTTAAGCAAGTCTTCGTATAACTTATCACATCCTCCTTCATATCTAGCCAATGCTAACCTTACTTCAATAAGCTTAATGTCTTTTGCCAACTAGGATATCCAACCCACAAAGTATCATGGCACTCTCTCATGAGTACCCTTCTCAAGTTGTCCACCTTTGAGACATATAACCAATGCCCCTTTTGTATAGATGAGGTTGCCTTCTACTTAAAATATATGCATCCTTCCTTCCTCAACCAACTGCTTGAGATTTTTAGCCAACAAGTCTTAGCCTATATGCTACTTGATCTGCTCTTGAATTGAAGTCGAGATTTGACTCGCCAACTAATGTGCGATCTGTGCTAAGGAAGCTAAATCAGCTCACTTGCTAAAAGCATATACCACCTAATTAGTCTACCTACTACGATACTTAATCTCCATATCAAACTCTACACGGAACTCTTGCCATCTAACTTGCTTGGTCAAAAGTTTCGATTAAGTCAAATATGGTTGGCAGCAAAATTATCTATCTCCACTAGAAACTTTGATCCTAGCAAATAGTGTTTCTAGGTCCTTAGATAGTAAATGATTGCGAGTAACTCCTTCTCTTGGGCTGAGCACCTATGCTCTATTGGATTCAGCTTCCTACTCTTGTATGCCACTAGATAACCCTCTTGCATCAACACTCCACCAATGGAATGATTAAGGCATCTGTATGGACTTCAAAAGGCTTAGAAATGTTGGGAAGTACGAGGACTGGCTCTTCCATCACCATACGCTTCAACTCTTCAAAGGCACTCTAGCATCCCTCATCCCATCACCATGCTTAGTCCTTCTTCAACAAATCTATAAGGGGTGCAACTCGGTTGGAATATCCTTTAACAAATCTTATGTAGTAATTTGTAAGTCTAAGGAAGGATCGCAACTCTATTACACTCTTAGGCATTATCCACTGCTTGATTGCTTCTACCTTAGCCATATACATTCGAATCCACCCCTCTTCAACATAACTCAGGAAGTTTATGCGCTTCTAGGTAAAGATACATTTCTCACACGTTACATACAAATGATTCTCCTATAGCTTCTTAAAAATCATCCATAAGTGCTTTGCATGGTCTTATAGTGTCCTGCTATGCATAACAATATCACCTAGATAGATGACCATAAATTTGTCAAGATATTCGCAAAATACATTATTCATTAAGGTGCAAAATGTCACAAGAGTATTGGTGAGATCGAAGGGCATCACCAAGAACTCATAAGCGCAATATCAAGTTACACACGTTGTTTTGGGCTCATCACCCTCAACAATACGAACCTAATAATAGCCTGAGCGAAGATCTAGCTTTGTAAAGTACTTAACCTCGCTTAGTTAATCAAATAGATCGGCAATTAGAGGAGTTGGATAATGATTCTTCACTATCAACTTGTTTAGAACCCGATAATCAACACACAATCTCAAACTACCATCCTGCTTCTTCTGAAATAGAATAAGAGCCCCATATGGTGCTTTTGAGGGTTGAATAAAGCTTACCTCTAACAACTCATCCAACTGCTTTTCCATTCAGCAAGTTTAAGAGGCGACATTTTATAAGGAGCTTTAGTAGCTGGTTTGGCACTAGGAATCAACTCAATCTCATAGTCCACCAACCATCTAAGAGGCAACTCCTTCGAGAGCTTGTTAAGCATCACAGAATTATACTCCTTCAAGATACTCTCTATTACCCTTAACATCTCTATCTTTCCTACTTCTTCTTTCTCTATAAGGACAGCTAAGAAAGTCGACTCTTAATGATTAAGCCCTCTCTTCAATCGGAGTGCTAATAGCATCATAGCCCCACTATTCTTCCCTTCCTTTCCATTGTTACTTACCCTGTTCCTTTAAATTGTCACACAACATGTCTTTTCATCCATGAATAACAAGCAATCTACTGTAGGCATAGGAGCAACTCTAGCCCGTCTTAAGAAATATATCCCAAGGACTATGCTAAAATCGTCTAATGGAACAGCTATGAAGCTGAGATTTCTATTCTAATCCTTAACCCTCACTTTCACTCCTCTTACAGCTCCTTAAACAGGACGAGCCTTGGCGTTAATGGGTCTAATCTAGCTAGTGTCTTTAGCAAAGACCAACCATAACCTTTCCACCTTAGGCACATCAATGAAATTGTATGTACCACCAAAGTCTACCATTGCACTAGCACTCTTGCTGTTGATGTTCAACTAGACATACTTCAACTCATTATCAGTCTTAGGCTTACATTACGTTGAGGAACTCTTTCCAACAGCCGACAACATGTATAACGTGTCCATTCAAGGTTGATCCTCCTCATTACTCCCTGACTCTTCATCTTAGCATATACTATCTGCCTTTCATGCCATAGCATTAAGTGCAGCTCTATGTGAACATTCAGCTACTTTATACGAGCCATTACACAGAAAACATGAGAATGAGGGCTTCTTACCTCCACTCATTACCACACTCTTTTCAGACTGGTGAAAGTTGTAGAATTTCCTTTAACCCCCTCCAGTGTTATTACAATTACTACTTAAACTTGAAGCTCCCCCATTCTTGGGTTTTCTTGACTTAACTAACTTTCCACCTTCGTATCCTATCGATACAGTCTTCCCTTTATTGTCATTAGTATAGTCAATCAAGCATTCAGCTGCTACTTATATTGTAGCCAAGTTCGTAACATGTTGCCTCTGTAACTCATTCCTAACATAAGGCTTCATTCCTTCTAGGAAGTAGAAATACTTATCATCTTCAGCCATGCTCTTAATGTCCAACATTAATGTCAAGAACTCACAAACATATTTTCTGATGTCATCACCCTATCAAAGTTCTTTCAACTTCTTTTGGGCATTATACTCAACATCCTAAAGGAAAAACTAAGTTTGCAACTCAACCTTCAATTCAATCCACATATCTACATAAGCATTACCATTTTGGATCTCCTCATATTTGGTGCACCACCATAGATTAGCATTACCAATTAAGTACATTGCAGCCATAGTAACCTTTGTTTTCTCATCATTTGTCCCCACAACGACAAAGTACTAGTCCATATCAAATAAAAAGTTCTCCAACAACTTGGCATCATTTACGTTAGTGAATGCCTTGGGCTCAAGCATTTTCAAATTGTATCCCGACATCATGCATGAGTAGAAGCATGTACGGGGGCAGAGGTAAGGGTAGGAGCATTCCCATAGCTAGAGTTAAAATAGCTACTTATGCCCTCGACTCCTCAATAGACTTGATTGAGGCACAAGTGTTAACCTGTCTTCTTAAGTCTTCTACTTTAGTCCCTAGTTGTTTTCTAGCCTCATCGGTCATCACATACATTTCCTCTCTAAGTGTCTACACTGCAACACTGAAATTCTCAACTATCTCGATCATCTTAGTATTCATATCTGGCCTTAACTTCTACTACTATTATCAATAGTATGATGAAATCGTCCATCTACTTAGACATTCCCTTAAGGATTTCCTCCAACCTATCTAGCCTCTTGCTTACTCCCCCTTATCGTGTCATGGTTGTTCCCACTAGAATAACTTAGGCTTTGATATCAACTATTACAGTCCAAGGATTTCTCTAGTACACAAACGGACCTTGCGGAGATTACTATCCTACCTTTGTAGTAGTAAGCAAGCTTAACTCATACGCAACATTGACCTAAAAGGCCTAAACCTATAAGCAACACAAACAAGAAAAAAGGTCAATAGTAATATAAGGGATATAGGTACAAATGGAAAAATGAATAACACACTTCTATTAATTCCAACAGTATTATAAGGCTATAATATATGTACACAAGGGTAATGCATAAGTAATAGGTGTCATCAATTGTGATCAACCAATTTAGTGAGTAAGAGCTTTAATCTAAAAGAGTACTCATACCACTATAAAGAGCATTTCAAACATTTTTGGACTTGGTAGGAGGAGACATTAAAACTAGCTAAATAGTATCACTTTCTAAAAGTGAAAATTTCTAATAATAGTAAAGCCCTAGTTAAAATGAATGAAAAAAAAAATTCTCCCTCTATATTACAATATGTACAAAATAATAAGCTCCTACTAACACAAGTATGTTACAAAAATGGGACCCTGACACTAAACATGTCCCTAAGCATTAATGTAAAGACATCAATATTCTAGAAGAAGTCTATGAGCTTAGATTTTTTGTCTTCAAGTAAGGCTATATCGATCCGAATGGTCATTCTTAGAGTGTTTCCAAGCTCAATTTCTTCTATTTTTTTGTTAGCCCTTCGTCAAAGGGTTGGTGATGCATCTCTAAGGCCAGACACACAGAGAGACACCACAATGAGCAAGAATAAGGAAATAAGATGGGGGTTTAGCAAATCTGTGAGCTATCTAGCTGGATATAACTCACCAATAAGATCCTACACAACCTACAATCTACCAGATATGACACACCGGTCTGAATTGAAGGATCACTCACCACTATTCCTTACTAAAGGGAATAAATAAAAGTTACAGAGTAATGAGAACACCAAGGTTGCTCAAAGGATGCTTGAATAATCTAATATTGATTAGTTGATTGTCTGCGTAAAAGAAAGTGGAGGTTTATATACCCATCCACTAAAGACAAAAAGCTATTCTACAATTAGGTTACATGAAACTTACTAAAAGAGATAAAAGAGACCAAGAATATTCAATGCGAAAAAGTGAAGAATCCTTCTGGAAAGATCATGCCAAAAGACATGTGTCATGTGGTGGATGGGAGTTAAGACTGATACAAAGTAGACAAAACAGAAAGTGCTAGTAGTCAGGGGTCGACCTGATTTGGACCAAGTTGGGGACTAATTAGTTCTTCTGAAGAGAAGTTAGTTCAATTTGGGGTCAGATGCCTGTGGACTAATCGGGAGCTCACCTCAGCTATTCTTAAGCCATCTTCTTAGATAAAGCATCGTCACTGAACAAAGGCGGATCTGACATAAGTAAGGATATGATAGTCAAGTCTGCAAGAGACCAGCTTGAGATAGGAATCCACATCTTAACCATGGCCTAAAGCTAATATCTTTCAAGTGAATCCTTAGAGTCCTCTAGCTAAGCTACATGTGATCAATGCAAGGGGTTATTTCCCATCAATTGGTTTTTCATCTATAGTAGATTCAATGTTCTTGATGTTGTCTCATGTCTAGGTTTTGAGATAAAAAGACCTGGATAGCATTTAGTCTCTATGTACTTCACTAACTTCTATCAATGTTAAGAACCTAGCTTTCAAGCATCTTTCACTGATGAGCATATCAAATTTCGTTGTTCTTGGTCTTCCTAAAATAACATTGTATAGTGAGCAATGGTCGACTACAACAAAGTCAATCGACTATGTAGCAATACGTACATCGTCACCTTATCACACTAGTAGGGTAATGAGTCCCTTGGCCAGCATAGATTTGCCACCTCTAAATCATGTAAGTCTCGATTTGTAAGGTTGTAGGGGTTCACCAAGCTAATCCTTCATCTGTTCATAAGCGTTGCAGAAGAGGATATCAGCTAAGCTACTATCGTCTGTAAACGTTTTAAGGACATTGAAGTATTCAATCTTAACATAGATCACTAATGCATCACTATGTAGGTAATCGATGCTATGTACGTTGTCCAAGGTGAAATTGATAGTGGTGCCTATTGAGCCATAGTTTGATTTTCCTTAATTTATTTTATACTAAATCCAGCACACTAAATATAAAATACTCAATATTAAATCAAAGAAAAACATTTTTCTTTAAAAAAATGTTTTAAAAATACTTTTAAAAAAATAATAAGAATCGCCAAACAGTAAAACTGATAAAAAGTAAAATTAGGGTGAGTAGAAAAACCCTAATCCGCGAATTTTCTAAAAAATAATTTTAAAAAAATTTTAACTAAATGACTAAGTTCGAAGACTAATCTATTAAGACAAAAGTCACCACATAAAAATTTTAAAAAAAAAACTAACTAATGGGCCTTCATTTTTATAATTTTTTGTAAAAAATGTGAAAATATGCAAAAATGCATGAAAATGAATTTTTATTTTTTTAATTTCAAAATTTCCCTAAAACTTACAAAAAAAAAACTAAATATTTTACAAATTTGACAGTTGGCCCAAAGGTGCCTATAAACCCACTAATCGAAATCAAACCAATCATAGTTCTTATATTTTTTAGAAAACTTTATTGAGTTGATTATTTTTATTAAAAAATGGGCTAAATTTACATCTTTAATCATTTTATTTTTGTTTAAGAAAAATCCTAAAAAGAAACCCTAATTTGTATTGTCCAAACTTCAAAAAAAAAAAAAAGGAAAACCTAATTATGAAAAGACTCAAATTTATATTTTTATTTTAAGGAAACCTAACTACGTGATAAGACAATTTCTATTTTCTAAAAAAAACATAATTTGCAAAATAATGTAATTTTTATGCTAAGTCTCTAAAAGATGCAAATATGGTGAGGAAAATATGCATTAATGTGCTTTTTCAAAAATATGCAATTTTTGTAAAGATGCGATTTTCTAAAAAAAATGTAAATTTTGTAAATAAAATGAAATTTTTATTAAACATTCTAAAAATGTGATTTTTAATAATAAATATGTAGAAATATGCATAAACTACCATTATATGAGAATTAATAGAAGGACTTGTAAAAAAAAAAATCAATTTAGTACCTAATACACGTAAATAAATCACATTAAAGGTGCAACTTTAGACAAAACTTATATCACACAATAAAACTAAAAACTATTAAAATAAACTAATGTTAAAAATGATGTTAAACTGATGACCTATACCAAAAATAAAACTAAAGTTAGAACATGTATTATTTAATTATATGTAAAGTAAACTAACAAAACAAATAAAATAAAATAAAATAAAAAAGAAACAAAACACCCCTAGCTTAATACAAATGAGGGTCGGCTCGGACATAGGCGCTCTAAGCAAGTCGAATCTAGGTTAGGAAGAAGAAGAAGAAGAAGAAGATGCCATGAATGATGGTTTCCTACAACGACTTTTAGGGCATGAATTGAGAGGATGACTTTAGATTCATGTGTTTCCAATTAGAAATAGAGGCTTTAGACATAATGCCTTCACAAGAGGTAATCGTTTAGGTTGTTTTAAAAGTTGGGTAATGGTAGTAAGCTCAGGTAACAGTGGCTGAGAGCTTTTGAGATGGATGGAAGGTACAAGTGGGGGTTTCAAGATACCAAGAACTCATTGGCATTTTTTTTTATTTTATACAGAGTATGTGGTGAGTAGTGTTTCACGAAGTGGCTGATGCTACACGATTGGGGTATGGTGGAGGTCACTACTGTGGTCGCACTTGGGTTATAGTGATGCGTGTATTCGAGTGAGGATGAGAGAAAGAACTATGTGTATGCTGTAGGTTGTTATTGAGTGGGGTTTGCATTACGTTTGAGAGTGGTGGTGGTTATCGTACAATAGCTGTCATAAGATGTTCACTGCTATGGTTGGGTTAAGTGTCGCTAGGTGTGGAGTAGTTTGGTCATGTTCCCATATGTTGGACAGTCAAAGGGCATGTATTGCCATGCACTATGTATGTTGTATCTACTATGTCAGTGGAGTTCGTTGTATATGTGACAATGAAGGATGGTGATGGTTATAGGTATTGGTCTTATGGTGTCAGGTTGTAAAGCTAGGAAGGGAGCATGTGCATGGGTATTGTAAGCGATTGCTGTTTGTGTTTAGGGCGAGAGAGGCTTGATGATGTTAGGGATTGTTACATGGCATGAAGATGAATTTCAACCAGGATTCCCCCCTGATTCCTCTATATTCCCAATTTTATAGACTAACAATTAAATCCTTTTAGTGAATTTCAGATCATACTGAATCAACTAAAGATAAAGATTCAATTAGATTTTCCTTTATCAAATCTTTTGTGAATCAACATCCTTCTGAAAACAACATAGATTTGATAAAATAAAAAAATTCTTGATTTGAAGTCATCAAACATTTTCTTCCACGTTTAATTTAGGTGCAACCCGATGGGAATAGAATATGCTATTGCATGCCTTGCACGTGATCTTAAGGAATAGCAAAAAGATTCTCCCCTTGGTTATGATCGAACCCCTTAACCTCTTTTTACTTACCAACACTAAGTCAATGTCTCTTGCCAACTCACCTGGTCTTCTTTCTCGTTATTAACTGTAATCCATTTATACTTAAACTATAAAAACTAGGCAAGTTCGTCTTTACTTTCAAGTCCAATCCCGTTGACCCAAATGACCCAAACTTTTTAAAATAGCCCCAAAATATACATCCTAAGTATATCTCAATGCTACTTTCGGATTTAATAAATTTAAAGTCTTATTTTAATTAGTCCAATTAAAATATTTTATTTTTAATTGAAAAAAAAAAGACTCAAATATTTTACTAGACTATTTAAAATATGTATTTTTCGATGAAGCCTAAAAATTTTAAAAACTCTAAATTTATTAAACCGTATGTATATTTTGAATTTTACTCAATCTGACCTTAAACAACTTACTAACTTAACTCAAACTCTTTTGATAATTTTATTTTTTTATTTTTTTTCAATATTTTAATTTTTAGATTTTTGTAAACCTAGCCCAAAAAAAAAACCTAAAATAAAGGGTGACAAAAATAGGATATCTATAATATCCATCTTTGGCTTTTCTGTTTTGATGAGGTAAACCTCATGCTCAATGGATGTGGAGATAATGTCTCCTGTAAGGTTAGGGACTCTAAAGATTATGTTCACTTATCTTCACTTACTGTAGCGATTTTCATCATCAATAGTGTCTTCTTGTTATTGGTGTTGCTACTATTATTGGGGTTGTTACTACTGCTCGACTCAACAATGCCGGGTCAATTGTTAAAGTTAGTTCCTTTCATCCGCAATGAGATGGCCGATGCAGCCCTTACAAACAAGGCTTTAGACTGCATTTTTGAGATGATGCCACTCATTGGTGTTATGGTTGTACACCTGACGGTAGTCATAATATTTGCTAGAATTGGTCACATCGAGTGTCTCTTTGACATGCCGCTAAGAAGTTGGCTTCATATCTCTTGGCCTTAGTCGATCTTTAGCTAAGCCATTGATAGGAATCAACCTTCTGGACCGATTATATGAAGCCAAACTAGAGGACTCCAAGGACTTACTTGTAGAACACTAGCTTTAAGCCCTATCCAAGATGGAAATTCCTATCCCGACCTCTTTCTTTCCCTTTTCTACAAGCCTAACTACAAAGCCTTCACGTATGCCAAACCTACTAAACAATTGTGCTATGATATAATATCTAAATAGACAGTCCCATGACTATTCAAGCCAAGCTGTCAAACTAACAATAGATGTTCGACCTAAACTCAGCTGACTACTCCATAGCAAGACTAATTAGGCCCCGACTTGAGCTAGATCAGGTCAGCCCCTAACTGTAAATCCTTTTTCTCGTCTACTTGTACCATATTTCTAATGCTCAGCCACCTCGTGACACATGTCTTTTGGCATGAATTTCAAGAAGGATTTATTTTTACTTTCCATACTAAATATTCTTTCTCTTTTACCCTTTTTAGTATATATTGCATAACCTAATTGTAAGAATACTCTTTTGTCTTTTTGTACATGTAAAGCAACCTTAGTAAATAGGTATGTAAACCCACTCTTAGTTGTACGCAGATAACAATTATCAATATCAAAATTTTATTCAAGTTTCCTTTTAGCAACCTTAATGTTCTCACTACCCTTCAACTCTTATTTATTCCCTTTAGCAAAAAATAACAACGAGTGACCCTTCAATTTGGACCAGTAAGTCACATCCAGCGGATCATAAGCCAAGTAGGATCAATTAGCGTGGCATATCTAGTTGATAGCTACCCAGACTTTGCTAGCTTTTCTTTTGTTTCTTTTCAGTTTGCTTTATTGTAGTGTTTCTCTATGTGTTCGACCTCAAAGATGCATTAGCTTCACTGGTATCAGAGCATGGTTCCAAGAAGTAATGTGTGAAGTTACAATAAAGTTTTTGTTCACTTTACTGTTAGTAGCTACTGTGTTCCTTCCATAGTTCCTACAGTATGTTCATGTGTTAGTAAGTGTGGTTTCATTATTACTCTATTCTTATTCTGTTTTTCACTACAAAGCAGAATAAGTTCATTTCTATTCTGTTTGAGTGATTATTGGGTATTAAAGTTATTAGTATGAAAACTTAAGAAGGTGTTTGACTCTTATGGTTATATAAACACTATTAAAGTCTGAGTTGCTGCACTGGAGTTTACTGGGTATGCTACAATGGGGTGGAAAAATCTGAATGCAACGAGAGCAAGGAAGACTAAGGAATGGAAGACGAAGAGTAAGGACCTAAGATGGAATGAAAAGGTTGTTAAGAGATAGATTTGTGCTCAAGACCTACTTACATGATACATTTGTAAAGTTATAAGAACTTCGCCAAGGAGGTCGATCTATTGATGACTAAATGAGAGAGTTTTAGATGCTTATAATCTAAGTTGACGTAGAAGAACCAAAGGCCTAAATAATATCAAGGTTCATTTCTAGGCTCAAATATGAAATTCGCAACATTATGGAAGTTCAGAGGTTTTCTACCTTGGAAGAGGTGATTAAGATAGCACAAAGGGTCGAAAAATAGAGGAGAAGTGCACCAAGTTGACCTAAGCCCACATTCTCCCGAGCCCCTATTCCATGCTAACCTATTTAAACCAAGCCGAGGAGGCCATATTGGGCCGAAGAAAGGAATGATCAACCTAATGATAACCTAGTAAGTTAGTACGGCCGAGCAAAACAATTAAGCCGAACCGAGGTTAAGCCATCCCCAAGAACATATGAGAGAGGATAGACCTCCAGACGGAAGACTAGTAAGGTGAGGTGCTTCAAATGCTTAAGCTTTTGATACATGGCCACTAAGTGTCTAAACTAACGTGTTATGGTGCTCTGAGGAGATGTCATAAATAACACCAATGAGAGCGAGCTTGAAGAGGAGAAGGATGTTAGAAAGGCAAAAGTCAAGGAGGAAGAAGAGACCTATGTCTAGTTCTGAGATGAATACTAAGTTCTTTATCGAGCTTCGAGGAAGACCAAAGGGAAAAGTTGTTCCATACTAAATGTACCATCAAGGGATAGTTGTGCACTATTATAGTAAGTAAAGAAAGTTGTACTAATGAAGTAGCACAATCCTTCATGCAGAGGTTAAGTCTACCAACCTCCAAACATCCCTGACCTTACAAGCTATATTAACTTCATGATAAGGGTGCTTTGCATGTGACTAAACAAATAACCATGACATTCAGTGTTAGGAATATGTATAAGGACAAAGTAGTATGCGATGTTATCCCCATGAGAGCTTCACATCTAATGCTTTGAAGACCTTGGTTGTTTAACCAATATGTTACTCATGATAATTATAAGAACACTTATGCCTTTATTAAGGATGGGAAGAAGATTGTGTTGTAACCCATAACCCCATTCCAAGTAAATGAGACCCATAATCAGTTCATTTGAGCTAATAAGAAGAAAGCCTTAGTGATGAGCGAAGAAAACTCCAAGCTACTAAGAAGGCCGAAGAACCTATGTTTTTATTGATTAGATGATTACTGGAGATAAGAGATCTGAAGGATGTTCCTGATGAAATCCGAAGCCTACTAAATGTATTTTCCAATCTGCTTCCTGAAGATCTACCTAGAGGACTACCTCCAGTTCGAGGCATAGAGCATTGTATTAGTCTACAACCAGACATTACCCTACTAAATTGACCTGCATATAAAATGAACCCTAAGTAAGCATTCGAGCTAAAAAGATAGGTAGATGAACTCATAGAGCAAGAATATGCGAGGGAAAGCATGAGCTCGTATGCTGTAGCAATCCTAAAGAAGGATGGTTCATGGTGCATGTGCATCAACAACCAAGCAATCAATCAAATTATTATCAAATATAGATATCCAATATGAAGGCTCGATGACATGTTAGATGGACTTCATGGTGCAAAAATATTTTCAAAGATTGATTTGCAGAGTGGCTACCACCAAATTCTCATAAGACTGGGTAATGAGTGGAAGACTACCTTCAAGACTAGGCATAGTCTCTATGAATGGTTGGTTATGTCATTCGAACTTACTAATGCACCAAGTACATTCATGAGATTAATGAACCTTGTGATGTGCCCTTTAATCGAAAGATGTGTGGTCATGTACTTTGATGATATATTAGTATACAGTATCGACCTAAGCAATCATGTTCAACATCTTCGAGCAGTATTTGACATTTTGTGATCTAAACAATTTTATGGGAATCTAAAGAAATGTTCTTTCTACTAAGATGAAGTGATTTTTCATAGGTTTATAATGTCAAGAGAGGGAATTCGAGTAGATGAGGAGAAAATCCGAGCTATCTTAAAATGGCCGATGCTGAAAATTGTCAGTGAAGTTCAAAGCTTTCACAACCTAGTTTCTTTTTATAAGCGATTCATTAAAAACTTCGGCACAATAGCTGCCCCCTTAACCAAACTGACGAAGAAGAGTGATGGGTTCAAATGGAACGACTAAGCTAAACAGAGCTTTAAGGAGATCAAGGAGAAGCTCACCACCACTCCTATCTTATCACTACTAAAGTTTGATAAGTCCTTTGAATTGGAATGTGATGTGTTGAGAATTAAAATTAGCACCATCCTTATGCAGAAACGACGACCCATTGCCTACCATAGTGAGAAGCTTAATAGTGCTGCCCTATACTATTATGTGTACAAAAAAGAGTTCTACTCTCTTTTCAAGCTCTTACTATTTGGCAACACTACCTACGGCTATGAGAGTTTGTTATTTACACAAACTATGAGTCTTTGAAGCATCTTAGCAGTCAAAACAAACTCTCAAAAAGGCAAGCCAAGTGGTTAGAGTTCATAGAAGGATTTTTGTATGTGATCCAGTACAAGAAAGGAAGCGCAAATATGGTCACCGATGCTCTATCACATCGATAAACCTTATCGACCACTTTATAGATAAAATTATTAGGATTTTCACTTATCACTAAGCAGTATGCTAATAACCCTCATTTTGGTCCCGTTATTGAGCAGTGCCAAGAATGAGTAGTTGTTGGAGGATATTATCTTAAGGATGGCTATCTATTTAAGGACAAAAGGCTATGTATATCAAACTATTCCACATGTAAGCTGTTGGTCAGGAAAGCTCATAGCAAAGAATTATCTTGTCACTTTTAGGAGACTAAGACGACCAATCTATTGAAGAAAAACTTTTACTAACCTGGTTTAGCTAAAGATGTCTATAAAGTAGTTAGTAGTTGTGATGTATGCAAGTGAACTAAGGGGAAGAGAGAACCTCATGGAGAATACATGCCCCTACTGACACCAACCTTACTTGACGCCAACCTTAGCATAGACTTTATCCTACAGTTACCTCGAACATTCAAAGGAAAAGATTCTGTATTTGTTTTAGTGGATCACTTTAGCAAAATGGCACACTTCATTCCATACTATTGGACTAACAATGCTTTATATATTGCTGACTTATTTTTGCAGGAAGTAGTCCAACTACATGGAGTGCCAAAGACCATCATTTCAAATCAAGACATAAAATTCTTGAGCTATTTCTAGAAAACTCTATGGAGAAGGCTTAGAACCAAACTTATGTTTAGGTATAAATGATTAGACTAAAGTGGTGAACAAGATGCTAGTAAACTTACTTAAAGCTATCATAGGAAAGAACCTGAGAGACTAGGATCTGCAATTACTAGTTGTGAAATTTACATACAACCAAACTATCCACAGCACCATCGAGAAGTCCCCATTTGAGGTTGGCTGTGGCCTCAATCCTACTATCCCCCTAAATATGATTGGCACTCCTGTAACTGCCAAAGAGAGTCCATCCGGAGTTGACCGAGCTCAAGAATTGCAAGAGCTACACCAATCTATAACTAAGATCACCATGTTCAATCAAAGGCAATAAGAAATTGGTAGCTAAGGCCATTGAACTGTTTCTTTCCAACCAAGAGATGTAGTATAGATTCACCTCAACTGAGAACAATTCCCACACATGAGACAAAGCAAGCTATCTCCTCGAGCTGAATGTCCATTCAAGGACATAAAGAAGGTCAACCGCAATACCTACCAGATCGAGTTACCTGATGACTATGGTGTCTCCCCCATTTTTAATGTGTCCAGCCTAATTCCCTACCAACCAATAGAAGACCCCCACGAGTGTCCCAAAAGAAGAGCTAGAGACCACTTCAAATTTGATGACAAATCTTTTCAACCTCCAGGAAAATGATAGGAATCAACCCCCTGGACCGATTACACAAAGTCAAGCTAGAGGACTTTAAGGACTTACTCATAGAATACTAGCTCAAAACCTTATCTGAGACAAAAATTCCTATCCTAACCTCTCTGTTTCCCTTTTATATCGACCTGACTGCCAAGCCTTTACATATGCCAAACCTGCTAAGCAGCTATACTATAACAGAATATCTAAACAAGCAATCCCAAGATTATTCGAGACAAGCTCTCAAACTGACAACAAATGTCCAACCCAACTCCAATTGATTACTCCATAACGAAACTAACTAGGCCTTAACCTAATCTAGATCAGGTCAACCCTTGACTATAAATCCTTTTCCTCATCTACTTATACCATATTTCTAATACCTAGCCACCATATGACACATGTCTTCTGGCACGACTTTCTAGAAGGATTTTTTTTTTTTTACTTTTCATACTGAATATTCTTTGTCTCTTTTACCCTTTTTAGTATGTATTATATAACCTAATTATAAGAATACCCTTTTGTCTTTTCATACGTGTAAAGTAACCCTAATGAATGGGTATATAAACCCCCACATAGTTATACATTGACAACAATCATTAATATCATAATTTTATTGAAGTTTCCTTTTAGCAACCTTACTATTCTCACTACTCTTCAACTCTTATATATTCCCTTTAGCAAGTGGTAGTGATGAATGACCCTTCAGTTCGGACCAGTAAGTCATATTTGGCAGATCATAGGCTGAGTAAGATCAATTGGTGTATCATAACCAATTGATAGCTACCCGGACTTTGCTAGCTTTTTTTTTTGTTTCTTTTTAGTTCGCTTCGTTGTAGTGTTTCTTCATATGTCTAACCTTAGAGACACATCAGCCATAAATGTTGTTGTTAGCCTTGAATCTAACTTTGATAATGTCCTCTTGGGCAACATATTTTTTGGCTACTCGCATAACTTTGTCAAGTCCAGCTTGTTGAGAGATACTACATCAAAAAGCATTCCTATGAGGTCAATTCCTATAATCAAGGCCTGGAGGGGCTATCCTAATATTAAGTTTAGAGACTTAGACCTTTACATGGTTGAAGCATTCCATGTATGTATGCAAGGACTCATTGGGATGTTGTTTGACATTGTACAAGGTCAAGGAGTCTTTGTATGAGACCTTAAAGTTGAGGAAGTGTCATTGGAATTTGCTCGCTAAGTCATCAAAAAAGGTGATAGAGCCATTGGGTAAAGGGTTGAATCTTAATAAGGCTACCTTTGCCAGTATATTGGGAAAGGCCTTGCATATGATTGCGTCCGTGAAGTTATTAAGGCTAAACATGGTTCAGAAATGGACCAAGTGGTCATCTGGATCTCATATTCCATCATATGTGTTAAGGTAAGGAGTCTCACACCCTGGGGTAATGTTTCTTCAAGAATGAGTGTGTGAATGGGCTCTTTGCCATCATCAAGCATGGCACATGCTAATGATTGGACCTTCTTTTGGTTATGCACACTTGATGATGCACAGTGTATGTGCTCGTCCAACTCTTAGAAGTTCATGTCCTTAAGTTATTTTTGAGATTACCCTAGGGATAAGTGTCTAGTAGGTCTATTTGTCTCAGACCATTCAACCTGTTTATGTGTTACGCCACGATTGCAATTCAGTCGATCACAAAGGTCTTCGAGAGCCTACTGATCATGCTAACCTGGTTGCATAAACATACTTTGTAATTAGTACGTAGTTCATCTTGTCAACTTAGTCATGTAGATGAACTAATCGTTGCTTCTTCATAGGCATACTTTTTGGATGCATATTTTAGGAGAGCTACATCTCTTTGGAGGGTAGCATTGGACTCTTAAGTCTTTTAATGTCCTTAAGCACTTACTGTACAAATATCCTAAGTTGTTGCATTTCATAGGCCAACGTGCCTAGAGTAGGGAATGTCGATGAATGTCATGGTGGAGGCAACCTATTACCATCACCTAGTTGTGAAGCGTGAGGATTATTGTTTTTTCTCTTTGCCATCTAGAGTAGATCGGCCTAAAATGGTAGGCGCCAAAATGTTGATTGTAGCAAAATCAACCGAAAGTGATAAGGTAGTTTAGGCTTGAATTCTTATTAGAAGGGATAAGCCTTAGGGTTACGTGGACTCCTTGTCTCTTGGTACCTACAAAAAGCACCTTATGGGTTTTTCTACAAGGGCCTTTCAACGCTTAAGTTTATGAGGGAAAGAGAAGGGGAAGTAAAGAGGTGTTCAAGCACTCTTAGAATGAGGGATAGGGTGCTCGAGTGATAATGAGTTTTAGTGAGAGATTTATAATTTTGGGAGTTCAAATCTAAATCCTTTTACCCATTGGCTCCTTGCACTCCTACTAAGGGTACGTATCAGCTTGCGGTTTGTCTAGACTTACTATTAGCAAAGGCCATGCGCCAAGGGGGTGACAAGGTAGCTTTGGATGTTGGTCAACCATGACCACATTAGCAACCACGTCTATAATCTAGAGCTCTGATATTTTTAGAGGATGTTGGGTGTGTTGGTTGTATCACAAATGTCATGCCGCAATCAATGGGGAGAGGAAAGGTGTAGACGCTAACGACAAATAACTCCAAGGGCAAAGAAGAGAGGCCCTAAACAACTTGAGAGCAACAGGTTAACTTTCTGGGAGCACTTGTAGAGGAAGGAGCATTCTCGAGTGGCAAGCATGAACCTAGGGGCTGAGAGGGGCTTCGTAGCCCAAGCACGTCCAAGTAGGTGCTCATGGAGTGGGTCTTTGAGGTGCCCATAGGCAAGCTAAGTGCTCAGCCATGGCAAAGTGTTCAAACAAGGCGAAGTATGTGGTCGTCCAGTATGTCAAATGGGTATTGGAAGGTCTCTGCTCGAATTGGACCTCGGGTCTGCCCAAAATAGAGTATCAACAGAAGGGTTTGCTTCAATTAGAGGGAGCACGAGGAAAAAAGAAAAACTAATTGAATGGTGCATGGCCATTTTCACATAGTAGGATTTGGTTTAACTGTTATCTTTTTGTTGTTACGCAGGATGTATTTTATTTATTTGATCAATATTTCCTTTTCAATAGATGGGAAACTTACTATACTATACTGACCAACATAATTTTCCCAAAAATACATAATTTACTTATTAGGGTCGTACTTCCTTTTATTTTCCCCCTTTGACTTGTTACCTTTTTTTCTTTCTTTCTTTTTTTTTTTTTTGTATATTACGTTTAGACCAAATGAAATTTTTTTTTTATTTATAATAAATCATCTACTTTAATGTGTTATCCATTATTTTAACGTGATGTATCTGATGAATGGTTTTGAGTTTTTAGTTGCCACTTCTATCTTTATGCTATATTAAGGTGTGTAATAAGAATTTGGGAATTGTTCAGCTCATTCACTGTATTATAATAATCAATCATCAAGTGTAGGTACAATGGCGTCAATGACATTTACAGGTTGAATGGTTAATTTTAATTACGTGGTTCCTTTTATTAAATTATGTGATTTTTTTTCATATAATAAGTATAATTATTTTAGATTTCAATTAAGAGATGTTTTAATTTTTATTCCGTTTGCGAATAAAATGTTTAAATCAAGAAGAAGATATTATTAGTTTTATTTGGTTACGTCAGTTTAAATTTCCTTTCATTGCATCTGCAATCATAACTTAGAATGATGCACTAGCATTCTAGTGTTTCTATAGAAACAACTGAAAGTATGATGTCAATTGATATAATATGTGTAATATGCATGATATGTTAACAAAAACTTTATATCATGAACTAAAATATACGCCAAAGACATCCTAACGTAACAACTATATTGTCTATAAATGCATGTAAATCAACTCGTCCTCTTTGCACTCTCTGATGGCGATGTCCATTACTTTGTTATTCGTTGAAGGTAACATATCACAACATTGCCTCCTTGGAGCCTGCAACTGAAGGCAAAAATCGAAACTGTCAATTGCAGTCTTCAGCCAAATTTACATATTTACATCTCATTTTTACTTCCATGGACATGTAAAATTATGTATAAATGCACCAGAACTATTAATTCTCACGGCAATTTGCGATTTAGTCCCTTCCTTTCCAAGAAGGATCTCCAGATTTGTAAATCTTTGGGGAAAGTACAAATTTTCCGTAGTAAACTAAGGTATTACTTGTTTGTAAACTTTTACAAATATTAAAAATAAATGGAAAAGGTTAAAACATTAAAGATTTAAATAGAAAAGGTGGCAAAATATTGAAGAATAAATTTTTATTTTTCCCTAAATCATTTTATGACTTGTATATATTTCAATTCATTTTATTTTTCATGTAGGGAATTGGTAAAAAGTATTTAGACTTCCAATACATTTATGGTGTAAGAATGTCTAAAGTCGAATATGAAGTACCTGCGTGATGCTAAGATCTAGCTTCTTAGAGTACACCCGAATTTCTTCCAGTACTTTAGGCGAAGCCCTGTCGTAGGAACAATTGTAGTAAGGTTTCTTGTAGACTGTTCTGATTCCATCCCTGCCAGGAGATATACCATCAAGAAAGAAAACCGTTGGTCTTCCACAAGGATCAGGATGAGGTTCTTTAGTATTAAATACGTATGTTTCTTTGAAGATATTGCCCTGTGTCCATGGCCTGAAAGTTTTGTGAACATGAGTGGTTGCATCTAACACAGACATGAGACCCAACACCTGAACCGCGTATCCCCATGACACCGAAAGCGTCCAGGTGAACCAACGATCGTAGCAGATGGTTTGCTGCAGAATTCTTTGAGGATCCACTTTTGCTGCCTCAAAAAGATGTTTCAAAGCTTCAATAGTCGCCATTGTGGGGAAAATTGGATCAATATAGTCCAGATTATGCATGGAAACCAAGGGTGCCATTGGATGTGCAGCCAATAAGCCAAATGCATCGCCGCGCACATCAAACTGGTTTGGGGACAGATAAACAACAAAAACAGAGTGCATTAGTCAAACCAACCTCTTAGACAAAATTTGCTATCTGAACGTTGTTTGAATTGGTTCGTTTTGCGGTTATCATCTGATCTGTACGTAATTTGTATACATATGTAATCTGTTTATCTTCTACGTATAGATGTGCATTTGGAGCTTAATCCAGTTTGTATGTTTCAAACTAATGCCAAAAGTGCATCAATCCAATGAATCAAACAGACCATTCTATTATCACAAGTCAACTATAGGATTTTAAGAGTATATAATTCTATAATATTTTTCTTAGGTAAAAACGGATGCAAAATCGTTTAAATGTATATTTTTTATAAGATTATTAATTTTGATATATAAATTTATAACTTTACGATTTTATCAGTTTTATATGATTTTATATGATTATACAGATTTTATAATTTAAAGTAACATCAAAGAATCAGGTTTTTTTACAATAAACGGAGGGCATGTTTCACATAAATCACAGCATCATCTAATAAGCGTGATAAAGAAGGGGAGCCAGTATGAATTTGATACCTGATGAAAACCTGGTTCATGGGTCGTTCCGATTCCAAGCTCAGATATACAGTGATAAATTCGGGCATCTGCACCGTAAAGATGAGGATATCGTTCTATACACGAGTCGAAGACCTTTGCCAACACTCTCGCCAGGGTAGAACTGATTGCAAAACCAGCTCCACCAAAGGCTATTCCGAAACCAAAAGCCTGATTTTGCGCAAGGTTCTCCGAGTTAGCCCCAATGTAATACCACAGCCGGTGATCGTACTTGGAAAGAGTTTTCACTAAATTCTCTGGAAAGAACACGGTGTCATCATCCCCAAAGACGTACCAACGGGCATCATCCTGGTGATTTAGCGCCACTATTTCTAGGACAATACGAGCGAATCGGATCGCTGACCGCTGTTGACTGCCATGAGTGTAGCGAAATCTTGAAGTATCCTCAGATACACATATTGGTGGGAGAGAACTGGAATCGTTATCCAAGTTGGAATCTGGAGGAGGCATGCTTTCAAGAAAGACACAACCTCGCATGTTCCGGGAGTTCCACCATAGCTTTAAATATTCCTTGCTCTTACTCCATGAGTTAACGCTCGAAGCAATGCCAAACACGACATGCTTGAGAGCGGTTGCAGCATCGTCATCTTGCACTCGCGAGCTCCGATGAAAATAATTGGGTGTACATGCAACAAATAGCGATACGAGCAAGTATAGTATGAATACCAACGACACGAACATAAAGAGCCGAAAGAAGCGAAAGGAGTATTGGATTTTGGTAATTGATTGACTATACTGCATTTTCCGCAAATTATTGGAAGCTCTCTGTTCAACCTTGTAGTTTCACAATCCCATTGCTATAGCAGGCAAGGTCGAATCAACAGCCCAACCATATCTCGAAAAACCCAGGGCTTGATTGCGTGTGCAAGGATTCAACCTCCGTGCTTTGGTTGATTAACCAGGAGGTGGGTCGAACAATTTCTCTGCAGGGCAGAAGAATAAAAGCTGCTTGTTATCTTCCAAAAGTGGCAGATTCAGGTCAATGGGCTATAAGAGTCAAAGTTTACAATAGAATACTAAGAACCCGTTCAAAACAAGCAGCGACTTCAGCTGATAAAATGTAGAGAACTGTTGCGTAAAGTACACTCAGGCAGAAAACAACGGCAGCGCGATTTTCATGTGCAATATCGCATCTCCCGGCGATAGAATTGCAATGGTAAGTGCTAATTAGCCCGGCCACCAATTTCAAGCACACCATTTACTGAAAGCTTAATCGGTATAGTAATCTTAAGAATCCCTTTTATTTATTTATTTATTTATTCCTGCAGACTAAATCATGGTGTTTAAGATTCACAATAATATTTCTCTCGAAAGATGGTAAAATGCAATGATATCTAGTCAAGTACAACCATTTCTCGTGGCTCGGCTGCCTCGCCCGCCTCAAACGACGATATGATCCTCCTTGTGATGGCTGGAAAGTTTCCCTACAATGCGGATTGAGTTTATCATCCATAGTGCTCATGATAGAACTATATCATGATAAAACATAATGAAAGCATTTGCTTATCCTAAAAGCGAGGATTCTTGGATCTAACAACGATGCTTCTTAGGCAAGGCTTTGAATATCTGCACGGGCCACCATTTCAAATGGTCTTCCCCCATTACTCAGCTAAAAATAGTTTAATCTCCAGGCCAGAAATTACAACTAAAATTGACAATTCATCAAACTTAACTTAAATTTCTACAAAAGGAAAACTAATGCTTGTGCTCGAAAATTTTATCTTCTGAAATCCATAAATACATACATTGGTAAACCCATGCAATGACCAAACCAATCCGGAATCGGCCTTGAACTACTAATTCACAGGTTAGTTTTCGATTAAAACGTGATCAGGTTGTGTGATCACGGTTTTAGGCCGATTCGTTAACCCTTGAATCGGCTATCTCATGGTTTTTTTTTTTTTTCTTCCTTCAAATCGACAAAATTAACAATTTATAACCTCTTATTAATTTTCAAAATAAGGGTTCTTTTAACTAATTGTCAATCATCTCCCACATTTGGATTTCATTTCGAAAATTATCATACAACCTAAGGCACATATTTACATAATATAACACGTAACATATATATAATTAATCGAACTATATTAGATAAATAGAATACGACACCACTTTAAACTGTAAATCGTTTTGGTATGATATAAAAAATTATCAAATCAATCGAAATATAGTGGTCAAGTAAAAATATATAATAAAATACCATCCACTTTTAGTAGTCCTTATTGAATAAAATAATTAATATAAAATGTTCAATATTGGAGAATTTCAAAGTTGGAGGTCGGGGGATGGTTGGGATTGGAATTTTTTTTTAGTTAATTTTACAGTTGCCTAAAAAATACTTGCATTTTCACTAATTGAAATCAAATCGCCATAATTCGATTTGAATATATAGAAAACCTTTAATCTATTGATCAATTTTAAGTTTGATGAAAAGAATCCATATGTACATAACCATCTAATTTAATTTTCTTGAAGAACAATAATTTCATTCGATCATAATTTGAAAAATACTAAAACTAGATCACTACTTTTGGGAAAACTGTGCTATTTAGTTTTTTTTTTAGGTAATTGCAAAAAATGATTATTCTACATGATAAAACTTCTTCCAAAATGTTAAAAAGAAAACTTATTGAGTGTCTTTTTGTAGTGACTGTTCATGATTGGGAGTGAAACCTGTTGTCAAGCTTAGACTTCCATTAGATCTATTCCAATCATTGAAATAATCATCATTTTTGCTAGATATCCCACATGAGTCTTGTCGTTTTCAGACTGCCTTATACCAATCTTCTATACAAGCACTTGCCTCAACATTAACAACAAATAGGAAAACTCATCAATTGTCAAGAATAAAGTTTGCTGTACTAAATACTTGCTCAACCACAACCATTGAAGCTGGAATAACAAGTACTTCACAAGCTATATAAGATAATAGTGAGTAATTCTTTGCATGCCTCTACCACCACTTTAAGATATCAAAGTCCTTAATAGAGATATTCTCAAAGAACTCAAAATTCATATTAGTATATTACTACATCTCAAATAATGGATCATCAAACCGTTACCTCTTCAATTTTTGCGCCAATAACTACTTGTCCATAAATGAGTAATATCACTCCTTAACAGATGGCAAAGGAGAGACTGATGATTAACGACCATACTAACTTTCACAATGATCGAGCATTTCTTCTATGTCAATCATCGCTATTGACACTTCATACCATGCTTCTAAACTGTACATATATTGAAAATCCCTTAATAATTTAATATAACCATAATAAGTTTTTAAATGCGTCAATAGTAATTCCGCTTTACAACAAGGATATAGAATAGCAACTACAAGATAAATACGAGAAATATTTTTATAATAAAATTTTTTAAAGGAGCCATAACTCTTACACCTTTTAATTTATAAGCAATGAGAAAAGTCTACATAAGTCTACATATGTAATTAAAATTTTCAAATTACATATGTAATTAAAATTTTCAAATTTTTAAATGAAATCGTTGGTATGACGATAATATTTGAATTCTCAAAATTTCATTAAACACTCCAACTACATGACTGCACCAAAAACTAAAATTTTTTTCAGAAGAAAATGCACTGATCCATTAAAATTGTCTGAGTATAAGAAGTTCCAATTGAAGACAATGTCTAAAAAAGCTATCGGATAATCGATCCGTGAACTTTGAACAAGAGAAAGCAATTTGAACCGCAAAGTTCATGAAAGAAACCAAAAGTTGAGGATAAGAGGAGGGGGGAGGGAGGGAGGAAGGGGGGGTGGTGGGGGAAGGGAGGGCCTTAGGGAGAATTAGGTTTTTTTTTTTTTTTTCCTTCATCAAACGGGCCATGAATAATCGAGTTGTACTAATGGCTCAAATCTGGTCACTTTTGAATTAGATTGGTTTACGGTTCTGAACTGACCTTTACACGAGTCTACATGTTCACTTCATTGTTGAGAGGGAAGCAGAATGGATCACCAGCTAAGACACCTCTGCGAGCACTCGGCTATGAAAGAGGCAGTGGTGCAAAGATGACCACAGATTCGCGCAGAAGCCCACACCATATGGAATGTGCTTCACCAAAATCAAGCAAAGTCAGCAAGCAATAATTTACAGTCACTATAAATCCCTAAACTCCTAGTAAATATGTAGATAGCTTCCGGTTGAAACGCATCATTATATTTTGGGATGGTGCATTAAGTGATAACTTCAGAAATCCCTCCGTCACTTCAACAAGAAATTTACATGACATTGGCTGGACCGACAGCAATAGATGGAATAGAACTGTAAAATTTGCTTCAAATAGTTTCTGCCAATCCTATACCTATTGCGATCAACCAATGGTATTACTGGAGCTGAGTATGTTACAGATTTAGGACCAAATCAGTGAGAAAGAAGAAATTCCACGGTTGAGGGAACTTCACTGGAATGCACCATCGTTTTAAAGACACCCATCCTCCTCAGCCATGCAGCCTCTAAATCATCTTCAATTTGCTAAGTCCATCTATAGTTACAATGACACTGAATTCCTATGCCAGAGCGTGGAAAACTTGCCAACTGAAAACCCTTAGAATTCTGATGAAAAGAGTTCAGCTTCTGCCTCTCCAACTGAGACAATTTTCACAAAGAACGATAAAAACTGAAAAGTAATGGAAAGTGAAATCCATCAACTCTATTCTGGACAAGCAGGAAGGTCATATGATGTATACAATGCAATGATTTCATTATGCCCAACTGGCTTCAAGCCAATGAGCAAAGAGCTTATAAATAGTAACGAAATGGTAATACATGGACATGGATACTCTCAATTATACTAAGCAACTCGCCCAATTGCCCTGCAAACTTGGCAAAAATATAAAGATAATCTGAAGTTTACTCGATCAAAATTTCTGCAAAACCAACACTATAAATTTTGCTGATTATTTCTTTCCCATTTGTGAGTTTACGTCATAGCTTAAAACAAGTGGAAAAAAATAAAAAGGGCTAATGTTAACAAAATTTAGTAACTCTTGTTTCTTGAACATACAAAAAGGGTAACGTATATTATTGAATGAATTGACAGCTAAAAAGCAAAATACCCTTATACGTTTGCACAATATTGACAGATACAATTTTGCGTTCTTGACTATTTCTAACAAGTTGGGTAACAACAATTGCCCATTAAGTTTTCTCTTGATAAATGCATTCCATTGTTTATGTTCTGCAGCATCCAATATCTGGATCCATTTTCTCAGTAAGATATCTTAAAGAAACAAACATAATGTAGATTCGACAGTTGATCCAGAAAGAAAAAACTCCACATTTACACGCATCATCCTGTGTTCATAGAAGTGAAACACACACATCTATACTAGCATATAAGTATATACTCCTGGTTAATAATTTAATAAAGGCATTATGTGCATGATCAGATGGAGCGTAATAGCCGAAATCAAAGCCAAATAGCTGAAATCAAAGCCAAACTAGTCATGAAAGGCCAAAAGCCACATTAGGCATCAGAAATTGATTCACTCGTACTTTTGTTCCGTTACTGAAATGAGATTCGTTTGTGCTTCTGACTCGTCAGCTTTTGGAGCCACCTATAATGCACAAACATGCATGGGCTTGAAGGGGTTTGTTAAATGCTAATCACATGTCAATGTTCACAAGTACTATCAGAATGAGGCATTATGTGCCAAAAGCAACCAAGCAAATGAGACCATTCAACAGTTGAACGTGTATACTGGGATCAAATATTGATTTCAACAAAAGGCAAACAATATCACCGCAGAACATCAAAAATTCAAAAACTTTTCTAGGAATAATATTAGAAACTGACATTCAGCATTTTGGTTCTGCAGATTCACAAACTCGGTAAAAGTTGCTCCAGCCTCCAGAAAATACTACCATAGTTCTATCTTCTTAGACAAAGTACTACGACTGCATTGAGATTAATTCATCGACTCCACATTGTCTGATGTTGATGACCATGGTTCCATTAACAATAGGCAATACATCACAGCAATCACGACGTGGAGCCCTCATCTTAAATCAGGAGGAAAAAACTGGTAAGACAAGATATAAACTCCCAACAAAATGATAGGAAAAGGTTGATGACGGTATAATGAAAAAGCTTTACCTGTTCAATGCTATACTCAAGCTTTCGGGTGAAAACCGAAATCTTTTTGATATTCTTCGCTGAGTTTCCTCTAGCACAATTTCCAGTCCTATGCAAAACATAATTGCTTTTCACACCATTTTCATCTGATACTACTTTATCCATGTAAAAGATAAGAGGTCTTTGGCATTGATCCCTTGGCAATTCCCTTGTATTGAAGATATAGTGACTTGCACCAATGCTTATACTCCTCCTCCATGGTGTGAACGTTCTCCAAATGGATAGGAGACCAGGCAGAAGCTCATTTCCCTCGTATACCTGAATTGCGTAACCCCATGAAACCGAAACTGTCAACAAGTTTGAACGATCATAACAGACACTCTGTTGCAATATTCTAGAGGAATCGACATTCACGGCCTTAAAGAGATGCTCCATTGCTTGTGTTCTGTTCATGCCTGGGAAGATTGTGTCCACGGTATCCAAATGATGGAGCGATAATAAAGGTGACAAAGGATGTGCAGTCAGCAGCCCAAATAAACTTCCTCGCATATCTACCTGATGTAAAACTATTTCAGTGGCATTGCACTCATGATAAATTTGCAACAATCTTGTACCAGAAAATGGGATAAACAGGAATGTGATATGGATCTTTACCAACTATCAAATATAATACTAAAATAATATAATTACAAATTGGGGAAGGTGCATACTGTATGCAATTCATATTGAATGAAGGTACATGCATCACACTTAAAATGCAAACATAAAAGCAATAAATACTTCAATCCCAAGCATGGCAAGTGGACTTCCCAGCATGGGAATAATTCACAATATGACACTAACACGACTTCATACTGCTCGGGCATAAAACTCAATTATAATTATATAAGAAACCAAAATAACACGATGCATGTAACCTCTACAGGAAGGACACTCAAACCTTATTCCCACTAGGTTGGAATGTTGGATTGGCTATATGGATCCTATCTCCTCACCGCACTATGTGGCAAACCATGCATTTATCCTCTATTTCCCTAAAAAATGCATCAAGCCTGTAAAATATTGCCGTAATAGACTCAAGAGGTTGCAGATACTGATAGCCATCATTTTATTTGCATTGTTTACTCGATTTCATACTTTCTGTCACATACAGAACAAGACCTGAACGTGAATTGTCACCCCAAATTCCCTGAACACAATGACTCTACTTACAGGTATGTTCTCAGAAAAATTCTTAGCTGGTGCAGCAATTAAATCAATCTAGTTCCAATAAAAATAAGATTAGAAAATAAACCACAGACTCGCACCTGATGGAAACCGGGTTCACGTGTCAATCCAATGCCCAACTCTGCAACACATGAAAATATCCTACTATCACTCCCATACAAATGTGGATACCTAAACAAACAAGAGTCTAAAACCCTAGCCAAAACCCTAGCTAGAGAACTACTAATAGCAAAACCACCCCCACCAAATGCCATGTCAAATGAATTTCTCTCGTTCTGCTCATAACTCTCTGAAATACTCCCTATATAATGCCACTTATCATGATCATATTTGGACAACACTTTCACCAAATTGTCCACGAAAAACACAGTGTCATCATCGCCGAACACGTACCACCTGACGTCCGGTTCGTCCCTCTCCACTGCCTCTTTTACCACACGCGCAACCCTGATAGCCGACCGGAGCCCCCCCCGCAAGGTGTACGGGAACCGCGATGTATCTTTGGAAACCACTGTGGGAGGAAGCTCGATATCATCGGAGGAAGAAAACCAGTCGGCCGGCAGCCCGTCCACGTACGCAACGGCGCGTGTGTCGCTGTGGGAGTACCAGAGGCGAATATAGGGCTTGCGGCGGCGGTAGGAGCGGGAGGAGGAGGCGATGGAGAAGAAGAGGTGGCGGCGGGTGGTTGGCAAGAGAATGGAGCGTGAGAGAGGGATAGGAGGGGTGCTGTAGAGCGCGCTGTGGTGGTTGGACAAGAGAAGGTAAGTGATGAAGAGAAGGGAGCCGATTAAGAGGAAGTTCTGGAGGCGCGTGGGAGGCAGTATCCTTAGGAAAGTGGAAGTGGGCATGGTCTTCTTGGTGACGGTTGCGGTGGTATTCTGATGATGATGGTGGTGATGTGCGTGCATAGCATAGGTGTCGGTACAGAAACAGATACTGTGTTGTATGACTGGGCTTTTAATTAATAAGTAAAGAACATGGATTTGTAAAAGCGCGTAAAGTACGAAGATCGAGAGTAAATGTCTGTTGTGTCGTTTCAATGTGTTGGATTCAGCATAAACCTTGCCACCATCAAACCCGTCGTCTTTGGCGTCTCTACTTCTAACTGCACGCCCAAAAGGCCGAATTTAGGGAAAAAAAATGGTTAACAACACCTGTATCGAGATCCCCTTCACTGTTTGTTTTACCTGGGACAACAAGAACCTCGTTCAGCTCCAACTAATTAGGTCGGCACTTGGAATTTACAAATCGCATTTCTCTCTCATGTTCTTAACCGTATTATATACATTTTCTCTATATATTTCTTAACCCACTTTCTTACTTATATTACAACTTACCTTTCGCAAAGCTAGAATCATCTCCCCTACATAAAATTATTTACAAATTTGTTCATTGTAGTGATGAATTTATTACATAGCACATGCAATGCGAAAGCGTGCTTGCTAATAAATTTACACTAATGAAATTATTTCATAACATAGGCAATGCAAGTTCACGTCTACTAATGTGTGTGTATATATATATATATTAAAGGGAAACTTTTTTTTAACTAACTAAAACTAACAACTTGGTATCAACCAAAAAATATATTCACATATTAGTTACAAAAAGAATTCAAATACATCACACAAACTTTTTAACTACCACTTATTACTTACAAATCTTTCCAACCATATTGTTACAATTTTCTATCATCCATACTTCTACGGTTACTATTATTTTATTTGTCCGTTATTTTGATTATCCGACATTGCTATTATTTGAAAAATTTATTACACATTTTATTTGATCAACCTTTGCTATTGTACTAAAGACTTTTTCTTTGAAAAATTTATTATAATTTTGATTTTATTAAAATATATTATTAGCATTCTTATAAATTATGGAGTACAAACTTTTTTGTAGTAATTTTTACACACGCAACGTAAGTGCATCATCCATTAATATATACTTAATACCTAGGAAATTCAAGATAATTATAAAACAAAATAAAGAAGAACCATTAAACAAAAAAAAATAGTATTATAAAGTCATAAATTAAGTTGGGGATATAACGGGAATCACAAAGGTTTAGAGTTGCAAATTTTCGCTTAGTCTTAAAAAGCTCTTCTTTACTATTTGCCACAATTGCACATTGGCAACAAAAAGGAGTTAATCTCTAATCAATTGAGCAATCCTATGCAATTCCTAAGGTAAGTCTTACTATCCAATTCCTAAGGGAAAACATACTATCTATTTGTTTTTCTAATATTTCAATAATTAGATAAGGAAGTTCATGTCATTTAGGATGCAAGATCATGGTGCATTGTCAATTTTGGTTAGAGAGTGAGCACTTTACACTAAGAGAAGAATTAAAAGGTAAAAATGAGCTTTAATCAAGGGATTATGTTTATTAACAAGTCCTAATTAGATTATTGTATAGGGTTGATCATTGGCGATTATGGAGTCACAATAATTAAAGGTTGTGCAAGATCTCATGAAAAGTCCAAGTAAGTATAATGCAATTCACAATTAATGGGTAAACAATTGTTGAAAAGTGAAAGAAACAAATTTTATAATGGTATGAGTTATGATTTTGAATTGGAATTTGAGTTTGGAGAGTTAGGGATTGAGAGGAGAAAAGTTTTGTGAAATAGAAGGAATACGATTAAAGCTACTACATTTTGATTTTGAATTAGAATTTAAGTTTGAATAGTTGGGGATCGAGAGGAGAAGAGTTTTGTGAAATAAAAGGAATACGGTCAGAAACATGGCCATGGTTTTGACCATAGACCCCTTATAGTTGTGAATTTTTGCTTTAAGCATGATCTTGTGAAGTAGTTAAGAGGTTGAAAGGATTACGGTCCAAGATCATAAGCATGATCTTAAACATAATTATTAGAGTTAAAGTCTAGAGAAGACCATAATCTAAGATCACAAGTGTAATCCTAACCATGGTCATCATAAGCAAAGTCCAATGAGGAAAATGACCAAGGACCATGGCCATGATCCTAAGTATAATCCCTAAAAGTGATTTTCCTTCTAGTTTCTACCTTAAGTTTAGCTATAGTTGACCTAAAACCTAAGACTAACTAGTTTAAGGATCTAAGAAAGAATTTTTGTAAACACTAGCCTTAATATTCTTTGTTGTTATAGGTTCTCTTACTTATGATAGTATTATAATTTGAATTAAGTTCTCTAGGTACACAACACATGTCTATTGTTTGTGATTGCTAAGACAGCAAGTTGAAAATAGATTAACTAATATTGGATAGGGTCATAGGTACCTCAATGATCAATGGGTAGCAATGCCCCAAGTGGAGTTGCCCATTGGAAGGATCCGAGGTAAATTAGGAATCATGGAGCCAAATGTAGCATTTCCTAGGTACAATGTTAAGTATATTATTTATGTATAGTTATTGTTATTGTGGAGACAAAATCATAAGTACATTTTGTGTGCTATTTGAAGGATTAATTTAAAGATAATAATCCATTATGTGTGTATTTGTTTACTACATATTCTGCATGTGTTATTATGTGGTTTATAGTTGTCAAAATCACGATTCTACCTATACGATTCTACAAGTTTATAATTTTAGGATGCCCTTCCAAGTTAACTCGTGTATAAAATCATTTTCATGTAAAAACTTACGTTTTTTATCGAGTTTTCCAATTTTACATATTTAAGTTGAATGAGCTAAAAAATGAAAAAATAAAACTAAGCTTTTACAAGCCATCAACTATTAAGACATTACATCATCTTTCTTATCTTATTTTAATTTTTTTTACTCTTTCTCTCTCTCTTAGCCCCTTATTATATTTAGTCTTCATCCATATTTTAGCTCTATTAGTAAAGATTAGAAAGAAAACTATATACTTAAAAAAAATGAATTGAAATGTTTGGTTATCTTTAATCCATTACCTTTTTCAAAAAAAAAAAATGGAAAAAAAATTAGTTTCAACTTTATTTGCCCTTCTTCCATATATGTTAAATTATATATTATTATAAATTTTGTATGAAAAAAGATCTTAATTTCTTCATTTCCTTATTTCCATCATACATTTCAAGTTTTGAATAATAATCGTAACCATATCTATAATTTTTTAAAGTTATTTTAGATAGATTATAAAACTTACATTTTGACGTTTCGATTTTACGTTTCGATTTTACGTTTCCATTCTAGATAGAATTGCAAGTTTAACAACTTTAATGTAGCTTGTTCATGCGTATGTATTTGTATATTACATACTATGATTCGTTTCACCACTTACATTCCTTACAGCTGTAAGTAAGTTAGATTAATATACAGGATATAATGACTATGGCGATGCATACTATTATTACTAGGATAAGGAGAGTGAAAAGAACTACTATTACAATGATGAAGTTCGATTTAAGAAAACTAGTGTTGGATAATTTGGAGATTGATATTTCAATTTTAGACTCAATCTAATGACTCAGCATCTCTCTTGCCAAGGAGTTGAGAGAGAGAAAAACCGAACTAATCTTTAGCTACTCCTGCTTGAACAAGTAACTTAATAGTAAACTTTTGTCCACATCCTCCAACGGCCTCACTAATGTATCATTGCCACATGTATAGGATCACATGTAGTATTTACTCCACTAACCATTACTTTTCTGCAATATTTATTTTTACCCTTTTGCATTCTTATATATTATTTCTTTAAGATAATACCCTTTTTATCTTTTCCTTTTTAAGCATGTTGCCCTAAATTCTCGGGTATAAATACCCTTATATTTGTAGCTATAAAGAGGTAGATTGAACATTAATACACTTGACATTTTTCCTTTCATGAATATTATTTTGTTTACGTTCATTTCACTCTTATCCTAACCCTTAAGTAAGACTAGGTAGTAAATAACCTCACCAGACCAATTTGTACGTCATATCAAGTTGTACCGTAAGTCCTCAGAAATTCTATTAGTGCATCATGTCCATTAGAATTGTTCGTAGGTTTTGCTTACTTTTTATTCACATTTGTCCCTTCCATATATTCCCCATCACTTTTTTTTAAGCTTTTGATAAGTTTGGACCCATTCAATGACCAGCCTTATTTGTTCTTGATCACAGTTCGCAACATCTTGATATCAAAGCGAAGGTTTTATTTGAGTTATAGTTTATTTTTAAAGTTCTGTTTATATTCTGTTTTACATGTGTAAAACAAAGCAAGTTATTGTGTTCATCTTAGCTGTTGTGTTTGTTGCCTGTTTAGTTTTTATTTTGGAGAAATGATTGACCTAAGTATAAATGTTGGTGTTAAAGATGACAATTGTAGAGTTGTCTACCATGGCCGACAATCTTAGGGAATCCCTAGAAGCATTGATGAGAGACATGATGAGGTGGCTAACCTCTTGGTAGATTTGACCCAAGCTGTTCATGCATTAGCTTGCCAACCAACTAAGGCCGCATAAAACACCCCACAAGCTACTGAACTCGTTAGAGGTCAAAACCCAACTCAATACATTCAAGGTAGAGAAATAGGAGGACGAGTAAGACGAATAATAGACCTGAGAGAACTGGATGAAGAAGATGAGGAAGAGTATTTTGAAGAAGAGCGAACTAAAGTCTTTAGATCATCTGACCATGTGAAACTTCAGATTTCAAGCTTCAATGAATTTGGGAATACTAATGAATATTTAAAGTGGGAAGAGAAGGTGGAGTGTATTTTTTTATTATTATTAGTACAAGGATTATGAGAAAGTAAGAATTGTTGCTATTGAGTTCTCCGAATATGCCACCATAGGTGAAGAATTTCGAAGCTATGAGGAGGCAAGAAGGCTACCGAAAGATTAATATGGCTAGAAATTAAAAGAATACTTAGAAATATGTTCTCACCAAATACTTATCTACAAGATACCTTTACTCAGCTTTAGGAGCTGAGATAAGGAGGTCGAACAATTGATGAGTATGTCTAAAAATTCCAAATGCTTACGATTCGATATGAAGTGGAGGAAACACCAATATGAACAATCTCTAGGTTCATCACAAGATTAAGAGGTGATATTCGGGACATTATAAAACTCCAACGATTCACAACAATAGATGAAGCCATCCGAATAACTCAACGAGTGGAGAGACATAAGAGAGATTGAGTGCCAACGAGAATGCCGACTAGTTGACCAAGGTAAACAAGTCATCAGACTTAGTCAAGTACCAAGCCAATCAGAAAGGTAGATGTTTGAGCCGAGCAAAAAGGTCGACCTAATAGTGATATGCCGACCTATACTTATGAGAAAGGGTAAGGGTTTGGTAAGAAAATGAGCTAGATCAAGTTCTTTAAATGCCAAGGGTTTGGGCATATGGTTGCTTAGTACCCAAACCAAAGGACTATGGTCATCAAGGGTGACGTCCTGAAGCTCGATGTAGAAAGTACTAATGAGGAACTTGAAGAAGAAGAGAGCACTGCTGAGAAAGAAGTTACTAAGAAAGAACTGATTAAAGAGGACGTATTTACTGAGGACTTGGACCAATTGATCATGATTGTCCTATGCACAATAAACGTGGAACCCTTGCGAGAGGAGGAATGGAGAGAGAATTTGTTTCATACCACCTGTAAAATAAATGATCAAGTGTGTACCCTCATTGTGGATAGTGGAAGTTACACTAATGTGGCATCAGTTGATCTTATTTCAAAATTGAAGTTGTCGACTGTTGTACATCCAAGGTTGTACAAGTTGCACTGGTTGAGTGAGAAAGGAGCATTATATGTCATTCGGCAAATACTACTACCGATTACTATCAGAAATTACTGTAACTAGATTCTTTGCAACGTATTACCTATGTGTGCTTCCCACATGTTACTAGGTAGACTGTAGCTGTTTGATAGGAGAGTTATCCATGACAATTACAAGAACACATACATGTTTGAGAAGGATGGCCGAAAGATTACAATGAACTTGATGCCACCAAGAGAAGCTAACAAGCTACATACAAAACTTGCTCGCAGATCAAAGAAGACTCTAATGATGAGTAAAGTCAATCTCTAAGAGGCCGTCAATGCTGGCGTACCAACCCTCATATTAGTCAGGTGACTATTAGAAATGAAGGAGCAGGGTGAACTACCCTAGGAAATTGAAGAGTTGCTAGACAAGTATACCAATTTGTTCTTACAGCAGTTACCCGAACAGTTACCCCTAACTTAAGGCATAAAGCACCACATTGACTTAGTACTCGGCGCCGTATTACCAAATAAGCTAGCCTATCAGATGAATCACGAGCAGGTTTCTAAACTCCAACGACAAGTCAATAAACTATTGGAAAGAGGTTATGTCAGGAAAAGTTTCAGCCTTTATGCTATTTCGACACTCCTAGTGCTGAAAAAGGATAGTTCTTAGTGGATATGTGTTGACAATGGAGCCGTAAACAAGATCACGATTAAATACGGGTATCCAATCCTGAGGTTAGAAGACATGTTAGAAGAGTTGAGTGGAGCTAAGGTCTTTAGTAAGATTGTCTGGCTACCATCAAATCCGTATGAAATCAGGAGATGAGTGGAAAATTGCATTCAAAACTCAACATGGACTTTACAAGTGGATGGTCATACCATTCGGCTTGTCAAATGCCCCGAGCACTTTCATGAGGCTGATAAACCATGTATTAAGACTCTGATTGGGAAGTGTGTTATGGTTTATTTTGACGATATCCTTGTATACAATATTGATATGCCGAGTCACTATAAACATCTCTAAGCCATACTAAATATCCTCTGTACCAAGAGATTATTCTATAACGTAAAGAAGTGTTGTTTTTGCTAAGAGGAAGTGATATTCTTAGGCTACGTGGTAAGTGGAGGAGGATTACAAGTGGACAACGAAAAGGTCAAAGCAATCTTCAAGTAACTAACTCTTACTACTGTAAGCCCCAAAACTAGTCTTTCAAGGTTTCAATCGGCTGAAAGATCCGATCAAGCCTAAATTATAAAGTAAAGCTAGAAATATTAGTAAAGCTAGAAATATTAGTAAAATGATCGCGTAAGTTCGAATTTAAGAAAATAAGCAATAAAATAAAAGATTATAAAAATTCTAAATTTTAAGTATATAACTCGTTATTTATCGAAAATGCGTAAAATGCATTCCGATAATTAACGAATCGCTAGAGATAAATTATATGTATACTAAAGATTTTAGAATGACCAAAATAATAATTAGGAATGTTCACATGTACCCCACATGTATTTACGTGTAGATAAAAATACACGAAATTACCTAAATTGGCCAAAAACTTAGTAAATAATTAAAGAAAATTAGTAATTAATTGTGGAAAAATCATGAAAAAATCATAAGAGTGTGGAATGATGTAAATCTGGTCGTAGCAGGTCAAGATCTACAAAATAAAAATTAACCAATTAGAATTAAACAACAAAAAAGCTAAAAATCAAGGAAATGAGGCAATGTCATATCTAATTAATGCATATTAATTACCAAAATCGTCTATAAATAAGGGAAAAATTCACAGAACTTATTTGGGCAATGAGGAAGTAGAGAAAAATAAAGAGACTCAAAAATTTAAGAGAAAATCCAAAAAACAATAAAAGAAAAAAAAAACTGTACAGCTAGGGCAAATGAGCCAAACCAACACCTCACCATCACCTAGGACCGAGTCACCACCACCACCTGGGACCGAGCCACCACCACCACCTAGGACCGAGCCACCACCACCACCCTACTCCATACCCACCGTCTAGGCCGGCCGACAAGCTTGGACCGGGTTTGGACGGCCAGAAAACATCGAACCGGGTGAGTCTCATAATTGCCCCAATTTTGTGTAATTTCTTAAAATTAGTTATTTTGCCCAGAAAATTATGAAACTTGTTATTCTAAGGTTTTATTGTATATTTAGAGAAAAATAGTGATTTAGTTTAATCAGGTCTGAAAATATAGAGTTCTTAACAAATTGAACAAAACCGAGCATGTTTCGATTTAGAAATAAATGATCTTAGGAGTGTAGTTTTGAATCCAAAATTTTTGTGTAGACTACTTAGATGATATAGAACAGTGCTATAAAGCCCGTTTTCAAAAATTAGTTTTTGAAAATTTTAGATAATTTTTAAGCCCTAAAATGAGGCATAAAATGGGTAATTTAGGTTTAATTAAATAATTAAATGATTAATTACTGATTTGGTGAATAATTATATGTTTTAGGATATTGAAATATGATGGAGTATGATACTTGTAGCATTTATGGTGTTAGATATAATTATTAGGTTAATTATGTAGTAAATAAGTAATATGGGAAAATAGTATATTTTAAGTTAATTTTGTAAATTAGGGTAATTAGATGTAAAATCTGATTTAAGAGGAATTTAGACATTTTGAAATGATAATTGATGTTTACAGATGATAATTAGAGTGATAGAAATATTAGAAGTATATTATATATATAATAGATAATAATACATAATATGTAATTATTGGAAATATAATAAATAGAAAATATTATAATAAAAAAATTGATATTTTGATAATAATAAAAATGTACAATAAATCTAATAGGAAACTTAAATTTATTGAATTAGATGAAAAATGTAAAAATTTCTCACATTAGGAGTAAAATCGGTACACTAATAAGGATTCAAGTATACCGGGTGGAATAAAATACTAATTAGAGGTAATGATGGTATTTAGGAGATCAAGAGGTAATGTGATTAATTTTACATTATGAGTTGAAACGAATTTCTAGGGTTGGAGGATAAAACACTACTTAAAAATCGAACTAAAACCTAATTTAGAAATCGATCCAGAAACTGATCCTAAACCTAACCTCAAACCTAGAATAATTATAAAAGACTTAAGACTTAGATAATTAGGTATATTAAACCTTAAACAAAACATAACAATAAGCGTTATAAGATAAAATGAATCTATAATAGGTATATGAAAAACTAAAACCACGTTTGTGTTATAGGGATGAACGGCGATGGCCTAAGCAAGTTGGACCTCGAGTGAGTGAGCGAGGAGTCGAGGTAAATTTGGATTAATACGATACTGTATTTTGGAGGCTTAAGATTATGCTTAGTTGTGCTTGTTAGATAGTTGGTTGTGTGCATATGCTTGATTATGAGTGATGCTATGATTCTGTTTGTTGTTCTGGTATGTATTGTATGATTTATATAAAATGAATGATCACCCTAAACTAGACTTAATCAAACATACGACTTGTAATCATAATCGGACTTACATGGCAACCCATTAGGGGAACTTAGGACTCTCTGGCCAAATACCGACCCCTTCAAAAGGGATATCGCAGGATTGCATAATAATCACTTCTTCATCCTCAGTCGAACTAAGTGACAGGAGAGGAGGTCGCGGCGAGGGTGAAGACAATGGTTCGAAGGTAGTTGCGGGAGGAGCAAGGTCTCCATTACACAAGCCTAGGTTTGGTCATGAGCTATTGCATTAACGGCAACTCCTCAACCCGGATTAAAGCGGGCGCAATTTCTCTAATCTTACGACGGGCCGGTCAACGTCGTGCAATGGCATTTGCTTGCACATGCATTGCACCTAATAAGTTGATTGATAACCCTATTGTGTGTTTATAGTATAGTTTTAAGTCCTCCATCCTAACTTACTGAGCTGTGATTGCTTACATCCCTATAGACGTCGTACTCAGAAGCGGTAACAACTGCTCAGAAGCTAGCAACTGCTGGATCTTGGAGAGTAAGGAAAAACATTTGAAGAATAAACACATATTTTTAAGGTTTAAGCTTTTACTTTAGAATTTTTCATTTCTGAATAATGTAATAACTCGAAAATATATTACAGAAAAACATTGTAGACTTTAACTGTAATAACTGAATTATAGCGTATATATATATTTCCTCACTTTCTTAAGTAAATGATTTATTTAAATTACAAACTGTTTACTTCAAAGCGGGTTAGTCATGGATGCCTTGTATAGATCAGGTCTAAGATAGCGGTTGTAAGGCCAACTTCTACCTTAGGATGGTTTACACGGTGGGACTGTTACGACTCTGCCACTTCGGGGCGTGACAACTACTTGTGCTGACATAAGAAGTTTCCATGGACTAGCTTTATTCTACAGGAGCTTCATTAGGAATTTCAGCACCCTCGCTACACCGCTTACTAAACTAATAAAGAAGAAGGTCAACTTCCGATGGAGAGTAAAGGAGGAGAAGAGTTTTGCCAAGATAAAGGAAAAGTTGAACTTCGCCCCTATACTAGTTCTACCTGACTTCGAGAAAATATTTAAGCTGGAATGTGATTCATCAGGCATGAGAATTTGCGTTATCCTAATGCAGGAAGACCGACCAATTGCCTACCATAGTGAGAAGCTTAGGGGGCCTCAATTAAATTACTCCGTATATGACAAAAAACTCTTAGCGTTGATCTAAGCACTACAACTATAGCAACACTATTTGCTATCTAAAGAGTCTATCATTTATACTGACCATAAGTCCTTAAGGTACCTCTAAAGTCAAACCAAGTTGTCAAAGAAGTAGGCGAGATGGGTTGAATTCCTTGAGGGATTCAATTTTGTAATAAAATATAAACAAGGAAAGAGCAACGTAGTTGCAGATGCTCTTTCAAGAAGGCATGCAATTCTAAATAAACTATAGACAAAATTATTTAGGTTTACGAGTATCAAACAGCAATATTCTGAGGATCCACACTTTGGACCCATGTTTGTGCGATGTGTTGATGGAAGAACAGTAGACAAGTACCATGTAGAAGATGGATACTTGTTTTGAGGAAAATTATGCATGCTGAGTTGTTTACTACAAGAGCTGTTGATCAGGGAAGCCCATAATAGAGGACTATCAAAAAATTTTGGGGAGAAAAGAACATATGAATTGCTGAGTGGTCAATTCCTTTAGCTAAGAATGAGGTGAGATGTACACCGAGTTGTTGAAAGCTGTACTATGTATAAGAAGGCTAAGTGTCAAGCCAAGCCGAAAAAGGAAAAGCAATGCCATTGCTTGTTCCGACAAAGCCATGGGCCAAACTGAGCATGGACTTTGTTCTCAGACTACCACAAACTACTCGAGGCAAAGATTCTGTAATAATTATCATAGATAAGTTTAGCAAGATAGTGCACTTCGTGCCCTGTTCCAAGACTAACGATACTTTGGCTATTGCTTCACTTTTCTTTCAAGAGATTGTATAGTTATACGGCATGTTGAAAAGTGTAGTCTTCAACAAAGACCCGAAGTTCTTAAGCTATTTCTAAAGGTCCTTATACTGTCGAATGGGGAGCAAACTACTATTCAATACCTCTTGTCACCCCCAAATTGATAGCCAAATAGAAGTAGTTAATCCCACTTTATGATCATTACTCTAAGCTATAGTGGGCAAGAACTTAGTTAACTGGGACGTTTACTTACCAATGGTCGAGTTTTCTTACAATCGAACAGTGCATGACACCATTAAGCAAACCCCTTTTGAAGTGGTTTATGGTTTTAATCCTGAGTTACCCCTTAATCACACCCTTATACATGTAACCATACAAGAGGACCCTAATGCAAGAGCTCAAGCATAACCCTTCAGCACATCTACAATAAAGCCACTTAACACATCAATTAAGTTGATAGACGTATGTAAGGAAGGCCAAGGGTAGGATGGGTAAACATTTTCAGCTTACAGACTTAGTATGGCTATACCTAAGTAAAGAGAGGTTTTCGAGTAAGAGGAGGAACAAACTATCCCTAAGGGCTGAAGGACCTTTTAGAATCTTCTAAAAAATCAATGATAATGCTTATAGATTGGACCTGCCTAAGGACTATGGGGTTTTTGATACCTTCAACATTGCCGCCTTAGTCCATATCACCCCGACAGAGAGCTAATCGAAGACCATTCAGATTTGATCTCAAATCCAAATCAACGTAGAGGAAATGATAAGAATCAGGCTACTGGGCTTTTGAACCACAACTAAGCCCGAGGACTAAAAGGCCTAGTAAGGCGAATTCTTTTACTTCAACCGACTTTAGCAGAAATCCAATACTTCTTTGATGAGTCGCTTTGTATGCTAAGCTGAATGGCTACCCATCTCTCTGAAGTGTGCTAAGTTGTAGATTACCAAGAGAATAGCCAAACCTTTTATGATTATTCACTCACGCCAAAGCCAACTAATGACTCGGCATCTCCCTTGTTGAGGAGCAGAAAGAGAGAAAGACTGGACTAATCCTTAGCTACCCTTGCTCAGACAAGCAACCTGATAGTACACTTTTGTCCACATCCTCCAATGGCCTTGCTAATGTATCATTGCCACGTGTACAAGACCACATGTATAGGACCATGTGTAAAATCTGCTCCACTAACCATTACTTTTCTAAAATATTCATTTTACCCTTTTGCATTCTTGTATATTACTTCTTTAGGATAATACCCTTTTATTCTTTTCCTTTTTAGGCATATTACCCTAAATTCTTAAGTATAAATACCCTTGTATTTGTAGCTATAAAGAGGCATATTGAATATTAATACACATGACATTTTTCCTCTTATGAACATTACTTTGTTTACGTTCATTTCACTCTTATCCTAGCCCTTAAGCAAAGCTAGATAACGAGTAAGCTCACCGGACCAATTTGTGCATCATATCAAGTTATACCATAAGTCCTCAGAAGTTCCATCGGTGCATCATATCCATTGGAGCTGTTCGTGGGTTTTGCTTACTTTTCATTTGCAATTGTTCCTTCCACACATTCCCCATCACTTCCTTTTCAAGTTTTCAGCAAGCTTAGACCCATTTAGCGATTGGCCTTATCTGTTCTTGGTCACAGTCCATAACAGGACATGTGGGACTGTGATGATCTACAATGTCTTGAGTTTAAGGCATTACAGATTAAGTGATATTAGAGCTTAGGTTTTGATCAACTTAAAATCTTAAGCTATGATCAATCTACCTCAAATCATTTCAATGTGAGAAGGGGTTAAACTAAATAAGAACAATTGTTTGGCTAAGTGTTTAATGTTTGTTTCTAAAGTAGTATATTATTCTTTAACTTGGATTGCTTATTTGTTACTTATCTTCTAGATACACCATTTCCTTTAGTTATCAACTAATATTCTATTTTCTTCCCTTTGATGTTTTATCTATTCTTATAAAATACCACTTAGGAGAGTTCTCTTGCTGAATGCCAATGCTGGTAATGAGCAAGCTGCTCCAATGGAGGGAAACTATCTATAACAGCAGTAGGGTGGTTAGATGTCGTAGGGTAATTATCCTATGTAAGGCAGCCTAGTACCACACAATGGATAAGTACCTCAAGGAGGATAAGGGTAAGTAGTAGTTAATGGTGCTTAGTTGTTGCAAACTATGAATAATCTAATAGAGGTACTGGCTAGGAGACAATAGGAATATAGGAATAGTGCTCTTTAGAAAAGTTTGACGAGTAAGTGAAACCCTTCAATCCTAAGAAAGAGGACTCACTTGAAGCACATCATTGAATTAAAGACATAAAAAAGGTCCTTGTAGCTTTTGGGGTCTTGGAAGATCGAAAGGTGAGCTATGCAACCTATCTAATGAAAGGAACAACAACTGAATGGTGGGTAGGTGAGCATAGATTGGCTTAGGGAGTTATTGATGGGCAAATGTTTTAGGAGGTGTTTTATAGCAAGTACTCTCCAAATAGTGTCAAAGACACAATGGATGATGTATATTACAATTGTCAACAAGGCAAGAGGACAGCTACTAAGTATGAAGCGAAGATAAACCACTTGAGCCAGTTTTTGCCAGAGCTAATCAAGGCCAATGATAAGTCGCAGGTGCATCATTTCCTTAAAGGTTTAGGCCATATCTACAATATGAGGTAGGCTACTTTCAATTAACAACCTATGTTGATACAGTTGAAAGAGCAAAGAGTATAAAGTAGAGTAAAAAGTGAAGGGAAGAGCAACTCTATAGGTTAGGAGTAGGGTTAGGAAAAAGATTCTACTCAAGTATTCCATATTAAGATAAGAGTAAGAGGCCAATTATGCAAGTGACGTCTATCAAACCAATGGCCGTCCCTGTACATTCTTATCTAACTAGACCAGCTTTACTAACATTACCTCCATTCCTACCCCCAACAGTTGCAGCAGCAAGATGCAAGTGCTTGAGATGTTTTGAGCCACATGAGATTAACCAATGTAGTCAGCTGAAAGGGACATGTTTTTCTTGTAGCAAAACTAAGCATTCGAGCAAGAATTATACTGAAAAACTAATCCCCTAGACTTTCTACTATAACTACAAGCAAAAGAGGCATAGAGCTTTTGAGTGTAGCACTAACAGGAATCATTTAGTCATAGTCTTGTAATCAATTGCTGCTTAGCCAATTTCAATATAGCCACTAATAAGGCCTCAGGGAAAAACCCTGGTAACTAGACCCTAGAGCCCGAGATAAAGAAACCTAGCCCATATTCATGCCCTATAGCAATAACAGCACTAAGACATTTTCAATCAGGACACCATGGTAGGTATACTTTTTGTATACTATGTTGGTCCACTTGTATTATTTGATACTGATGCCACTCATTCATGTATTGCAAATGCTTTTATACATGTCTATGGATTGAAACTCAAACTATTGTATGATTCTTTAAGTGTAAGCACCCTTTTAAGAGTAAGAGCAGTACTAAACAAGATATGTAGGAATGTTGAAGTGAAGATCTAAGGTCAAGTTATGCCTATAGATCTTTGGGCCTTCGAAATGTCAAGTTATGATGTTATTTTCAGAGTAAATTAGCCATCCAAGTTTCATGCAACCATTGACTGTCACAACTCGGTAGTTTATTTTGACATTTGAGGTAGGGATATGATTAGCTTGAAATTAGAAGCATAAAGACACAAGGGTTTACCCACATATGAGTTGTAGGATAGTAGTAGAAAGTGTTAACAGCTAAGCTAAGTTTGAGATTAAAGCTCAAGGAAGTATCTATAGTAAAGAAATTTGCAAGAGTATTCCCTAAAGATTTGCCCAGTTTTTCCTAAGCCAAGGAAGTAGAATTTAATAATAACATAGTATCAGGTACGATGCTGATCACCAAGCCAACCTATAAGATGGCATCAATAGAGTTAGAGGAGCTAAGAGTACAATTAATGGAACTATAAAGTAAAGGTTTTATCAAACTAAGTGCATCACCTTTGGGAGTACCAATTCTCTTTATCAAGAAGAAGGACGATATTATGAGATTATGCATTGATTACATGGAGTTGAATAAGGTGACAATCAAGAACAAATGCCATTTACCCAGAATCAATGATCTATTTAATCAATTATAGAGAGCTCAAGTATTTCCCAAAATTTACATGAGGTTGGGGTAACACCAACTAAGAATTAATGAATAAGATATTTAGAAGACATCCTTCAAAACATGGTATGGGTTGTTGAGTTCTTAGTGATGCTGTTTGGCTTAATTAATGCACCAGTAGCGTTCGTAAATTTGATGAATAAAGTCTTCAAAGATTTCCTTGATAAGTTTGTGGTCGTCTTTACCAACAACATTTTGATTTATTCAAAGAGTAGAGAAGAACATGTGGAACACTTGAGGCAAGTATTAAACAAGTTACAAACTAAGAAGCTATACACCAAATTCAAAAAGTACAAATTCTGGTTGGAAAAGGTATCCTTCTTAAGGCATGTCATACATAAGGATGGTATTTCAATTGACCCGGAGAAGGTAAAGGTTGTAATAGATTGACCCAGACCACAATCAATAATTGAGATTTGAAGTTTCTTAGGGTTAGTAGGTATTTGTAGATGCTTTGTTGAAGACTTCTCCTAAATAGCTACACCATCACCAATTTAACACTGAAAGGGGTAAACTTAGACTAGAATGATCAATGTGAAGCTAGTTTCTTGAAACTGAAAGAGAAGCTTATATTTGCACCAATTCTTGTATTGCCTCAAAGTGGAAAAGAGTATACAATATATTGTTGTGTTGGGCCAAAGATTGGGGTGTGTTTTAATGCAAGAATGGCGAGTGATCACCTATGCCTCCCGTCAATTGAAGCCTTATGAAAGGAATTATCTAACCTATGATCTAAAGTTGGCAATAATGGTTATGGCATTAAAGCTATGGAGACATTATTTGTATGGTGAGAAGTGTAAGGTATATACAAACCACAAAAGCCTAAAGTATATTTTCATGTAAAGAGAATTGAATATGAGATAGAGACAGTGGTTAAAGCTAATTGAAGACTATGATGTCAATATTCTTTATCACCTTAGAAAAGCCAATGTTGTAGCAAACTCTCTTAATAGGAAGAAAGGAAATATTGCTACACTCATTACCTCCTATAAACCATTGTTAGAACATATGCACAAGTTATTAGAACTAGAGGTAATTACTTAAGAAGTTGAAGCCAAGTTGGTAAGGTTATGCATTCAACTAATGTTAGTAAGGGTCTTACATGTTAAACATGCCAGTATTTAAGAAGTCAAGAGTAGAGTAGATCAAGCCAAGGCAACTAAATTTAACATTGATGAAGGAGGAATCCTCAGGTACAAGAACAAGTTATGTATACCTAATAACAAAAGGTTAAAAAAGGAGATCCTAAGTGATGGGAATCAAGCTATAGGGCCCCTGACCTATAGCCAAGGTCGAGGACTAGAGGGGCTGGCACGACGAATCCTTATATTCCAACTAATCTCTACCAAAGCCAAGTACAATATTTGCTAAGGCTGAGTACCTCCTTACCGAGTCACCTTTATTGTCGTGCCATATGACCGCCTATTATTATGTAATATGCCGAGTTAACAATTACTCTCTATTGCTGAGTTGACGATTACTCTTTATTGTCGAGTTGACGATTACTCTCTATCGCCGAGTTGACGATTACTCTATATTGTCGAGTTGATGATTACTCTATATTGCTGAGTCAACCGATTACTCGGTATCTTCCTTATCGAGAAGTTGAGAGAAAGAGACTATTAGGCCATCCCTGCTCGGACAAATCCATCAATCTGTACTTTTTTGTCCGCATCTCCTAACAACCTTGCCAACACAGCATCACCACATATATAGTATCATGTGTAGAATCTGTAACACCAATAACTGTTTTCGTTATATATTCATTTTTATCTTTTTGTATCATGTATATTGCTTATTTAGGAAATGTCCTTTTTGTCTTTTGCCCTTTAGGCAAGTTGCCCTAATTTATGAGTATAAATACCTCTGTACTTATAATTGTAAGATCATCAGATTACCCTATATATACTTAAGTATTTTCTTTCTTGCATAAACACTACTTGTTTACTTTGGGCATCACTCTTAACATTTTCCTTAAGTAACCTTGGGTGGCAAGTAACCTCATTGGACCAATTCATGCATCATATCAAATTGTGCTATGAGTCTTTGGAAGTTCCATTAGTGCGTCATATCCTCTGAAGCTATTTGTGGGTTTTGCTTATTATTTTCATTCTTCAATTCTCACCCTTTTCGTACCTTTCCCATTAACCATTTTCGAGCTTTTTGCAAGCTTAGACCCATTCAATAACTGACCTTGTCTATTCTTGGTCACGGTTTGCATCATCTTAATATCAAAGTGAAGGTTTTGTGTGTGAACTGTAGTTAGTTCTTCTTGACTTTTGTTATACTTTGTTTTGTCTATGTAAAACAGAGCAAGTTACTGTATTCATTTAACTGTTGTGTTATTAGCTGTTCATTCTCTAAAGTGTTTATTTGAATTTCAATCTGTAAGGAAAAATGACAGATCCACGTATGAATGTTAATGCTGGTGATGACAGTGGAGTTATCCACCATGAACAACAATCTCGAGGAACTCCTAGAAGTACTGACGAGAAACTTGATGAGGTAGTTAACCTCCTGGTAGATTTGACCTAAGCTGTTCATGCCCTCTCTCACCGACCTATAGAGGCCACACAAAATACTCCATAAGCTGCTCAAGCTGTTAGAGGTTAGAACCCAGCTCAACCTATTTAAGGTAGAGGAGTTAGTGGATAAGTAAGGTAAAGGATAAATCTAAGAGAGCTAGATGAGGAGGAAGAAGAGTATTTTAAAGAAGAGTGTGTACGACTCCCTAGAGCATCTGACCATGTGAAGCTTCGAATTCTGAGTTTCAATGGATCTAGGAATATTGATTAGTATCTGGATTGGGAAGAAAAGGTAGAGCGTGTATTTAATTACTACTAATATGAGGATTATGAAAAAGCAAGGACTGCTACTGTTGAATTCTCTGGATATGCCGCTATGTGGTAGAAGAATTTTCAGGCTATGAGAAGAAGAGAGGGGTATCGAGAGATTAATACCTAGCACGAGATGAAGGGAGTGCTCAAAAACTAATTCATACCGAAAACTTATCTCCAAGATGCATTCGCTCGGCTTTAGGAGCTGAGATAAGGAGACCAAATTGTTGATGAATATGTTCAAGAATTCCAAATGCTTATAATAAGATGCGAAGTAGAGGAACCACTCGCCCGAACAGTCTCAAGGTTTGTCGCTAGGTTAAGAGGAGACATCCAAGACATTATAAAGCTCCAACGATTTGATACAATGGATAAAGTTGTTAGGATTGCCCAACGAATAAAAAATAGGCTAAGAAGAAGTCGAGTAATGACTAGAACGCCGACTAACCGACCTAGACTGCTAAGTCATTGGACTCTACCGAGTATCGAGCTGAGCAAAAAGGCTGACCTAAAGATGCAGCATCAACCCGAACGTATGAGAAGGGGTAAGGGTCTAGTAGGAAGACTAGCCAAATCAAGTGCTTCAAGTGTCAAGGGTTCGGATATATGACTACTTAGTGCTCAAACCGAAGGACGATGGTCATCAAGAGAGACATCCCGAAGTTAGACATAGAAAGTACAGATGAAGAACCCGAGGAAAAGGTTCCTCTCGAGAATCAGAATGCTGAGAAAGAGTTGATTGAGGAAGACATGTATGTCAAGGACTTAGACTAACTACTCATGGTTGTTCGACACACTATGAGTGTGGAACTCTCATGAGAGAAGGAGTAGAGAGAGAATTTATTTCATATTACCTATAAGGCAAATGATCAAACGTGTGCCCTCATTGTAGATAGTAGAAGTTGCACCAATGTAGCGTCAATCAAACTTGTTTCAAAACTAAGTTTGCCAAATGTTGCACACCCGAAGCCATACAAGTTGCACTGGTTGAGTAAGAAGGGAGCCTTCTACGTCACTCAACAAATACTACTATCGATCACTATCGCCAAATACTCCGACCAGATTCCTTTCAATGTACTGCCCATGTGCATGTCCCATATGTTGTTAAGAAGACCATAGCTATTTGATAAGAGAGTCATCTATGACACTTACAAGAATACCTACATGCTTAAGAAGGATGATCGACAGATCATGCTAAATCTGATGAGACCGAGAGAAGTTCATAAGTTACAGACAAAACTTGCTTGTGGATCAAAGAAAGCTCTGGTGATTAGTAAAGCCGAGCTCCAAGAGGCCGTTCATGCCAATAAGCCGACCCTCCTATTGGTCAGGCGACTATTGGAAATGAAGAAGCAGAATGATTTACCCCAAGAAGTGAAGGAACTATTGGATGAATATGCTAACCTATTCCCAGAACAATTACCAAAAGGATTACCCCCGACCTGAGGCATAGAGTACTACATTGACTTAGTACTCGGCGTTACACTGCCGAACAAGCTAGCTTATCTCATGAATCCCAAGCAGGCTTCTAAGCTTTAATGTCAAGTCAATGAGTTGTTGGAAAGAGGATACGTGAGAGAAAGTATCAGCCTTTATGCTGTGCCTACACTTATAGTGCCAAAGAAGGATGAAACTTGGCGGATGTGTGTTGACAACTAAGCCATAAACAAAATCACGATTAAATATAAGTATCTAATCCTAAGGCTAGAAGACATGTTAGATGAACTAAGTAGAGCAAAAATTTTTAGCAAGATCAATTTCAAGTCTGACTACCATCAAATCCACATGAGACTAGGAGACGAGTGGAAGACTATGTTTAAGACTCGATATGGACTTTACGAATGGATGGTCATGCCTTTCAACTTGTCGAACACCCCAAGCACCTTTATAAGACTTATGAACCATGTGTTGATACATCTCATCAGAAAGTGTGTCGTGGTGTACTTCAATAACATCCTGATCTACAGTACCGACATACCGAGTCACAATAAATACATCAAAACAGTCCAGGATATCCTTCATGCCAGGACATTATTTGGCAATTTGAAGAAATGTCGCTTCTACCAGATGGAAGTGGTATTCTTGGGCTATATAGTCAGTGGAGGAGACTTGCGAGTCAATGATGAGAAGATCTGAGCAATTGTTGAATGGCCAACCCCTACTACTTATGTCGACGTGAAAAGTTTCCATGGATTGGCTTCGTTTTACCGAAGGTTCATGAGGAACTTCAGCATCCTCGTTGCACCACTTACTGAATTAACAAAGAAAACACCGGCTTCTTATGGGGAGAAAAAGAAGAGAAGAGTTTTGCTGAGATTAAGAAGAGATTGACCTCTACTTCGGTGTTAGTACTACCTGACTTCAACAAAATTTTTAAGCTAGAGTGCAACATGTCAAGCATTAAAACAAGTGCTTTCTTGATGCAGGAAGGCCAATCAATTGCCTTCTACAGTGAGAAGCACCGAAGACCACAGCTAAATTACTCCGTATATGACAAACAACTCTTGGCACTAATCCGCACACTACAAGTATGGCAGTATTATCTACTGCAGAGAGAATTTGTCATATATACTGGCCACGAATCACTGCAATACCTCCAAAGACAAACCAAGCTATCCAAGCGGTAGGCGAGATAGGTTTAATTCCTTGAAGGATTCAATTTTGTGATCAAATACAAGCAAGGAAGGAGCAACGTAGTTGCATATGTTCTTTTGAGGAAGTATGCACTCTTATCAGAACTATAGACTAGACTATTTAGTTTTGCGAGTATCAAAGAACAGTATTCTGAAGATCCACACTTTGGACCAATAATTTTGAGATGAGTGGATGGGAGAATAGTAGACGAGTATTATGTACAAGATTGTTATCTGTTTCGAGGAGGGAAACCGTGCGTGCCAACTTGTTCTCTACAAGAATTACTAATTAAGGAAGCCCACAGCAGAGGACTCTCTAGGTACTTTAGTAAGAGGAGGACCTGTGAACTGTTGAATGGCTTATTCTTTTGGTCGAGAATGCGAAGAGATGTGCACCGAAGTGGTCCAAAGTTGTGCTGTGTGCAAAAGGGCCAAGTGCCAAGTGCCAAGTAAAATAAAGGAAAGCAATGCCTTTACCTATTTTGACGAGGCCGTAGACTAAATTAAGAATGGACTTTATTCTCGGACTGCCGAGAACTACCTGAAGAAAAGATTCTGTAATGGTCGTTGTGGATCAGTTCAATAAGATGGCACACTTTGTGCTCTACACCAAAACTAACAACGCTTTAATTGTTGTTTCTCTTTTCTTATAAGAGGTTATGCAGATACATGGCATATCGAGAAGTGTAATCTCCGACAAAGACCCGAAATTCTTGAGCCATTTCTGGAGAACCCTGTAGCATTGGCTAAGAACCAAATTATTCTTCAACACCTCTTGTCAACCCCAAATCGACAGCCAAACAGAGGTGGTTAATCATACCTTGGGTTCACTATTCTAAGCTACGGTAGGCAAGAACTTAGCTAATTGGGACATCTATCTACCAATGGTCGAGTTTGCTTATAATTGAATCGTATATAACACCACTAAGCAGACCCCCTTCAAAGTAGTTTATGGATTCAATCCTGAGTTGCCCTTTGACCACGCCCCTAAACTCGCACCCGCACAAAAGGACCCCGACACTTCAACCATAGCACAATCCGTTTAGCACATCTATGACAAGGTCACTCGACACATTAACCAGGCTGCTAGAAGAATGTGTGAAAAGACCAAGAGCCAGTTGGCCAAACAATTTCAACTAAAAGACTTGGTATGTCTACATCTTAGCAAGGAACGGTTCCCAAACAAAAGAAAACACAAATTATCTACGATAGCGGAAGGACCATTCAGAATCCTCCAAAAAAATCAGCGACAATGCCTATAGGTTGGAACTGCCTAAGGACTATGGGGTTTCTAACGCCTTCAACATCGCCGCCTCAGCCCATATCACCTTGATGGAGAACTGAGCAAACACCATCTAGGTTTGATCCCAAATCCAAAACAACCCGAAGGGAATGATAAGAATCAAGCTACGAGACCCTTGACCTGCAGCCGAACTCGAAGACTAGAAAAGCTGGCACAATGAATCCTTATGTTCCAACTAACCTCTGCGAAAGTCGAGTACCTCCTTACCGAGTCACCTCTACTACCGTACCGTATGACCGCCCATTATTATGTAGTATGCTGAGTTAACGATTACTCTCTATTGCTAAGTTGACCAATTACTTGGTATCTTCCTTGCCGAGAGAAAGAGATCGGACTAACTAGGCCATCCTTACTCGAACTAACCCATTCATTCGTACTTTTTTGTCCGTATCTTCTAACAACCTTATCAATGTAGCATCACCACGTGTATAGTATTATGTGTATAATCTATAGCACTAATGATTGTTTTCCTTGTATATTCATTTTTACCCTTTTGTATTATGTATATTATTTATTTAGGAAATGTCCTTTTTGTCTTTTTCCCTTTAGGCAAGTTGCCCTAGTTTGTGGGTATAAATACCCCTGTACTTGTAAGTGTAAGATCATCATATTACCCTATATACACTTGAGTACTTTCTTCATCGCATAAATACTGTTTGTTTACTCTCAGCATCACTTTTAACCTCTCCCTTAAGCAAGGTTGAGTGGCGAGTAACCTCATTAGACCAATTCATGTGTCATATCGAATTGTGCCATGAGTCTTTGGAAGTTTTATTAGTACGTCATATCCTCTAGAGCTATTCGTAGGTTTTGCTTACTATTTTAATTCTTCAATTCTCATCCTTTTTGTACCTTTCCCATTAACCCTTTTCGAGCTTTCTACAAGCTTAGACTCATCCAACGACCGGCCTTGTCTGTTTTTAGTTACAGTTCGCATCACTAAGGGAAGCTCATTGTTTTAGTTATTTAGTACATCCCAATAACACCAAAATATATAAGGACTTGAAATGCCACTATTGGTGGAATAATATGAAATGAGAGATTGTTGAGTATGTTTCTAAGTATACGACCTCTCAGATGATGAAGAATGAACACCAGAGGTTGGGAGGAGAGCTACAGCCACTTCCTATACCAGAATGGAAATGGAAGCACATAACAATGAACTTTATCATACATTTACCTAAGACTAAGGAAAAGCACAATACTATATAGGTAGTGATTAACAGGCTTATGAAGACGACCCATTTCATACCCATTCATCTGGACTATACCTTAGAAAGGCTAGCTAAGATGTACATGTATGAGATAATGAGATTACATAGTGTACTAATGATGATTAATTTTGACAAGGACACTTAATTCGTAAGTAGGTTTTAGAGAAGGTTGTAGAAGGTTTTGGGAACCAGATTGTAGTTTAGTATAACATTTTACCCCCAAATAGAAGGGTAGTCCAAAATGACTGTGTAAGTACTTTAGGATATGTTAAGAGCTTGTGTCTTAGACTTTGGTGAGAGAATACCTACATTTAGTGGAATTTTCTTACAACAATTGTTATCAAGCAACAATACAGATGGCTCCATATTAAGCGTTACATGAAAGAAAGTGTAGGTCTCCTTTACATTAGGATAAAGTTGGAGAGGGGCAACTCTTAGGACTCGAGTTAGTATAGGAGGTTATGGATAAGGTGCAAGTAATTAAGAGCGTATGCAGGTAACCTAAAACAAACAAAAAAGTTATGCTGACTTGAAACAACACCCTTTGGAGTTCAATGTTGAAGATAGGGTGTTATTGAAAATATCGCCTATGAAAGGCATTGTCTAATTCAGACTCAGAAGGAATCTACATCCTAAGTACGTCGAACCATTCAAGGTATTAGAGAAAATTGGTAAGGTTATGCATATGTTAGCTTTGCTACCTAGCTTAGTAGGGGTACATGATGCATTCCATAGTGTCATGCTGCAAAAAATACCCAATAAAGAGTAAGAGGAGGCTCAAATTACAACCTAAGATAAAGTTCCAATTGTACCACTAAAATAGTTGGAGTTACAACCAAATTTATTGATGATAAAGAGACCTATAAAGATAGTGATACCAAGGTTTAAGAGCTGAGAAGAAGGAAAGTACCATATGTTAAGATGCGATGGGCAAACCACCCCAAGCGAGAAGCTACGTGGTAGTTGAAAGAAGAAATAAGGAAGAAATACCTAGAAATCTTCCAAGAATCAAGTAAACTTTTGAAGAGGAAAATTTCTTTAAGAGGAGTAGGATGTGATTCCTAGGAAGTTTAAGATAATCATAAAATAAAATAAAGAAGACTCATTAAATAAAAGACAGGTAGTATTATAAAGTCATAAATTAAGTTAAGGTTATAATGGGAATTACCAAGGGTGAGGGTTACAAATTTTCACCTAACCTTAAAAGCTCTTCTTTGCTATTTGCCATAATTACACATTGGCAACAAAAAGAAGGAGCTAATCTTCAATAATCTAAGCAACCCTATGCAATTCCCTAAGGTAAAACATGTTATCCATTTGTTTCTCTAAAATTTCGATAATTTGATAAGGAAGTTAATGTCGTTTGAGATGTAGAATCATGGTGCATTATTGATTTTGGTTGCAGAGTAAGGACTTTAAGGTAGGAGAAGAATTAAAAGGTAAAGATAAGCATTATAATCAAGGGACTAAGTTTCTTGATGAGTCTTAATTAGATTATTATATAAGGTTGATCGTTGGTGGTTGCAGAATCACAATAAATAAGGGTTATGCATGATCTCATGAAAAGTCTAAGCAAGTATGATGCAATTCACAATTAATTGGTAAATAATTGTTGAAAAGTGAAAGAAACAAATTTGGTTTGAGTTATGATTTTGAATTAGAATTTTAGTTTGGAGAGTAGGGGATCAAAAGGAGAAGATTTTCAAAATAAAAGGAATACGGTCAAGAGCATGGCTGGACTTTTCGTAGTTATGAATTTTTGCTTTAGGTGTGATCTTGTGAAGGAGTTAAGAGGCCGAGAAGATCACAATCCAAGATTACTAGCATGATCCTAAGCTTAATCATTGGAGTTGAAGTCCAGAGAGCACTATGATCCAATATTACGATGTGAACCTAACCGTAGTCATCAAAAGCAAAGTCCAATGAGCAATACGACTAAGGACCATGGTCGAGACCGTAGGTATAAACCCCAATAGTGATTTTTCCTTCAAGTTTCTACCCTAAGTTTAGCTATATTTAACTTAATAACCAAAGACTAACTAGTTTAAGGATATAAGAATTTATATAGACTCTAAGCTTAGTATTCCTTGTTGTTATAAATTCTCTTACTTTTGAAAGCACTATTTAATTTGAATTAAATTCTCCATGTATGTGACACATGTCTGTTTGTTGTGGTTTCTAGGGTAGTGAGCTGAAAATGGATTAATTAATATTGGACTCTTAATTTTTTAGTGTTGTTTGTGCATGACTTGACCTAGGGCCATATGGTGATAAAATAGGGGGCACCTCGATGATCGTTGGGTGGCGTTGTCCGAGCAAAGTTGCCCAATGAAAGGATTTGAGGTAGATTAGGAATCCTGAGGTCAAAGGTAGCAGTTCCTACATCCAATGTTAAGTATATGATTTATATATATTTATTGCTATTGTGTGGATAGGATTGTGAGTACCCTTTGTGTGCTGTTTGAAAAACTAAATTTAAAGATAATAATCTATTGTGTATGTGTATATATATCTATTTATTGCATATTCCACATGTGTTATTGTGTGTCTTGTTCATGGGTGTATGCTTAAGTGTTGTGTATTAAGCTTCGACTCACTCTTTATATTCCTTACAGTTGCAAGTTAGTTAGATGAATATGAGGGATATGACGATTCTGGTGATGCATACTATTAGTACCATGATGGGGAGAGTGGAGAGTGCTATTATTACTATGACGAAGATTAGCCTTACTTAATTCAATTTAAGAAAGCTAGTGTTGGATAATTTGGAGACTTAAATTTCTATTTTACACTGAATTATTGTCAAGTATGTTTTTATTCTAGATTTGTTCTTTCACAAGTCATAAAGATTCATACGAGATGTTTACTTTTGTTTTTGAGGTTTAATATTATTTATGGAGAATGAAGTTTCATAGGTGAATTAGAGATTTTTAGTTGTGTTTTTACAACCTGAGGTGTCAATAGAAGACTAGAGACACGAGGCGATTAGTGATACCCTAAGTCTAGGGAGTTAAAATATATATAATTATCTTCATTTTGATAAATTTTTATATCGAACATTCTTTTTCCTAACATAAATGCATTAAAAAGTAAAACATAATAACTCGAGAATTTACCATTCAAACATTAACTATGCTCTAATTGTTTAACAAAACATTATAGCATGGTTGCTACGTGGCGTTAATGAGCAGTATGTTTGTAAAGACCGATACATACATCATTTTCAAAATTATTATTAACAATACTAAGTGTTTTCACTAATAAGATTAATATATATACAAGATATGCTTCGTAAAAGGGTTGTATACAAAAGGAAAGCTTAGATTTGCTTTCCAATTAGATTTAGATATATTATATCTTTCTTTTGTTCTAGAATGTCAGAAATTATTGCAGAAGGATATAAAAAATTATGAGGGTCACTCTTGAGGAAATTGGAGTTAAAGCGGACAAAGTAGTAATCAGAGAGATAATAATGGTAACTGGCAAGACAGTTTAGTGAAGCGTAGTAGCAACAGACTAGAGAGAGATATGGAAGCAGACATTGGGGATGAGAGATAATAGAGTGTAAATCAAATCACGAACATTAAAAACCTTGATATTAAGCAAGTTCACGGCTTCGATGAGGACAGCTCACGAGACTTATAAAAAATAAGTTTATATATCAGATTTGGTGTTAGACCAAAAAGTCAAACACTCTGTAATGGATTGATGACAGTTACATTCATCTTGCGCAATCTTGCACTTTAGAGGACTATAAAGAAGTCATGGTCTGATAACACAAAGAGGAAAAGAAAAAAAAAGTATAAATGAGTTAAATTATTCTTAAATTATTTAAATTTAGCTTGATATTTACTTCAGTTTAATTCGAGAATAATCAAATTAAGCTTGAGTTATTCGAATAGTTAATTGAGTTGAACTTAAACCTCATAGTATTTGATTTAACTAACTCATGAGACTAATTAAACTTAAGTTGAATATTAATATTAGTTGAGTTTTACTATAAATGTTAGTGATAATTGCAAAAATACTATAAAATCATATACAAACGGACTCTTTAATTTTTGAATATAACTTCATCTCCTTTTGACTTTTGAAAAATATGGATACTCCTAAGTTTTCATGATAAACCTAAATTAATTCTTGAAAGAAATATCAACAGCAATGGTTTTAAGCCTTTAGCACGGTTTGGAAGATAGGTGCACAATATCAAAAGTTAGGAGGAGGTCGTATTAGAATTACTGATATTATCCACATGGCGACTATTATCTTCTATTCTCTATTTATTGATACACTTCTATCACTTGCATTAGTGGTCTTGTTAAGAGTCTATTAGTTTAGTTGTGTATATAAAGAAGAACATATAGCACATTAGTTAGTTAGATTCATTTTCTCTACAACACTGTTATATATTACTGAATACAGAGCTTCGACTTCTTCTAACAATGAAGTACATATTTTGATCACTGCTTGTTTGATTCTCATTTTCACATGGTATTAGAGCAGTTATTCTTCATACACTGATCTCTTCTCTTTTGATCCGAATTATGTTGTGCCAGAGTTTAGCCGAAATTGTTGAATCACGAGTAATTAGATCATTAATAATTCTATTGTACGTGGAGATGTTGCATCTTCTGATCCTTTATACATTTTGAACCCTGATAGTCCTTCAATGATGATTGATAATATTGTTTTCAATGGTTTGAACTTCCTTGCATCGAGTCATGCTGTAAAATTGGGGATGGGAACTAAATTTAAAATTGGATTTATAAAAGCTACAATTCGAAAACCTAGTGATGAATCTCTAGATCTAAGTAGATGGATAAGAAACAACTATTTGGTTCAATGCTAGTTATTAAACTCTACGACTAGTGAGATTGAACGAAATTTCCTATATGCTACGTTGGCTTATGAGCTTTGGCAAGAAGTTTGTGAATAATAAGGACAAGGAAATCGCCAGATGATACATCAGTTACAATACAAAATTGCTAACTTGAAATAAGGAAATCGATCCATTAGCTTATATTGCAATAAGCTTAAAAGGATATTGGGATGAGCTACAAGCTTTAAATAGCTATCCTAGTTGTGAATGCAACAGGATTAACTAATGTACTTGTGCTTTAGCTGAACGAATTGTAATCTTTGACTCTCCAAGTAAATTAATTCAATTTTTAATGAGACTAAATGAAGTTTTGAGTCCATGCATAGTCAAATTCTTTCAATGGAGCCCTTGCCTCCCATAAATAGAGCCTTTTTTTTTTTTTTTTTATCTTATACTACAAGTAGGAAGGCAAAAGCTTATAACTAGAATGGGAACATCAAATGTGAAGCATCTACTTATAATGCAAACAAGAACAGGGGAGGTTTTGCTGATAGAAAATCCAAAATTCTCAAGGGAATAATGTGATTTGTAGACATTATATAGGAGAAGGGCATACTAATGGGAGTTTTTTCAATTAATAAGCTATCGGGATTGGTATAAAAGGAAGAGAATATCTCGAAATCAAAACAAGACAATTGCTAAGGTTGAAACTAGGAGAAACAGTGCATTGTCTAATGATACTCACCTTGATGTGTGTGCTGATGTTGTGGGTGATAGTTCATCGTGCTTTTCTGTTAGTTCTGGTCTAGATTAGTAAATGGTTCAAAGTGCTTGCAATGAGGTGCTCAAATTGATGAAAGGCCAGGTAAGTCATGGTGAGTCTTCTGCAGATGCAATGGCAAACATTGTTCATAGCGTGTGTAATTATTTTAACTCTTTGAATAACAATTTGGGTACTTAGGTTGTAGATACTTATGCTATTGACTACATGACCCAATTTAAAACCTTATGCACAAATATAATACCTTTAGATCAACCTATATCATTACATCTACCAGATGGTAGCACAAAATCAGTTCATTTGACTAGTTCAGTAGTCATCAATTCACATCTGACCCTTCATCATCTCGTTTACATACCATAATTTTCCCATAATCTTCTATCTATTCACAAAGCAATCCTTGATAATGAACTGATAGTTACTATTGATTCTTATCTATACTTTCAAGACCAAACATGTAAACAAATCATTGCTGCTGCTTTAGTCTATAATGGACTCTATGTCTTGAAGCAATCAACAAGTGAGTGCTTTAGATATAAGGATGCTTGTGTGTGACATATTTCTTTTTCACATAATTCTACTTGTAACAAACCTATTTCTTTGCACTTATTACATGAAAGATTAGGACATTCTTCAATTCCAAACTTTAACACATTTTTCCTTATAATTCTTTTGATACTTTTCCCTTCTTGTGTGATACATATCAAAAGTTGAAATTTCATCAACTACCCTTTAATAGAGGTGAATATCATTCCCATACTTTGTTTCATTTGTTGCACATTGATATTTGGGGGCTATGTAGAGTACCATCTATTACAAGTGCTGCATACTTTGTCACTATTGTTAATGAATTTTCTTGCAGTACACGGACATACTTGATGAGCAATAAGTCTCAAGTGTTCAATATACTTCAGAAATTTCTCCATGATGCGTCCAATCATTTTTCTGTTGTGCCCAAATTCATTAGATCAAATAATAGAACCAAGCCCTTTTCTCATGATCGATAAAGGTTATTTGATACTTTAGGAGTTGTTCATGAACAAACTGCTATTTATACACTGCAATAAAATGGCTGAGTTGAACGTAAATATAGACACATTTTAGATACAACTCGAGCTTTAAAAGTCCGTGCAAATTTTACCCAAATATTTTATTTGACCAACAAAATGTCCATGTCTATTCTCAATTAGAAAACACCACATGAAGTCTTACTCAGAGGGAAGCCTAACAATGATCATTTGCAAGTAATGAGCTGTTTGTGTTTTGTAGCACACCACCCTATTTCATCTGATAAATTTGAGTCTCATGGTGTTAAAGGTGTCTTTCTTGGGTATGTGCATGGTTACAAAGCTTATAGAGTTTATGCTTTAGAATCCAAGAAAATTCTTATAAGCAAGGATGTGGTCCTTTTGCTGACAATACTGGTTCGTTATCTAATCTAAAATCATTTCCAATACCGTATCACCTTCTCATAATCTTACACAGATTTCTTTCTCGACTAATAGTGATCTTCCATTTACTTCTTTGCCAAACTCTGTTTCACTTCTTGATTTGTCACCATCACTCACAAAAACTACATCTATTCCATCTTTTTCTCCTAATCCATCTAATGTTGTATGCAAGTGATCTTGCATTTCTTAGCCTCCTTCTTGGTTACAAGATTATATCACTAATGTTGTTAGCAGCAGTGATAGTTGACTTTCTTCCTCTTCTTCTCATCCTTTTGATCTTTACTACACAAAAATTTGTTAAACCCTTATAACTTTGTTCTGTCAATTACATTGATGTTAACAATCAAAGAGCCACACTGTTATTCACAAGCAGCTAAAATTGAGCATTAGGTTGCCATCATGAACGAAGAATTAGAAGCTTTAAAAATTAATACTACATGGAAAGTCACTACTTTACCCCAAGGTAAGAAAGCCATAGATTGTAAGTGGGTCTATACGATAAAATAGAGACCAAATGGGAGTGCAGAATGTTATAAGACTAGATCAGTTGCCAAGGATGCAATCAAGTTGAAAGGATTGATTACCATGATATGTTTTCACCGATTGCTAAATTGAGTGTTGTGAGACTTTTACTTGTTGCATTAGTTAGGGGTTGGCCTCTCTTTCAGTTAGACATTAGTAATGCCTTTTTGCAACAATTTCTTATTGAAGAAATCTATATGCTTCCACCCAAAGGATACACCAAAGCACAACCAGGCCAAGTTCACAAGCTTAAGCGATCTTTATATGGGTTAAAACAGGTTTCATGTTAGTGGAATATTGAAATTTGTCAATTTTTTTTTAAAGCATGGCTTTTGCAGGTCCAAGAATGACTATTCCCTATCTGTTAGACACAAATAATGACTTTATAGTCATGTTTCTTTATATCGATGATCAGTTGCTCACAAAGACAAATATAGATGCTATACAGTAGCTTAAGCATGAGTTATATGATGCTTTCACCATTAAGGATCTAGGAGAAGCTAAATTCTTTTTGGGATTAGAGATATGTCGGACTTCTCATGGTTTGTTAATCAACCAACACAAGTTTATTCCCGATATTTTATCAGATTTTGGTATGGCAGGATGTGAATCAGCTGTTATTCCACTTCCAACTGGTCTTAATTTGTTCAGAGATGATAGTACCGTTCTTGATGATCCATTGCCTTATCGGAGGTTTGTAGGACGACTTTTATATCTTACCCTCACACGTCCAGACTTGGCTTTTGCATTACATCTCTGGAGCAAATTTCTTTTGCAACCTCGTATTGCTCATCTTAATGCTGCATTGCGTGTCTTGCGCCATGTAAAGGTAGTTTTTCTCTTGGGCTATTTTACACTTCTACTACTTCATTGCAGCCAGTTTGTTACAGTGATGCAGATTGGGACTCATCTTGATTGGATCGTAAATCCTTATCTGGGTATAGTGTGCTCCTTGGTAATTCTCTTATCTCTTGGAAAACGAAGAGGCAACACACAGTTAGCACATCTAGTACGAAAACAGAGTATAGATTTATGAGTGCATCTGCTAATTAAAGAGCGTCTTTTGATTTCTTATATCCTACATAACTTGTCTGTTGATATTTAGTTGCCTATCACTTTACATTGTGACAATAAATCAGCCCTTATAATTGCAGCCGATCCATGTTTTCAAAGTAGGACAAAGTACATACAGGTGGATGTTCATTTTCTTTGAGGTCATATCTCCAACGGTTTCTTCAAGGCTTCATAGATCACTTCCAATGATCAGTTAGCAGATTTGCTCACCAAATCCTTTTCAGCAGCCAAACTTTCCTATTTTTGCTTCTAGTTAGGCCTTCAATTTGGCACCACGTTGAGGGGGGATGTTAGAATTGCTAATATTATCCATGTCTTCTATTATCCATGTTATCCATGTGTCTTCTATTTATTGATGCACCTATAACACTTGTATCGGTGGTCTTGTTAAGAGTGGTAATCTAGTTGAGTTGTATATATAAGGAAGTAGATATAGCACATTAGTTAATTAGATTCGTTTTCTCTACAGCATTGTTACATTGCTAAACACAGAGCTTGGAATTCTTCTAATGGTGAACTACATATTTCGATCACTGCTTGTTTGATTCTCATTTTCAAAGGCCGAAATACATACGCAAAAGGGCTGCAAATAATGAGGAAATTAATGCATGCTCTGATGAGGCTATATATACAAGGTGCCCTAATATTATATGGTTATCTTTGTCATGTAAATATTTTCAATGATAGGAAACGAAAATGCTACAAATAGTAAGGAAAACTAAAGCATACTCTAGTGACATTTTTCTTGAAACAGCCGAAAAAAAGCTCGTAAAAACAAGTAGTTACGAATTTAAAGTGTATTTTTGTTATCGAACATTGAATATATTGCAAATCAAAAATTTAGGAGAGTACAACGGAGGAAAGAAATCTGCTAGGATAGAGCTCAATCTTTTTATAATAGACGTTATAAGAAGAATCAGGGAAATAAAATGGATATAAATAAATGTGGGAAAAAAACGAACCGTTTGTGCAAAACAAAATTTTGTAAATAAGCCGCAATTGTCTACTCTAAAACTCTGCCACGAAGAATGTCGAATAAAATTAAGCAAGTTGGTGAGGGACCTCCAAGCTTGACTGTGTGAGTCCTCAGGTGATTCAACTTGAAGATGGAAAAACATGGAGCCATCAGCACATGTAGATTTGACTGCGCATCTAATGAAAGAAACTGAATAACAAAACAAAAGAATGATATAGAATGAAGGTTAGGAAATGTTCATCACAGCATTGAAGGAGTACACAAAAAATAGTGTCCACAGAAGCATGGAGTCGTTATGAGTTTCATGTACATGTAGCATGTGTATGTACGCTTCACATTATAAGGGTATGTGACATTATGGATTGGTGTTGCATAGAACGTTCCCCAACATAGAAATGGATTATGTAGAGAGGGATTGGAGTTGCGGAATATAAAATCTCAGTAAACCCGATATGAGTGTGACGAGGAATGAGTAAAAGAGGGGCTACGTCCAGAGCTCCCTCCTTAGTAAACAATGTTAGCAGCAATCTATAGAGAACAGTTGTCAGTCATTACCTTTTGATTGTTATAAGTATTAAGGGACAAGATTGATTAGGATTCAATAGCTTGATGAGCTTAAAAGGGAAGAATGAAGCCCAATTATGCAAATAAAGAAACTTAACTGATGCTCGAGCTTGCTAAGAAGGGTTAAATAAGTAGAAAACAAATTTAACAAATCTTATTGTGATCTAACCAATCCAATGCCCTAAATCATCCCAATTAGGACTAATCTTTTGGATCATGTCACTCATCCAAATAATTAGTCTAAGTATAATTTAGTAATATTAAACTTAGTCCATAAAATAATACTTTGATAATTGCCCCGTCTACATGTCAAAGTCTTCCGATTGGAAAAATGAATAAAAAGCTTATGAAAGGCGAAGGAAAGAGTAAGGAGACATACACGTTTTCAAGGGTGGGGGCTGAACATAGAGGGTACTTCCTCTTCCAGCAAAAAGAAGGTGGAGCTAGACCTGTGGAGAAACCATTCAAATGAACTATTAACAAGCTAGATGGGGCTACAATGTTAAGTGGTAGAAAGATAATGCATATTATCATCATTAGCGCATCATTAGTTATGTTTCTCGGCACATGTGATCCTCAATTTTCAATATTGGTTTTACATGGTTGGACATGAAGCCCAAAGTAGGGGCATTTTGCCTAATATGCTAGAATAGCAACTCAAGCTCAATTATGTGGTAGAATCTATAAACGAATCATATGTTTTTCATCTAGATGAGAACTTTTCAATCTGTTTGTCGTGGGAGCTTGATACCTTATTATAGAAAGGCATTGCTAACAAGGGGCAGAAAATCTGTTGCAAGATTCATAAGTCCCTTGTCACAAGAGGGTCATAGTCATACGCTTCACCGGCTTTGACAAATCGACCTTTCACTCTTTTTCTGTTATCAGCTCTGGCTTTTCTTGATGCATATCTTATCTGTTTTCCAAACCTACAAAGGTATTATGAATACATCTGGTCAGGATTTAGCGAGCAACATCATAGAGATTAAAAATAGAGACTCTGTGTAAAAGATATGAATAGGAAAAAATTGAAGTCCAAGCGAATATGGCATATTTTATTAGTAAGCCCCATACATTCGCGTCTTCTTTTTCTCGTTGTATCTCATCTTGGCTTTATCTCTGGCCTGTGGACGGTTAGTATCTAGAGGTGATTCCCATGGTGCTTCCCCCGGCAAAAATACTGATGATAATCCACAATCTTGAAGATCAGCAGCATTACTTTCGCCTGGTATAGTGGAAAATGGAAACGATACACCACGCTGAACTTGGCTTGAGGGAAATCCTAAACTGATACTTTGATTGCAGCCAGGATTCATAAGCATGCCATTAGCACCTACCCTGATGGAAGGCATCCGAGGAACTGGACCAACGATTTGTGATGGTTGCAAAGCCACATGGTCGGGTTGTGCCATTGATGACACCTGAACAAACACATAAAGATGACAATTAGGAAGCAATAGATAAAGCACAATTATCAGCTATTGAAGGAAAATCATACAAAAAAATTCATTAGACGAAAGTTTTTAGCTTTCACCATGAGAAATGCACTAATTCATGCTTGGCATGTCATCTGCAAAACAGAAAACTAACACATTATGTCAATTTTTCTACACCAGCACTATATCAAATATTTGTGCTACACCTAAAATTTTATGCGAAGGATGAATTATTCTTCATTTTCCCAACATTTCCTTACCAAGTAGCAAGAGTTAACATGGAACAAATGGGAAGAGGACTTGGAAAACCAAATGAAGGAATCATAATTTGACAATGTAAATAATCATACAAGTTAATTATACGATAAGACTTGAACTATAAAGAAAAGGGCATTCCACAAAATCCATACCATGAATACTTGGCATAAATTTATGTATTATACCATTTCTGTTAAAAGATTTGAGGAAGTTATGATGTTAGTGAAGATGCTTAAGTATTGGCTGAAAACCAAGTTGTGAAATCCGAATGAACAAGCAGATTCAACCAAAACGGAAGGCTAAAAAATGATAAAAAGCGACATTACAGTGTCCTAAAATTTGTCAGTGGATTACCTCGGTTGCATTCTCAGTAGGTCCATTTGACTCTGTCACTGGAAAACTTTTGTCCATAAGGAGACAGTCCATCTCTTTAGCCCCGATTTGTAATGTCGAATGACCTGTTTGAACGCTTAAAATACCGTTCTCATTTTTGAGATCAGGAACAACATCCACGTTGACACTACACAGATTATCACCACCCTGTGGTACTGGTAGCACATTTTTCAAGCTTGTCATATCCTGCAACCCCTGCGAATATAAGGTATTTTTATCCAATCTATAATGAAATCCGTAAAAGGAAAAAGAAATCACAATAAAGCTGGCCAATTGTAGAAAAAAGAATGGTACCTTTGGCAAATTTATGGCCTGACCGCTAAGTGGAAGTTGAGCACTCAATGGGACCTGATCTCTGGCATATTGCATATAACACGGATTCGATGTCAATGATGCTATTGACCCCATCCAAGGTTCTATCTCATCCAATTTGCCGGATGCTGATCCATATGAGCCTTCACCACCCCTTGGCATCAAGGAATTGTTAATGCCACTTGGATTCACAAGCCCTGCTGTGCTCATTGACCCCCAACCACTCAATAGATCATTTGAACAAGACAGATCAACAATTGCAGACCACATACTAGTGAACTCAGCCATTGTAGGACAACCTGAATAACATTCTAATGCCTGACGGTGATGTCCTGGGCCACAACAACCATTGCCATTCAAGTCACAATCTTCACAGAGAAACATTTTCTCATCCACACACCGGACATTTGCCTGTTGTGACTTGCATTTGTCACATAATATTGAGCGTGAATGCCTACATGCCAAGGAATTCGCGGAGTGTATGCACCCATCACACCCTAAACAAAGGCGGGCAGCATCGGCTTTGCAATAAACTAGAGCCGCCACTACTCCGCAAAAGTCACATGTAGGTTCCATAGACTTCTCTGAACAAGCAATTCCAATCATCTCTAATCTTCTTTCTATTTTTCACTTTTTTTTTTTTTCTTTCTATTGTAATAGTAATTTTAAAATGCAAAAAAAACTATCTTCAGGATCTCTTGGTAGGAGTTTATCTTATAGATCTGAATTTTGAAGTACTAAGACCCTTAAACCTTCATTAAAAGAAAACCAATTGTCAAATTTAGTGCCAGAATGGTTCAATGGCAAAATGTAATGACAAATTTATGTTTCCATGCTTGCAGCTTCAAATCAGGATATGATCAGTTGTCTGAACAGGTCATATCACAATTCTAACTAATGTGAATGCAGAAGTAAAAAGGGATAAACTCAGTCCAGATATGTGAAAACACCAAATTTTCACAACCCGAAGTTGAATTTAAATCAGCCAAGATCAAGAGACCAGGATTCCATTAATTGGAGCAGGTTAAATGTTGGAGATTTTTCGTTAGTGACAAAAATTTTGGCGAGGTAGAAGAAAAAAAAATAATAATAATTAATAAAAAATAAAATATTGTATTGATATATTTTCTGTTTAGGGGATGAATAGCTTTGGCAGTATGTGAGACTATGAGCAAGGAGAATGGTAGTAGTAGGGAAGTGTTTTTGGTTAATTTTAACCACGTTTATTCCTATATTTTCGATGTAATTGACAAGTGGAAACGTGTGAACTTCAAGGTTGATTTACTTTGCTGATGAGGATGGAATATTTTTGGAATGTTTGGTAAAAGTCAAGCACTTTTCTCGGACACGTTTTGCAACATAAGATTGAAAAGATAAGGGTGAATACAGTGATGAAATTATGTTACATCCAAAGAAAAATTAAGGAATTAGGTTACTAGTTCAAATATACCAACATTACAGAAAGACGAGTTGCAAATTTTGTTTATTCATGTTTTTTTTTTTTTTCTTTCCCAACTATATTACATATTACAACTTGAAAAAAAAAGTATTCAAATCTTCTATATCCTATTGGACTACAATATTTTGGCTATAAATTTTAATTTAAAAATTAAAATAAAAAAACTAATTAATTAATTTGATATCACATACATAATTTATAATATTCGATATAATCATGGAATTTATTCTTTATGTTGTTTTATGGTATCAACAAAATGTTTCAAGTAAATTTTTTCTTTAGATATATATAGTCGAAGTAACGCAATATTATGGTTTGTGCAATAGCATGAACAAAATTAAGATCACATATCTAATCATATTTAGAGAGACTTTTAATCTCTCTTTTTATGCTTTAGGTGGAGTTGGTACATTTAATGATCGAGATTAATTTTAAATGAGGCAACAACTTAAGTTGTGATATATCAAGAGCATGTCCTAATAATTTCAATCAGTTTAAAGATTAAACACTCTAACAACATGATGTATTATTAAAGTGATTTACATGATATATAAGGCATATTTAATGCAATATGATTCATAACTTGTGTAGTATGATATATAGTATGCAAATTATCGTATATTATAGATAAATATATTATATGTGTCATGTTATTATACATTGTCTTTTACATGTTATGTGATATGTTATTATTTGAAATGCATCCTATATCAATTTGATGTGTCATTAGAGGTATCATTTAAATTTTCATCTATGGTATAATATATCTCATAACTTAAAAACATATAAATATATATTAGATTCCCTTAATTAAAAATATCTAGGTTGAATTATATTCATATATATATATATATATATGTATATGTATATGTATATACATAGACACACATAATGATCATGTTTAATATACAATAGAAAAAGTATACTTTTAATTTTCAACATTTGACCCTTTTCTTATTTCTATCATAAACTTCTTTTTTTAAATTTGAATTCTCAATATTTACAAACGAGTATTACCCAAGAGAAACATTTACAAACGAGAGCCTTTTTTAGCACTATCAATTTTTTATCCAGAAAAGGCATGTAGCAGCACCTAATTCATCCAAACAATCATTTTAAATAAATTAATTGAAACATATATAATTAAAAAATAGTAAAATTAAAATAAATAAATAAGTAAGAGCATAGGAAACTAATATATATTTATATAGATATAATCGACAACTAATAAGTTGGTAAGTCGCTTTCTGCATGTAAAAAAGTGAGTAGTTCGACTAACCTACCACCATAAATTTAAAAAAAAAAAAAAAAAAGTTTAACACGCCATTGAGTCACATGACACACTTGTGGCCTTATTGGATTTTAAAGTTTTTTCCTTTTCTTTTTTAAATTTGTAGTCCAGCCACCTAACACCCATCAATAGGTTGAACAATTTATTTTTATTTATAGGTCTTGTGGCATTAGATTTTTTTTTTTCTCTTGGATATTTTTTATTTTTAATTTTTCAAATATGTAATAAATTATTACAATAGTTTATATATATTTAATTATATTATTCAATTGGTTAATTATTTAGATCAATAAGGTGTTGCCATGTATTAATAGTCAATGAAAAAGATAACAATCATTTTACTGAAAAAAAAAAATCATCATTTGTAAACTTTTGAAAACATTATGACTTGAATAAAAAAAAAAAAAAAGGTTCATAACTCAAATAGAAAAGTGGTCAATCGTTGAGGATTATTAAAAGTATGTTTTGTAATTTATATGTACAAATATATATATCATAGTACTTAATTTATGATTATTAATATTATAATTATCATAATCAATGTCATCATTATCACTATTTTTATTATTACTATTAGTAATGGTGCCAATAGTAGTAAGTGTTAAAAACTTACCTATATATATAAACAATATATATAATAGCTAAGGAATTTACATGTTATATGCTACATATGTTATACACAATTATATATGCAGATAGCAAACAAATATACATACATATTTATATATACATATATATACATTATATTCATTTTTATATTCTATGTAACATGTTATAATTTATATACATAATTATATGAAATAATTATAAAGACATCCCAAAAGCTATTAATCAAACATAGATACTTAAATTTTCAAAACATTCTATATCTCTTCATAAATTTTGAAATATGTACTTACCTTCCTAACCATCATTGAAAGTCTCAAAACTATTGTTAAAGAACCATAGATAACGAGAATATGGGGGTTTTAACAACAATTTGGAGGGTAATGTGTATTTTCTAAAGTCACAAAATAAATGCACGTGTTCGGAGTTTAAAGGTCCATCTACACCTATACCTAACTAATAATTTTGGAGTATATTTATTATTACATATTTTAGTATGTAATTTTTTTTTTTGCCAAAATTTTAGTATGTAATTTATATTGCATGCTTTGTGACTATTATAATTCAAAATTTTTATATGACACATATAATATAGCATACTTATGTATATACATATGTATAAGGGATTATGAAAACCATAAAGGACTCATTCTTTTTAAATTTGTATCTTAGCTTACATGTTATTTATTATAAACGCAATGCATGTGAAAAAATAAATATTTAAAACCTATCCAAGTTACAATGTTATATTACTATATGATTCAATTAGTAATAAAAAAACCAACTTAAAGACATTATTTCTTTGTTTTGTTTTATGAAGCTATAGAAACTTTACTTCGACTAAGAGAAAGGTTATGGAAATTAGAATGTGAAGTCTTAAAATTTTTATCAAGGGATTTCAATAGAATTTAAGGTCCTCTACAATTGGATCTACTATTTTAAGTTTCTAAATCATCTTGCCACTTAATATTTTGAGTTATTTCCAACAGTACTTTTGGAGGGGGAAAAAAAAAAAAAAGAAACTCAGTCAAAGAGCGTGAGATATAAAGAGTAATTGAGCTTATATAAATAGAAAGTCACTAGCAATTTAGCAGCTTCAATGTATGGATAACAACGGTCACAATGTGTATGCCGAACGATAAATATTCCTTAACCATACATACAATATTAAAATGGATTTTTCTAGAATGGCCATAATGTGTATGACCAACTATTACTATTCCTTAACCATACCTACAACATATTAAAATGGATTTTCCTAACTTTACCGTAATATTGTATCTTACAAACTGCTATAGCATGATAACTAAGTCACCCTCCCTCCTTCTCTCTTTAATAACATTTGCTCTCTCTTTAATAACATTTCCTCTCTCTTTATTAATACTAGTCTTCTTTTCTCTCCCTTTTTACAATATATTCCCTTACTCTTCATTTCTTTTAAAGTATCGTTTGATTAATTTTTCTTTAGTTTGAGATTTTAATTATGTATATACAATTCACATAAACTAAAAATAAATATTTTACATAATTAGAATATGGACAAAAAAATTTTTATATTGTCCACATGTTATCATTATTCATTATTAATTTGCATTACTTTGTATATTGCTTTTATGATTCATAGAAAGTATTCTTTAGTTAAATTTTTCTTCTTTTATTATTTTGATTATTTATATACAATTTATATAAACTAAAAACTAAGAAACGATACACCCGCGATGCCTACACTAAGAAAATAGACTGTTTAATAATATATGTTGTGAGAAACGATGAAAATGTTAAACATAATCTTATTGATAATATTTTATAAACCAACACATATGATATTTGGAAGATATAACAAAAAATTTCCGTTGAATTTTTATAATTACCGATAGAAAAAGCCTTGTATTCTAGCTTATGATTCCTAACATATTGATTTAATTCATCCATACTTTAAATTTAGGAGAAAAAAATTAAATACATTAAATCAAATTACAACATGTATAATTTTCTTAACCTATTAAAACTTATACACTATATAAAAAAGTTTCCTAAACCTAGAGGTGTAAGTGAGACGAGTCTATAACGAGCTACTCGAGTTCGACTCGATATTTACTCCAATTTGATTAGACTACAGTCGAGTCAAGCTTGAGCTTAAGCTACTCGAATAGCTTTTTGAGTTAAGCTTGAGAATTGTGATGTTCAACTTAATAAGCTCATGAGCCTAATCAAACTCAAGTCAAGTTTAAATATTAATCAAATTCAAACCGAGTTTAAATATTATTATTATTTTAATTAAATTTATAACATCTTTAAAGATTATCTAACCTAAATGAGCTTAACCAAGTCCAAATGAGCTTATTGAGTTTCATTTCAAGCTAAGCTCGAGTTTTATAAATTAAAACTCAATCCAATTTAAGTTTAGTATTGTACCATCTCGACTCGACTCGTTTACAGTTCTACCTAAACCCCTTTCTTATTTTAACCTATTTTGCTAAGAGAGAAGGAAAAGAAGAGAAATAGATGATCCTCGACATTTCTATCTTTTTATCGGAATAAATAATAATATTAATGACACCATAAATATAGAAATAAATAATAATTGTGTCAAATATAAACGATGTTATATATAGCAATAAATTATAATGTTATTAATAAACAATATTTATATAAACAATAAATTCACTTTTCCCCTTTTATTTTTCAAGTATATCATAAAATTAGGCAATTAGTTCAAGGCATTTATTTTGCTACAAAATTAATAGGTAAAGATACTATTCCTAAAATAAAATAGTCCATACTAACGCATAATTGATTTTTAAATTCTCATAATGGCAAATTTCTTTTCTTGGTAATATATTTATGTTCACAAATTTATTTTAATTTTTCTTAGATTACAAATATATCATTCATTAACAATTATGGATATCAATTTGATATTGAATTTATGGTAATAAATATAACTATTAAGGATAGCATTGTAAATTCAAAAATATAAGACATTAAAGAGACAAAAAGTAACCTAATTGCTTTAATATTATAAATATAGATAAATATACATAGCTATAAATTAAAAGTGAATAATATGAATGTGTATTCATTTGAATTTGCTTAAATACAACATCATTATTCCATTTATAAACCATTATAATAATGATAATTACCTCTTAGATACTAATGAACATTAATGCTAGTTGTTTCCATTTTCTTAAAAATATATTAAGGTAATTTTTTAATTATTTTTTCCTTAGGGATAAAATTTTAATTCAAAAACAATAATCATGAGTCATTCATTTCCGTTACCTTGAATTGATAAATGATTTTTTATACATTTTATCAATATCGTAAAACCTTTTCTCATTTCAAATTTGTTTAAATGTAGAATCATTTTGTCATAAATATTTTTTTAATAAATTTTATCTCTAATAATAAAAACGTTTTTACATTTATATTTACTTAAATGCAGATTTATTTTATCACAACTAAGTCATGATAACCAAAATCAATTCATAAGATATTATCATTCAATTCTTGTAACTTAAATTATATAGATAAGATTTCAATACTTTATTTGGTAATGACCTTGAAATCTTAATTTAATTCTAGTGATTTATCTGGTTTGAGAATGTTGGGAATGGAATGTAATGTATATATAGTCTGATAAAATAGTATGTGTGCTTTATAATATATATTTAAGTATCCTTACAAATTCTTCTTAAATTTTATGTTTTATTCCTCCACTTGCAATTTACAAATTGATAGTGTTTAAATTGGCAATTTCCCTTAAATTATGAACTTGCCAATAAGAGAAAGAAAAAGAGGGAGATTTGATAAATGATAGACATGTTCTAATTTGACTACATAGTCAATATAATAATAATATGACAATTTATTATAATTTGACTATATATATAGAAGTAGCCATTTAATAACAATGTGACAAATGATGCTATACTATTTTTAGTATAAAAGTTGAATGGGTTAACAGACATTCCTAACATTGTTAAAATAACATGGTAGAAGATGTAAATGATATGAAACATAAATATTATCAAAGGGTGATTTGAGAAAATAAGAAGAGACACCAAAGAACTCCTCTCTTGTACTTTAATAATATAGATATATATATATTTTTACAATTTAGGAGCTTTCTTTTGTAATAATTCCATAATTTTATGGAATTTCTATATTCATGTTTTATTGTATATTATCTTAAATTTTGTGTATGCATTCATAATTAATCTATTGTTTTGCTTCTTTATTTTATTTTATTTTTTTTTTTGTAATAACAATCAATTTGTGATCATTTTTACATTTTAATTTATGCATAATGATCATTTATAGAGTCATATTAACGAAGTCATGTACATTAATTGTGTTTATTTCCACGTATTGAGGCATTCCTATAAAAAGATATACCAAGTTTTGAATAAAGAAACCAAGCCATGACAAGTATAAAAAACTCAGTTCATTCCACTTGTACTATTAGAATTGATGATGGCAAATTGAAAAGATTGATGTACAAATGAGAAAATGAATGGTGTACTTAAAATTAGCGTATTGAATTGATATTAATTTCATATCTTCTCATGGAAATTGCAAAATTAGTTGATGTGAAAACTAAAAGGCATGACTCAAATGTTGTTGTATGTAATTATCTTATTATAATTTATTTTAGACCACCCTTTACATACGCATTTTGTACTAATATACACTAAAATACACCTATAACCTTAAAAATATATAAAAGAAAAAACTAATTAATGAAAATTCAATCTATGCATTAAATTTTCCAATTCATTAAATCAAAATAATGAAAAAAAAATTAACAAAAACAATGATATTAAAAAGGCGTAAGCATTATTACATAATGACCATGTTCTTCCTTAGTTGTGATAGTTACCTAGAAATAATAAAAGTAAAAGGGTGAGACTAAAATATAGATGTAGAAAATAAAAAGGCTCAAATGTACACCTATAACCCTATAATCCTAAAAGTATATAGAAGAAAAAAATCAATTATTGAAAAATTCAATTCATATATATTATCTCCAATTCATTGAATCAAAATAATAGAAACAAAACTAACAATAGTAATAATATTAAAAAGAGATAGGTTCTAATGGGTTCTATTAGGTAATGACCTTGTTCTTCCTTATTTATGCTAGTAACCTAGAAGTAAAAATAGTAAAAGGATGAAATTACAATATATATATATATAGAAAAGAAAAAGGCTCAATGTCAAATGAAGAAATGGAACAAATATTGTATTATATAAAGTGAGTAATACGTTGAATTTGTTTTTCTAGCAAAGATTATTCATATGTCATTGAATTCGATAGATATAAGAAGGAAAATGAAAGGAATGATTATTTTTTATACATCAAATAATATCTTTGAATTTGTTTTTCCGACGGAGATTGTACATAAATCAATGAATACGGAGGAATTTTGGTACCTCTATTTTGTTTAAACCATCTTTACTCTCCCACTTTCTCTTTTCCACTAAAGTAGATTAATCTACATGGTCAAAAGAAAAATAATGAATTATAGCTACAATACCTTAGGAGCCCTATTAGGTATTGCAACTGACCACATAACCTAATTAGCTTAAAGTGTGTTAAGGTTCTAAGCACACGATTTAGAAACATATCATATCGCCCAAAACACATAAGAAACATATGATTTAATCTATAACTATCTCTCCATAAGGGTAATTATCCAAGATCATCATAAGTTAAAACATAAGCATTAGAGGAGTCTCACTAGCTCCTACACTCATACAATCTTAAGATCACAAAAAGGAGTCTCTCATGCTCCAAAACGTTCATATCAAAACATAACAAAAACTAACAAAGTGTAAGTGAAGATCTCAAACAACTAAGACTCCAAGAGTATCAAGTCTCCCAATATGGTGCTCAATCCAAACTCCCGCAGTACAATATGTCATTACTCATCATAATAGTAAAGATAATCCATACCCTCTTCTTCCACAAACCAATCAACAAAGGGCTCTTCAAACATGACATAATCCTCACTATTAGTGCCTGAAAAAGAAAAGGATGATATGAATCCTAGTATATAGCACACAAGCACACATGGATGCCATACAATTTATCTCAAATGTTAACCAACATGCAACAAAAGGGCATTCATAACCTCACCAAGTCATAATCTCTTATATACATAAGCAGATATAGTAATATACGTCTTTTAAATTTACTACCATATACTATAGTGAAGGTCATATGGCCAACACCCGGGATCGAGAAACACTAGATATAATTACATCATCCCATATGAAAGTTTACTAAAAAATCCTCGCATATAATCAACGATTACCCTTACGGATTTGCCACTACGGGCCCTTAGGCCGACCAGGTCAAGCATAAGCAACAAGCAATTCACTAAGGTCAAATAGTATTTAGTTTGGTTAGATTGTTTCTATCCTGGTAAGCACAATCATACATATACAAGTACTATGTAGTTGAGTCATTGAGCAACTTGATAAACCAACAAGATAACTTGAAGCAAAAAGGATCCAAGTACCTGACTTAAGAGATGATAGACTACACTTAGTTCCCTTGTAACTTAATTCAAGTAATCAATTGTATAGTAACATCCTAATCAATTATCAACACTTAGCCCCTCTACAAGCTAACTTCAATTAAAGTTACCTAAGTCTACCATCACATTACTCAACTAAATCCAACTTATAATCTTAATGGGTTAGATTATCATTTCTAACTTCCTCTATTTACTCTCCTAGATGGATTACTTAAGTGCTTCTAAATCTCACTTTTCATAATAAATATCAAATCTTTTGGAAGTGAGAAGTCTAAGTAAGGAGTTAGTCAAATTTGAAAAGTTAGAAAAGAAGCTTGGAAAACAAAAGGACTTCGAACATGGTAAGGCGTACAAATGTTAAAGAGTGTAGCATTTGGATGCCTTCAGTCTATATAACATAAAAGCTTAGCATTCAAATAGTATGTTGCAAGGCGTTTGGACACCTTGTTTAGTTCTACAGAAATTGCAAAACAAACCACTTCAAAATCAACCCAAAACTTCCAACTCCTTAACCTGAATCCTATACACTTCCAAGAGAAACCTTAGTCACATTATTGCAATGATTTCTAACATTAAAACTTGGCTACAAACCCTAGATTCTAACTCCAAATGACAGAAATCTCCACAAGAGTCCTAAAATAAAAAATGAGAGTGATACGGATCGCTAAGAAGGATGATACACAGCTACTAATATCACACAAGCTAACAAGGTAGGTCGAAACCGCAAGATGGTTCGAAGGATAAATGGAAGTCAAAGGTTAAATGGAAGTCAAAGGTTAAATAAGCACTCCTCATGCATCGATGGTGGATGTGACTCACCAACACCTCATACAAGCTCAAATTATACTTAATATGATGCACAAGTATATCATGAGGTTATTTGCCACTAGTCCATGCTCAATAGCCTAGAAAAGAGCTCTCCAAGGTCTCAGTCCTCATCAAGAAAACACAAGCTCAAGAAGAAGGAAGGGTAAAATGTTTAGTGTTCAATATCATTATTTTGATTGATGTGGCTATTACAAATTACAAGTATTTATATGGCCTAATTAGGGCAAATCCTAGATATACGTAAATTATAAAAATGATTCCTACTAGAAAAGGAAAGGGGAATAAATTACAAGGGAAATGTTGTAAACAGGCAAAAGAGTATTCGATTACAAAAGGATAGTACGAATATCAGAAAATGATACATGTAGTAACTATCCAGTCTGTAGTCCCTATGGTATTGCTTGCTAAGCAAAGCTGATTTTGAGTATAGTGCATTAGGTCGGATACTTAGCAACTCGGCTATTTAGGGCTCAAACAAGGTTGGTTTAGTAAGTGACCATTCATTAACTTAGCTTAGGCTAGAGTCAAAAGTGGGCAGCTTGGCCTCAAATGCGTGTCAGCTCGACCACATGCAAATTCAATGCTTGCCCTTGGTGTAGTAATAAGTGGTTGGGTTAGTAACTAGTTAAGCACTTTGGAAACCTTCTCAATAAGACAAAGAGAGGTCAGAGTAGAGTACTTTAGTGGTTCATGATGGAAAATGCAATGTTCTTTAAGACTTAACTCTCTTTGGACAACTCAGCGAACCATATGAGTGAGTCCTCAAGCTTAGGAGTGAGTAATTGGTCCATGATCCCTATTAGAGAGTCCAAGAACTTACTTACAAAAGCACAAACACTTGGTAAGACCAGCAAAATGAAGATTAGTAACCACCTTTAATTTGTAAAACATTCAATTTCAGATTAAACCCTTTCTGCAAACCTAAATCCACCTCCTCCAAGAAGTTCTTCAAATGAGAATCAAGCTTATCTTGCTAAAACCCCCTCTTCACATATCTTAATCACTTAGGTGGGCTATTGCTTGAAGTAAGTCAATAAACTCTATCCAAAATACTTAGTGAGAAGCTGAAATTTACAAGGAACAAGAGTATTAGGATGCTAGAAGGCTCGATTACAAATTTCCTTAAGATTAAGTTCAAGAATCTTACTTTAATCTACACTTGCTTACTACTTTTGGGTGAGGTTTAAGAGAAGATCTTAAGTTTCTTCATAAAGAAGGAGGATTACACTTTAAATGGAAATGCTTAGGGTTTTAGAATGAGGGTGGCTGATTAAAGTGAGCAAGGTTTAATAACTTTTAAAAATCCCCAAAATACCCTTATCCTTGAAAACATTTTTCTATTATATTATAGTAACAACTTTGTAAGGGAAGGAATTCAAAGAAAGGAGAGGATTTTGCAATTTTACAAAAATAAAAAAAGAAATGGATTTGACAAGAAAGTATGGTAGTGGAAATACTTTAATTATGGTATAAATGAGAGAGAGGAAAGTTGCCTCTTTACCCTTTGATGTTATTAGACTAAATGTTAATATAATATGCTTTGATAATTTTTCTATTTTGTCTTAAGGGTATTTGAAGAAACTTGAAAAAGGCACCAAAACTGCCATATTTTCACTTTAATAATATAGATAAATATTTCATACAATTAGTCTACCTTTTAAAATAATTTATACATTGTCTACATGCTATCATTGTTCATTACTTTGTATATTGCTTTTATGATTTATAGAAATCTTATACTACATAATCAATATATATTTATAATCCGCACATTTAATCCATATAGATATGATCCGTATATGTAATTGTCTATATACTATACTATGTATATTCTTGAACCATGATTCATATAAAATACAAAAGTTATATTATCTAATCCATATGTAGAATTTATATAGATGTAATCCATACTTATTATTGTCAATATACCATACAATGTATAATATAGATTCGTAATTTATCTAAATTATGAAGAATATTTTGCATAATACGTACATAGTTATAATTAGTGTTTATTTATAATTCATATATAAACCATGCACATAATTAGTATACATACATTATCATAGAAAAATTCAATACACATATAATCCATATCTACCAGTGTTCATCCATACATTATACTATATTATTTATCATATACATATGATCCATAGTATTATTATTAGTATATAATTGTTTTCTAATGTAATGTTATATTTGTTGTAATAGTATTTGATATGATGCCAAAAATGAAATTGAATAGTACTAGTATTGTATAATATTTAGAAATTACAATTCATGGCACATGTAATCAACATATTATACATGATTTTATAATATGACTACAATTTAATATCGTATAGTAAGAACACATCATTCATATTGTTAACAAATCATAGCATTATATTATGTGATACAATGTTCTAAATTTCATTCTATAAAAGCCCTACCATATAATTATTCTATATAATCACCATATAATACAATATAAGTATAATCTTTTAGTTCCATATATTTATAAACATATATATAAATTTGTATTTGTAATGATATTGTAATGAATAGATATAATACTTTAACATTAAATAAATATAATGTTCCAGATAATATGCTATAGCAGCACAATCATATAACAATGTTATATAAATCATGTTAATACACTATATATAATTTTGAGTAATAAAAATAGTAATCTATAATATTATTATCTTGTAATATTGATACATAATATTAAAAATTATACATACAATTATAAATTTTTTGGCACATGTATATGAAATTATGCATATTGATATACATATCTTTTCTCTTTTTTTTTTTTTACTATAGTTCTTATTATTTAACCATTGTGGTATAAGTATTCACTTGTTTTGGATACAATTCTTTGATGAATGAAGTCAAAATGTTGTAGTTTTCTTATTTCTATCAACAAATAATGCGTTGATTTACCATAAACTCACATGAAGATATTATGATGGATCATGTTTAACTATATACAAGCTCATGTTCACTAAAATGGTAGCTATTACTATAGGCTGTTTAATATTACTGTCAATAGCTTTTTCAATGGTTGCTATACTATCAATTGTAATCTTTAAACTATCAATAGTTTTTTAAAATCAGGACAAAAAATCGTTGCACAAATTAATTTTTTTCTAAATGAGGTCGTCTCCCTTTAATTGAAGACATACGATTTGCAACTCTAAAACATTATATGAACATTCAAGACTTAGAAAAAAATAAAAAGAACAAATCTAATAATTTAAACATGGATTCTAGTAGACATATAGTTGATTTGGGGGTATGAATAAAGACAAATGCGATATTTGTGACCATGATATTGAAACTAACGTTGAATATGATGAAGTACATGAAATTTCAGTCTCGGGTTATGGTGGAAGCGATGACTCTATTGAACGCAAGAATGTGATCACCATTGATAATTTTTATCCTATATTGGTCTACATTCAATTAAATATCTAGTTGGTAAAAAGTTTGCATATTTTTCATCAGTAGGGGATTTCTACAATAAGCATGCTGTTATAAACAGATTTGGCACTCGTTTGTGTAATACTTTAAAAATATGAGTAGGATCAAGTGAAAATGTATCTATGGGTGTGCCACAAGGAGGATTTTAAGGTTTAGCAACACCTTGATAAGAATGATCATCTTAGAAAGAAAAGAGCATTAACTAAAATCAGTTGTTCAACTATGTTTAAAGTAAAACTTATAGAGTAGAATGGACTGTAGGAGGTCTCAGCAATATAGACTAAGCATAATCACGAGCTTATGCCGCCATCACATAATTGCTTCTTAAATTCCAACAAGTGTGTTTCAAACACTTATTAGGCTCAAATTAAGAGCTTGTTAAATTAAATTATTTGGCCAGGTGATATGTTGAGATATCTAGTTCATCAAGCAAGTGCTTATGAGGAAGTTAAATTTACAAAGAAAGACCTATACAAGTACATCGATAACCAAAAGCAGTTATATACTTTTGAAGGTAATGTTGGGGCAACCCTAGCATTCTTAGGTGACTAAAAGGAAGCTAATCATAGGTTATTTTATGAGTATACTGTGAATGAAGGACAACTCAGTCGAATGTTTTGGTTAGACTCCACATGTTAGCTTGACTATGCATGTTTTAGATATGTCATTGCTTTTGACTCTATATATCAATCCAACAGGTCATATTATTCAATGTTAACCATCACTATCAAACTTGCATCTTTGACAGTGCATTGTTAGATGACAAGACGAAAGAGGCATATACTTGATTACTTGAGGTGTTTTTACATGCAATAAAAGGTAAAAGGCCTATATCTATAATTGCTAATAGGGATAGGGCAATGTGGGTAGCCATTATTGTTGTTTATCCTCGACACATCACCACCTTTGTTCATGGTACCTTCAAGGGAATGCAATGTCTCATGTTCATAGGGATAGGTTCCTATAAGATTTCAAGAGATGCATGTTTAATATAGACTCAATCGATGAATTCAAAGTGGTATGGGGAGATATTCCTAAAAGGCATGATCTTGAAGGTAATGAATGAATGGAAGAGCTATAAAAGAAGTGATCATCTTAGGTACATGCATATTTCAGGGGACACTTTTGGGATTTTATCTAGAGTACTTAGAGATGTGAGGAAATTCATTCGTTTATAAAGGGGAACCATTCTGTATCCAGGAGGTATTGGACATACCAAGTTGTTTGTGATGATAACCAACCTAGGGTGACTGTTTACATTATGTGCCACTATTAGCACCCCTCTAAACTTGTAAGAATGACATTAAAAAATTTAGACTAGTCCCTTAATTGCAACTATCGACACTTTGAGACTATTGGATTTCTATATAGCCATGCCTTTCATGTGGTTAAATTGGGGCTACTTAATAATATACCTTAAAACCCCATATTGCTAAGGTGGATGAAATTAGGAAAGATCATTAATGGTAGTGATGGGGTTGTACAAGCAACTAGAAATACTTCGTGATGGATAAAGTTCAATATGGTATACTAGCATCTGCTAGTCAAGTAATGTGTGATTGAGGGTCAAAAACGGAGATAATTTTATACAAGTTAATGAAGGACATCATACGCTTGACCTTGAAGATGCAACAAGCTTTAGATAATGTAAATTTCACTCCAACACCTAACAATGCGACAAATGGTAAAATTCCTATACCCTTATATCTTTTGTCCTATTACATTTATACATTCTTGCAATAGCTTACTTTACTATGTTAGATGTTATGCCCTAAAGTGATAGAGTCATAATAGTCTCGCCATATAAACCAACCTATAATAGTAACTGACCTCACAGTCCCTATCATAGATATAATTTACACAACACATCCACGACTCCTCACTTTCAAGTAAACAAGCATTCATAATTAAGGATACTCATACTGTCCTACATTCCTAGGAAATTCTACATGCTAGTATAGTCTAATAAGTAACATATTACATCATCGGTCCAGAAACTTAAGAGTTAATAATAAAACTTTAGAAGACTCAATTACATTAACCAACTTGATTCTCACTCCCCCATAGCTTAGCATTTCAAAAAGATACTGACCTTAACATAGTTATAGTGTAACATATCAGTTAGTACATGTAAGAAAATCTATAAGAGTATGAGCAATCAACAGCTCAATAAGTTAGGATGGAGACATAAGATTGCATAACAAACACAAATACGGTTTTTAAACAATTAATTATATGAAATGCAACACATAAATGTCATCACATAACGTAGTCTGGTCCGTTGTGAAATTAAAGTAATTTCACCTACTCTAATCTGCATCGAAGAGTTTTCATGTTTATGTAACAGCTCACAACCAAACACAGGTTTGTATACTCGAGACACCGCTCCCCTCATGACTATCCTTCAAACTATTACCCTCATCCTTACTGCCATCTATTCTCCTGTCACTTAGTTTGGTTAAGGATAAAGTAAAGACCATTATGCTATCCAACGCTATCTATTTTTAAGGTGTCGATGTTTGATTGGAGAATCGTAATAGTCTCCTAAAAGATTGCAATGCATGCCTAATTAAAGTATTTAGGTCGGTTATAATTAAGTTTAGTTTAGGGTGATCAAACAATCTTACACCACTCAATTCACAACAATCACCAAAACACAACATAGATTTTCAACACGAAGTTAGATACGCACAAGCACATGCATATATAACTACTTACGAGCATAATCACATACAATCCTAAGCCTCTGAGTACTTTAAAATAGTACTCGAAAATACATTAAAGTATTGAACCCAACTTACCTGAAGTCTTTAGTTAACTTACTCAATTTGTCACAAGTCACTCGTTTTCACTTGTCCTATAATATAAATACTCTTTTAGTATTTATATCCTTATGATATATAAACTTTATATCATGATTTGACTCAATTTTCCATATATATATATATTATTTATTACTGATTTATTCTAGGTTAGTTTTGGAATAGGTTTTCGAATCCAGTTTCGATTTAGTTTCTAATTCAATTTCAACTACAAGTATTATACATAAATCCTAAGAATACGTTTCGTACCATAATGTGAAATTAATCACATTATATTTAGGTATCCTAAATATCGTATTTGTCCCTTAACCAATATTCTAGTTCATATAGTATATTCTAATCTTAATTTAGCTATCAAATTTACTCTCGAGGTAATAAAAATTTCCATTTTTCATATAATTCACTAAAATTTAGGTTCATATAAGATATGTTATGTTTTATTATTATTGTTATATTATCGATTTTCAACCTAATATTTTCTATTTATTATATTTTCAATTCCACATATTATTAATTTACATATATTAACTACATAATACACATAATAATTATATCTAATACCCTAAATACCATAAGTATCATACTACATCAGATATTAATATCCTTAAACACTTAATTACACACTAAATCAGTAATTATCTATTTAATTACCTAATTAGCCCTAAATCACCTATTTTATATATCATTTTAAGGCCCAAAAATCATCTAAAAATTTTGAAAATTAAATTCTAAAAAGTCTCTTCATAGCACTATTCTACGTGTTCTAAATAGTCTACACAAAAATTTTGAGCTTAAAATTATACCCCTAAGATCATTTATTTCTAAATCAAGCAAAACTCGGGTTTGTAGGATTTCTTAAGCACAGTATATTTCCAGGCATAAATTCATCAAACTAAAAATTTTCCCTAAATTTGCATATATAAAAATCTTACAATACTAAATTTCATTATTTTCTAAGTATATTTAATATTTTACGAAATTAAATAAAATCGGGTTAGAATTTGACTCACCTATCCGATAAGCTTCCAACCACAAGTGGTAACCCTAGGAGTGTTGGTAGCCTTAGGTAGTGGTGGTAAGGTATGGTGGTAGTGGTGGTTTGTTTCCAAATGATTATGAGTTGTGGATTTGTACTACAAACCCTAATTATACATATTTTTTCTAATTTTTGTAATAAAAACCCAAATCCTCTCTTTCTAAGTTCTCTCTCTCTTTTTTTTTTTTTTTTTAGAGTCGAAATAGACCAAATTGAGTTCTAGATGGGTTTAGAGAATTTATAAGATTGCCTTGAAAATTTTCTTTCAATTTTTGAGTGACATTTGACCTTATCTTCTTTTAAATTCACTTTCTATTTGCGTTAAATTGATTGGTTAATTTTTTTCTTCTTAATCCCAGCATGCCACAACTTAGATCCAGACAATTCCTTGCTTTTTTTTATGTTTCATTGATTTTTTTTATAATTTTATTTAATTATTTAGTATTAATTTAGTATATTTTAAGCATTTTAAGTAATTGCGGATATTTTTACCTATATGTAAATACATATGAAGTACAAGTAAATACTCCTAAATATTATTTATGTTATTCTATGATTTTTACTATGCATATAATTTATCTTTAACAATTCATTAATTATCGGAACTCATTTTACGTATTTTCAATAAATAACATATAATATACTTATTATTTAATATTATGATATTTAATTATTTTATTATTTATTTTCCTAAATTCAAACTCACGGGATCACTTTTACTAATACTCTTAGCTTTATCATATAATTTAGGCTCGATCGGATACTTTATCCGATCGCCCTAACTTTTATATATCGAATCCGAACTTTTAATTGTAGGGCTTACATTTCCACCACCTCATCCCTTCGAAAAATTTTTGTCCTCAAAACTTCTATTTCTAAATTACACTTAAATGACTAAAAATGATAATCATTCACTAACTTTGAAGTTAGAAAAGCCATAGGTACTACTTCATCACTACTGCTTTCGGCTCCTAAGCAATTTCCAAGTCTAGACCTTCGTTCCATTGGACCTTCACATATTCCATGTCTCAATTCCTTAATTTCTGAACCCAATTATCCAGTATTCTTATTGGCTACTTCTCCACTTGAAAATTCCTCTTTAACTCTACTAGCTTTATTTCCATAATTGCATTCGGGTTCTTAACAAACTTTCTTAATATAGAAACATATAATACATTATGGTAACCTGACAAACTTGGAGGTAATGCTATTCTATAGGATGCATTACCAACCTTCTTTAGTATTTCAAATGGACTAATATATCGTGGGCTCAACTTCCTTTTTGTGCCAAACCGTCTAAGTCCTTTGAATGGGCTTATCTTGACATAAATATGATCTTCAATTTCAAATTCCAATTGTCTTCTCTTCAAATCTGCCTAACTCTTATAACAGTCCTGAGCTTCCTTCATTTGTTGTCGTACAATCTTAACATTCTCACTTGTTTGGTTAATCATGTTAGGTCCAATCATTGCATATTCCTCATGATCCCAATAAAGTGGCAATTTACACTTTCTTCCATATAGTTCTTCATAAGGTGCCATCTATATAGTTGTATAATAACTATTATTATAAGTAAACTCTATCAATGGAAAATATCTATCCTGATCAACTCAAAAATCTAATACACAAGCACACAACATATCTTCTAAGGTTTGAATCATTCACTCAGATTATCCATTTGTTTGTGGGTGATAAGCTGTACTAAATCATAACTTTATACCTAAAGCTATATGTAAATTCTCTTAAAATTTGGATGCAAAACAACTATCTCGATCAGAAAAAATACTTTACGGCACACTATGTAATCTTATTATCTCTCAGATATATAGCCTAGTAATCTTTTCCATTGAATCACCTATTTGATAGGGTAAGAAATATGCACTATTTGTTAATCTATCTACGACTACCTAGCTTAAGTCATAACCAGCTTGAGTTATAGGTAGTGTCACTACAAAATCTGTTGTGATATAATCCCACTTCCATCTCGATACCTCTAAAGGTTGCAATGGTCCACTCAGTCTCTAATGTTCTGTGTTAACTTGTTGGTATGTAATACATTTTGCTACATACTGTGCCACATCTCTTTTCATTCCAATCCACCAAAACATAAGTTTTAAATCTTGATACATCTTATTTCCTCTCGAGTGCACAGTATAACCTGTAATGTGTACTTTATCCAAAATTTCCTTCCTTATGTTGGGATCTTTTAGCACACATATTTTCCTTCTAAATTTTAGTATTCCTCTTTCATCCACTTTGAAGTTAGAATCATTTCTTTTGTTTAGTTTCTCTTTCATTTCCATCAAATCTTTATCTTCCTCTTACTTCTATTTAATTCTCTCCAATAAAGTAGGCTGTAATTCCAAATTCATTATCTGACTATTAGGTTCACATCAATCAAATCCAATTTTCAACTTTTCAAATTCATGTTAAGAAATTAACAATAGTGCAACATGTTCATAATTCCTCCAACTCAAAGGCTTTTCTAAGTTGATAATTTATATTCAAATCATAATCCTTAATCAGCTCTAACCATCACCTTTGTCTTAAATTCAACTCCTTCTAAGTAAAGAAATATTTTAAACTCTTGTGATCAATGTATATTTCACAACGTTGTCTATATAAATAATGACACCAAATCTTTAAAGTAAACACTACAGCTATTAACTTGAAATCATAGGTTGGATAATTCCTTTCATATGCCCTTAATTGCCTTGATGCATATGCAACAACTTTTCTATCCTGCATTAGTACACAATCCAATCTATTCCAAGAAGCATCACTATATACGCTATAAGGTTTATCCAGATCAGGTAATGTTAATACCGGTGCTGTAACTAGTAGTGTCTTCAACTCTTGAAAACTCATTTTACAATCCTCACCACATTCAAATTTTAATTCATTCTAGGTCAATTGAGTCAATGGCTTGGTGTAGACATCTAATTTTTGCTCATTTTTATTTTTCAAAATAAGTTATAAGGTCCGAAATTAGAAAAAAAAAATACAAAAAAATAGGAAATTAAAGAAAACCCCCGAAAATGAAGAAATTTAGAAAAAATAGGAATTTTAGAAAAACAAAAAAAAAAGGAAAACAAGAAAAAACATAAAAAATAAGAAATTTAGAAAATAATAAATTTTTAAGTTACTTAGATAGAGTAGACTTTTAATTTAATCAGACTTAAAATAAAGGACTATTAGACTTGAGTTTAAATTTAAATCTAACCTAGACTGACCTAATCCATATAGACAAGGCATAGGCCAATAGCTTAATAGTAAAACAGATGGACTAAGTGCATGGATTAAGCTAAAGGATAGGGGTTCGAAACTTACTGAAGGCATAAGGATGGTTTTTTATCTTTTTCTTTTTAAATCCTCATATTGCCATATGTCAAAATATCACTGGGTTACGTGTCTAATTGTGATACGTGGTGCGTTGTGATTTGTCACAACAACATGATTTCTTTCCTTTTTTATTTTTCTTTCTTCCCTTTCCTTTTTTGTTCCTCATTTTTTCATTTATAAAGGAGAGGAGATACGCACAAAAGAGAGGGGTGTTTTTTCAAAAAAGAAATAAAAACACATAAGAAACTAAGGGGGACTTTCGAAATAGGGAAGGGGACTGTTTCAAAAAAAGGAAAAGAAAACAACACAGCACAAATGCACAGTAGTCGAGGGGATTCAAACACACATGAGCAAAAGGGGGACCCACACTCTTTATCTCCTTCGGTGACCACTCTCTCTTTCTCCCTCGGTGACCACTCTCTCTCTCTTCACTGTACTTTCTCTCCCTCTACTCTCAGAAACTCTCTCTTTCCAACACTCAATCCATCTCTCTCTTACCTCACATACATAGACAGACCCTCATCACTCCCCACCACTCTTCGTCGACTGCTCCATCCTCATGCGCCAGATGAACAACAAACCCTTAGAACCCCGACCACTCTCACCTTTTGCTTAACCTATATGCCAATCGAACCACGAAAGAAACACTAACTAGAGCCAAGACTCAACCCTGAGTACTCTCTCGCCAAGCTCCAAATACATGGTACCCCTAAAACCAACGTAACACAACTCTACTAACCCAAGCCACCATCGCCTCTTCGCTATGACAGCTGCCTCAACCGAAGCTTCACACACTTACTCTCGACCTACACCTATCGACCCATGACGCCCTTACTTTCTCATTCATAAACATCACCACTCCACCGCAACCACCACCAGATGGCCACCAAATACAATGGCATTGAAAATACCCCCTCAAGTCCAATAAATTTGACACAAAACCACTATCACCCCCTTCGAAAACCCACCGAAACACCCTCCAAAACACCACTTTCAACTGGCTGTACGTAACCTAACTCATGGAGCTCCGATCCAACCCGTGACCCAAGGATCTGACCCGCGCTGCTGACCCAATCCAAATCCTTGTAGCTTTGGGTCCAACCCTTTTTAATAATTGTTGTTGTTGTTTTTTTTTTTATTTATTTATTTATTTTATTTCATTCTTATAGTTTGTTATGATAAAAAAAAAAAAGAAAGAAAGAAAAAGAAAAAAGGAAAAAGAGAAAAGAAGAAAAACTGAAAAGAAAAAGAAAAAAGAAGAATAGTTTAGTTACGCATAATAGAAATAGATAAAATAAATAATAATAATAATAATAATAATAATAATAATAATAATAATAATAACAAAATTTGTTTTTATCACTTAGAAAAATTGATTTTCCAGAAAAATAAAAATAAATAAATCATCTTCCAATTTAGGGTACGTCAGATTTTCCAACAATAAAATTCAATTTAGGACCCCAAGAAAATTTCTTCAAAAAATTCAAAATGGATAAAAATGTAAACCTTGATGTTTTTCAAAAATTAAAATTAATCAACCCGCTATATTTTTTGTGAATAAACTACGGAAATTTGATCTCGAATAGCGGGTACATAGGCAACTATATGCAAGTATATGGCGACTTAAAATACAGAAAGTTTTATTTCCATTTTTAGATATTTGTGTAAATTAATCAATTTAGTCGCATGTATCATAATTAGTTGTTTTAGAAATTAAAAAGGATATATTTGAAAAGCAAAGTTAAATTCGGAAAGTTAAAAGTGGTACCCATTTATGGTTTAATAAATTAGCCTACGGATTTAGATCTCTGGTTTTCAAAAAAATTATTTTTATAAATTGTTTCTTTTATCAATAGACCAGTAACTAAGTTATAACCAATCCACCCAATTGGTTATAACTTAACTCTTTTCCTAACTTTAATCAGGTGGCAATTCCAATACCTCTTCAAATTGAAAAAATGGTTTTCTTTAAACCCTAGTCGAGGTTGGTATTAAACGAATAGGGTTTTGGTACTGATCGGTTTAAAAAATGTCTAATTTTATAAAAAAATAATTAAGATGGTGAAAAACCAGGCTCAATACCTGGCAATTTTGGAAAAATCCTTTATAAATTGTTGATAGTATCTAGCCATACCTAGAAAACTCCCCATCTCCAAAATAATGGTCGGTTGTTTCCAATCCATTATGGCTTTCACCTTGCTAGGGTCTATAACGATTCCTTCACCAAATATAATGTAACCTAGAAACCTAGAAAAGAAGTTTTATCTAACTAGAAATCATATTTACTTAACTTGGCATATAATTTATTTTCTCTTAGTTTTTGTAATGCTAACCATAAATGCTCTACATGTTCCTCGGATTTCGAATAGATCAAAATATCATCAATAAACACCACAACAAATTTATCTAAATATGGTTGATATATGCGATTCATCAAATTCATGAACATAGTTAGGGCATTTGTCAAACCAAAAGGTATCACCAAAATTTCATAATGACCATATCGTGTTCTAAATGCAATTTTAAGCACATCCTCTAGCTTAACTCGTAGTTGATGATATCCCGATTTCAAATCAACTTTGGAAAACATAGTTGTACCTTGTAACTAATCAAACAAATCATCAATGCGAGGTAAAGGATACCTATTCTTAATGGTAACCTTATTTATTTCCTGGTGATCTATGCACAATCCCATGGTACCATCTTTCTTCGTCACAAATAATACTGGTGCTCCCTATGTTGAAACACTCGTATAAATAAATCTTTTATCTAATAGCTCTTGAAGTTGCTTCTTTAACTCTTGAAGTTTCATTGGTGACATACGATATGGAGCTTTATAAATAGGCTTAGTTCTAGGAACTAACTCGATAGTGAAGTCTAACTCTTGATGTGGAGCTAAACCAGGTAAATCCTCTTGAAATACATCCAAAAATTTACACACTACAAGTAATGATGGGAATCAGGCTACCAGACTACTAACCCGCAGCCAAACCCAGGGACTAAAAGGACTGGCAAGACGAATCCTCCTATTTCAGCTAACCCTTGCCAAAGTCGAGTGCTTCCTTGCCGAGTCACCCTTCATGCCAAGCCGAATGATTGCCCATCTCTCCATAGTGCGCCAAATTGAAGAATACTTACTTGCACCCAAGCCATCCAATGACTTGGCATCTTCCTTCCCGAGAAGCCGAGATAAAGAGATTTCGGGCTAACTAAGCTACTCCTGCTTGGACAAGCAAGCTGTTCGTACTTTTTTGTACGCATCTTCTAACATCTTTGCTAATGTAGCATTGCTACATATACAATATCATGTGTAGAATCCGTTGTACCAATGATTAAGGACCAAAAGATAAACCTTAATCACTTTAAAATATTTTATACCCTAAGGGGACAAGATCTTACTTAATTTGGCAAAAAGCACAATAGTACATAGTCCCCATTTTAAGCCTTGTCCTTGATATCCCTAAACAACCACAACTTATCCCCTCACTCCTCCCCTACCTTATGACCAACCATCCTTCTCCCCTCCCTCATTTTTTTTTTCTCAAACCCTAAACACTCTTAAATCCTCTCAAACACTTTCTCCAACATCAACCCCAAATCCCTCTCCAATCCATCCTCTTAGCTACACACAGACTACACCATCAAACCCTACACCACCACCACTACCACTCCAAATCACTCACCACTAAGCCTCATGCCTCACACAGACCCTCCCCTAGTCCTTTGACACATACACATACCCACATCCCCATACAAGCTCACAGTATGCTCATAACAAAGAGGAGCTCCCACTCCTTGCTCAAGTACATAAGCCAGATTTTCCTTAGTTTTCTTGTAGAATAATGTTAGAAACTAATGTTTTTCTTTGTTGAACCTTACTTCATAGAAAATCCCGGGGAGTTCTAAGGTGTTTCAAGAAGGGCAAACAAAGGTTAGTAAAAGAAAAGCAACTTTTGGTAGAAGATATAACACAAATAGATTAAGCAATGTAGAGTAGTGTTAGTTTTAGTAGTAAATCATCAAGTAGGTTGATAGAATCCCCATTTCCCATGCATACCACCCCTTATATGTTCCCTCACAACATTTCCACACACTTTTATGTAGTGATTATGGTTTTAAATTCATAGAAACATAGGTTACTTAGGTAAAAACACCATAAAAATCAAGTACTACATGAAAATGGAAGATTTAACCCTAAGAGCACTTCATGGTCGCCACTTTCATGAAGCCACTAGATCTAGGAAGTATTTTTTATTAGCTTAATGATATATTTATTTAGTGTTAAGTATGATTTAAGATTTAACTAATCAAGTTAAGTAAGCTAAAGTGTAGTTAAGGCCCTAAAACTAGCTAATTAGCAATTGGCAATTATAGGCTTGAAAATGGTGTTAATGACCACTAAGACCACAACGTCCACATCTGTAAACATATTAAAAGTAGGGTAAACTTAAGTCTAATGTTGGGCTTAAGCCCAAAAAGATAAGTGGACTTGAGCCCAAGGCCCAAAATAGTAATTTAGACACATAAAACACAAAAGAACCAACTTTAAAGCCAATGTAGCTAAGTGACCAGATCTAATCCTTAGGTTGGAAGGCTTAAAATGATTTAATTAAAAAGCCAACTAAACCTAAAGGCCTATCCAAGATACCCACCATAAGACCCTTAGTGATTTAGAGCCCTAAACTAAGTAAAAAGGCTCATTTACACCCATAAGAGTATTAACAACGCCCATTTGAAAATTTTAAGGTGTTAAGTAGAAAAATCCCATTTAAAATACTTAAAAGAAGATCTAAATTATTAAGTATAAAGCCTAAAGTCAAAAACTAAGCCCAAGGCCTAAAACGAAGCCCAAATCCTAAAGTGCTCCTTACTTAGGCCCACAACCTTATAGGGCCCAAACCAAAAACTTGATGACCTAGAAACTTAAAAAAAAAAAAAAATTCACCAAATGAAAGAACATTCAAAAATGATGAAAATGACTATAAGTTCACCAAAAACGAAGTTAAAACGAGAAAGATATGTCCAAACTATGAAAACAACTAACTTAGGATTAATGTGTAGTAAGCCTAGTTAACTAATGTAAATAAAATACTCATAGACCTTAAATATCTTCTTTAGGTGACAAAGATATTGACTTAGATATGGTAAAGGACTATTGGGACTACTAAGTATCATGGTCAAGTGAGTATACAACTCTATACTTTGCTTGTTTGTGCTTATAGTTAACGAAAGGCTTAATTATATCAAATAACTAAAATTGTTGCATGTTGCTGCAAATGGGAAATTGTACATGCTTGATATGATTGATCTCACTTACAAAACATCTTAAGTTGATATGAATATTATATGCTTACTGCATTAGCATTTAAGATCTTAGAGTGCTAATATACAATCAATTGGTCATCCATGAACTAAAAATAATAAATACTCAACCCTTAATTAAACCAGACATGCATTGTATCTTGTAACATGATATTAAGGGTGTCATCATCATACAATAGAATGGGGGATCATCTATAGTTGGACCCACATTGTATTTTGTATATTAAAATTGTTATCATACAACGTATTACATGCGATGGGTATTAAAACCTGGATGACAAGAGACTTTGAATTGGACATGGATACCTGGATCCTGACGTACCAAAATACTTCCTAACCCAAGCAATAATGGGTGTTAAAACATGCCGTATACAATTACTAATAGACTGTATATATTGTTACATTGCGTATATTTGATCATGCATTCGTACACTTGTTTAATAACTTATTTGATATTGTTTGCTAGTAAAGTAAAAAGGTTACTCACTAAGTAGTCATGCTTACCCCTTATAGTTTGTTATTACAGCTAGATCTACGGCTAGAACTGAGCCGCAAGATGCTTGAGGTCAGTTATACTAGCTTTGGGTTATGGAATGTAAAGAAGTCAAAAGCTCGAGTGAACCTTATATTTATAATTAAACTCTTTTTATTCTTCATTATTAAGTATTCTTAGCTTGTTGAGTAGCCTAGACTACTTATGATGGTTTATCTTGATACTATATGATTGATTTAGGAGAAACCTTATATCCTCTCTTATTTATGTTATGTTAGTATTAATTGGACAATATGACTTTAATTTATATGCTCTACTATTATTTAATGCTAGTTACTAGAAGAAGGTTGTAGTTATAGGATGCCTCGTGTAGTACGCCGAGAGCCTTCAATCAAGAATGGTGCTTCATCTTAGATCTTCATGTATCACATGATAGTACTGCCACGAGTTAACCCCCCTTCAGGTTGTGATAGTGTTCTTACCAGCTTGGTTGATTTAATTTTCTTATCATGTATGTGCATTAAATATTATTTAACCACTAACTAAGCCTATATTAGTTTAATAATCTTGGTAAAGCTTAATTAAAACTCCTAATGACTGACTCTCAAATAAGTTAAAACAAAATCATTTTCCTAAATTAAATTTTTTCTTTTATTATTCTTTATTTTTATATTTTTCCAAATTTTCTATTTTTTGCTTTTTTTTCTAAATTTTTTATTTTTAGGGGGTTTTTCCTAAATTTTCTATTTTTTTTATTTTTTCCAAATTTCTTTTTTTTTTTTTTGTTTCTCCTAAATTAAGACCATTTACCCGATCCTAAATTTAAATATATATATATATAAAGAGAAGAGGTAGGTGGGTAGAGGGAGGTGGGTGCAACGGGGGCAAAGGCTGAGGGAGAAGCAAAAATAGGGTATTTACAATGACATTATATTCAAGTATCTCAAATATCACATTTGGCCCTTAACTAATATTCTAATCCGTACGGTATACCTTAATCCTAATTTAGCTACCAAATTTACTCTTAATGTGATAAAAATTTACATTTTTCATATAATTCACTAAAATTTAAGTTTATATCATATCTGTTGTGTTTTATTATTATTGCTATATTATCAATTTTCAACCTAATATTTTCTATTTATTATATTTTCAACACCACATATTATTAATACATATAATAGTTATATCTAACATCCTAAATACCATAATTATCATACTACATTAGACATTAACATCCTTAAACACTTAATTACACACTAAATTAGTAATTATCTATTTAATTACCTAATTAGCCCCAAATCACCTATTTTATATATCATTTTAAGGCTTAAAAATCATCTAAAAATTTTGAAAATTAAATTCCGAAAAGTCTTTTCATAGCACTATTCTACATCCTCTAAATAGTTTACACAAAAATTTTGAATTTAAAACTACACCCCTAAGGTCATTTATTTCTAAACCAAGTAGAACTTAGGTTTGTAGGATTTCTTAAGCACAATATATTTCCAGGCATAAATTCATCAAACTAAATTTTTCCCTAAATCTACATATATAAAAACCTTAGAATATTAAATTTCATAATTTTCTAAATATATTTAATATTTTTATAAAATTAAACAAAATCGGGTTATAATTTAACTCACCCATCCAATCAGCTTCTGGCCACAAGTGGTGGCCCTATGTCATGATCTTAAGAGGGCCCTTGTAGGATTGCCTAAAATTTTCATATCATGTGTGCACTAGTAATATGAAAATCGTTTTACAAGTTAGAAATTAAAAAACTTTAAATAATTAAATGCTAAAGTTTCCAATTTTTAAAATAATTAATCTATTGTAAAACATAAATAACTATGGATAACCAATATTCCATAGTTTCTCAGAACCACAATGAATTGGCATCCCCTATTTATTAATAAGATCAGGTAGTAAAGATCTAAAATTACAAAATCTAAGTATAAGAATAGTAATTATAATTAGTGTTCCAATTAGCTATGCAATTTATCTTTAGATTCTATCATCCAACTGCATCTTAACACTCGTACTCAACACTTAGTTCTTAGCCTATGCCTAAATAGCTATCAACTTGCAAAGGAAAACTATTGGGAAGCAAGTTACACGAGCTTCATGAGATATCCCTCATACTATACCGATAAGTAAGTTATTAAACAATTAGTTAACAAGCATATGAATGTATGAACAAGCAGTATGCTAAATAATATATGCAGTTGACCAGTGTTGCATACAACATTGAATTTAACACCCTTCAAAATAAGGGTTAAAGATATATTAGCACCAATCACAACCAGGTTCTAGCACTTGGGGTTTTTAACCATAAATTTAAATTTCGTATTTCACGAAATACATTTTCATTTCAAAAAAATCCAATAGTAAACAAAATTCTAAGTCTAATGGTGAGGTGACCCTACAGTCCACATTGAACAATGATCTCTATACTTAATCCCTAGCAACTTACATTTAGCGTCTTTAATGGTAAGTAAACCCACGAGCCAAAGGTAAGGTATTGTTGTACCAGTGCTCCTACACTATACTAATCAAATCCTGTGGGAACCCCATCCCTACAAGGCTCTTCATTACCAACCGCGTAAGGTAACAATTAGAACATTATATGCAATGTTCGTGTTTATGTACGATCCATTTAATTTAAGTTAAGTCAATTTATTAATGATCAATTAATATTAACAAACCATTCAATGATGTAGTAATAAATCAAGCAGCCGATTATCCAATTATTATGTCTTACAACATTTTACACAATACACAATCAATATTCAAGCACATGCATAACCCGAACCCACATGCATCAAGTTATTAATATTTACTTTAGGTGTACTAATTAGAAGCACAAAACAAATATAAAGTCATCAAAAGTACTCGCTCATCCATAGGGTAAATCTGTCAAGGATCATAGTAATCCACCGGTAGATTAGTGTTCGTATCGAGATCACCTGATATTTAAGAAATTTGCAAGATAATAAGTAATTGGTGAAATAACTAAATTATATACGTATTTAGTAATAACTACTTAAACTAGCTACTTATTTATATAAAACTCTCAGTTTTAGTACTTTTTTGAATTGCATATAATTTTTTCGTTTTAACTTAAATTTTTATTGTTTTTAGACGTATTTTCACATAATGGGGTCCGTTTCGAACGTTATAACTCATGTTTTTCATAATGATCTAAAAATAATATGAATTTTATTATTTTAACTTAAATATTTACCAATTATTATTTTAAGCTTTTCTTTATAGGTTTATGATTTCATGAATATCTAAATTTTATATTTTTTTTGTAATTGTATTATTTTTTAAGTCTATTTTATAACAATTTATTTATTATACTATTTTTAAGGTCAAATACTTATTTGATTCACTTTTTGTTACTTTAGTAATTTCCTAATTAATTAATTATTTTATTATTATTATTAATTACGAATTTAATTAAGAACATAATGTTTTGACGTGGTAGCTTCTTGGTTTTCCAAGTGCATTTTATGGATTTTTCATATTTTTTCAATTTTTCTCATTTTTTAACTTTACTTAATATTCATTTATATATATATATATATCTATTATTACAATTTATTAAATTTTGTAAATTAACCTTAATTTCTTTCTCAATACTTACGACATACATATATATATATATATTACTTTGCTTAATGCTTTAGTATTTTAGTATATTGTACATATACTATTTAGGTACATATATGTACTTATACTACACTATACTACTAATATGCATATTTTTATACTTATACATACAATTGTATACATAGGTTATCTTGCCCCAGTTATGCATATATACATATGTAAATTTACCATATAAACCTAAATATACTATATAATATACATATGTTTACGTACTATGCATATATATATATACAATCGAAAGCATATACATATGTATATTTATGTATAAAAATAATGAAAATAAATAAACATACATACTATATACACATATATACATATATTTCTATCTACCGTATGTTTACATATTTAATCCTAACATATATAATATATGTGGATGCATACATATGTACATGTATATAAAAATATATATAATTGAATAAACATTTTACATTCAACCTCCAATGTGCACATGGAGTATTTTTGTAATAAGGTTAGTACAATACAAAAAAAAATCTCTTTTACAAATCCCTAAAATACAAAATACTACAAATTATACAACAAAATAAGTACATATTATATCGGCTACAAGAAATACTAAATACAATATACATACTAAATAATCACCCTTTGTGATGTCTTGAAATGGTAAACCAGGGACTCTTCTTCTTCTTCTTATTCCACCTTATAGAATCAAAAGAAAAGGAAATAAAAGAAATAAGTAGGAAATGAGGGAAGAGGTTCACGGTTTGCTTTTGAAAAAAATAAAAAGAAAAGTGTGTATGTTACTTTATATTGTTTAAGGAATTAAAAAAGAAGAGAGTATACATTGCAGTGGGCGAAGGAAAAAGTAAGAAAAGTAAAAAAGTAAAAATGAGAAGGGATAAGATACGATAAACATTTGATTAGACCTTATCCTTATCCACTTTAGTCATAACCTACTTTAATTAGTTACATGGGCTCCTGCAATTTTTCTAGAAGAGGGAAAATGTGGAAAAGAGAAAAAGTAAAAGAAGAAAAAGGAAAAAGAAAAAGGAAAGAAGGAAAAGGAAAATTTTTTTAAAAAAGTAATAGGTTGACTTTTATAAATGTAAAATTATAGAATTAATAATAATTATGAAATAATATTCATAATGTTATAAATTTTGTTAATTAAGCTGTTATTCGTTATATTTATCAAATTTAGAAATTATCTCAACTCGTTCGTTAACAATTTTACGCAATTACGCGTTTTAATCAATAATCGTATTCTATTAGGGTTTTAATACTTTTAGGGCATATTTAAGGTTATAGTTTTAGAGTTTTTGTCAAGTTCGAGTTCGAGTATTTACATATACATAGGATTTAGGGTTTTTTTTTTTTTACGTGATTAAGGTTTCAATAAAAATTTTAGTATTTTTTATCTTCGTTTTAGGTTTTGAATTAAACATTTTAATCAATTTTAAATTTATCAAGTCTATTAACTTAGAGTAATTACCTACAATACTTGAGTCGACTTGATACTCAAAAGCTAAATTTGTAGGGTTTATACTTTACAAGTGTTGACAACCTTAAGCAGTGGTGGTAGGGTGTGGTAGTGGTGGTGGTAGTGATAGTAGTAGTGGTGGTGGTAGTGATAATGGTAGTGGTTTGTTTCTAGACAATTGTAAAATATTTCTAATCCTCTCTTTCTAAGTTTTATCATTTTTTTTTTTTTTGGACTCTAAACTGACCAAAATGAGTTCCAAATGGGTTTAGGATATTTATAGGGCTTTCTTGATTTTTTTTTCTTTCAATTTTTGAGTGACATTTGGCCTTATCCTCTTCTAAAGTCACTTTCTATTTGCCCTAAATTGATTGGTTAATTTCTTTCTTCTTAATCCCAACATGCCATGACCTAGATCCAAACAATCCCTTTCTTTTTCTGATTTTTCATTTTTTTGTAATTTTATTTAATTATTTAGCATTAATTTAGTATATTTCAAGTATTTTAAGTAATTTCATATATTTTTACCTGCTCATAAATATATATGAAGTATAAGTAAATACTCATAAATATTATTTATGTTATTCTATAATTTTTAGTGTACATATAATTTATCTCTAACAATTCATTAGTTATCAGAACTCATTTTATGCATTTTTTATAAATAATGAGTAATATACTTATTATTTAATATTATGATACTTAATTATTTTATTACTTATTTTCCTAAATTCAAACTTACAGGATCACTTTTACTAATACTTCTAATTTTTTTCGTATAATTTAGGTTCAATCGAATACTTTATTCGATTACCTTAAATTTTACATATCAAATCCGAACTTCCAGTTGCAAGGCTTACATTAGACAAGTAAGTTCATGGATCCAAAAGTCATTTAAGTAGAAAGTGCATAAAACCAACAATCAAAGCAAACAAGAAGAAAGGTTCAATGTAGCTTATATAGATCCAACTGTGAATTTGGATAGTCATTACAAGGAAATAATACGGCATGCGTTGGAGCAAGCGCCTTAGTCTAGAAGCATTAGTCAATGTTTATTTTTGGACAAGACATAAGCCACATTGATCCAATGACCATAGTATGACGATTGACTTTGATTGAGCGTTAAATTAGTATCTATGGATTTGAAAGGCCCTTTTAAGCCATGAATCCATTAAATTATAATTTCATTTTGCTATATAAAGATTCATGAATGAGTATTATATATTCATTTTCTAGTAACATTCTCTTATTTTCAAAAGTATAGTCATATCATCTTCTTGATAGAATTATATCATAGTGTAGACAATTTCTGTTTTATGTAGGATGGGGAACAATCTTTTATAGTAACAGTCGACAATCTTGTCTACAACTGTTGACAGTTTATATATATAGTCGATAGAGTAATGAGTTTACAATAATGGATGTCATTTTATTGTAACAACAGTGGTTTTACTGTATTAGAGCTAAAATTTACTATTATGGAACCTTAGTTATCAACAATCTAGTGGGAACTATCAACAATTGTATCAATAGAAGTTAAAAAAAAAAAAAGGGAAAACACTATAAACACCAAGCTATTGTAAGTGGGTCATACAACTTAATCAAGTATTCCATGCTTTTTATTTCCTTTTTTTAAAAGAAAAAGACGGGGGCAACCACCCCTTGCTAGGTTAAACGATCGACACTTGGATTGGCCCAAATTAACCTAACGAAGATGCTGCTAAAGAGAACTTTAAAGTCACTTGAGTCGACTTGAAGTTGACTTAAGCCGATCCAAGCCAACTTAGTCTACTATGTTTTTATTAATTTATATTTATTTATTTTACTTTTTTTTTAATTTATTACTCATGTATTTGTACTGATAAAAGAAAAAAAAGAAGAGAATAAAAAAAAAGAAAGAGAAAAAGAGAAGAGCTTGAGTCTGTCTTTTTTTTTTCTTTGTTAATTTTGTTTTCGGTTGAGATTTAAATAGAAAGAAATAATGATAAATAATAACAATAATAATAATAAGATAAAAGATAAGTTAGTGAATAAAAAAACCATTTTACTACTTAAAAAATCGATTTTCTAAAATGGAAAAAATAAGCGATCCTTTTTTAAATTAGGACTTTTTCTAGAACTTTCCAAAAATAAAACCCAGATTTAAGACTCTTTAGATTTTTCTTAATAAAATCAAATCTACTTTAAAATATAAATTTGGCGTGTTTTCAAAATTAAAACAAATCCAATAGGGTAAAATTTTACAAAAAGAACTATATATATCTGATCTCGAATAACGGGTAAGTAAGCACTTATGCGATGACGGCAAAAAATGAAAAACCCTATTTTTCCATTTTTAGTTTAAATTACTTAAATTATTTAATTTTTTAACCATTAATTAAGTTTTGCTTTATAGAGTAGTTGGAAAGGTAATTTTTAAGATTAAGGCTAAAATTGGAAAATCGATAATACTCATAAGGGTTTAAAGAATCTAACCCCTGAACTTGTTTCTCTAGTTTTCAAAAACCCTTTTCTTTAAGATCAGTTTTTTATTCATGCAAACTAGTGTCTAGATCAAAATCAAATTTACCCATTTAGTTTTGACCTAAATTATTTCCTGACCTTGGATAGGTGGCAATTCCAAAATGTTTTTAGAGATAAAAAGAACCATTCTTCTTTAAAACCTAGTCAAGGGTCAGTATTTAATAAGTAGGATTTAATATTAATTGGTTTAAAAAAGACTAATTTATAAAACTAAGAGAAAATTAAGCTCAATACCTTGGCGACTTCATTAGGGATGTCAAGAGGGTTAGCCATTCAACTTCCCAAAATTGAAAATTAATCTCTAAAAATCACCTTACTAAAGTGCAATTTATTTACTTATTCATTAGTTATTATTTGTACCATAATTATATTAACGTTTTTTGCAGGTTTAGTTTTAATTATCCAACTGGTTGGGGTAGGGGGGGTAGGGAGGGAATTTATTTTATGTACTATAAATGCATGATAGACACAATCAAACTCAAGCTGTCTTAGGACCTTAAGATGATGTAAGTTCCGAGTGTAGTAGGGTAACCACTACTTAAGCTAATTAGGCTACCCCACTTAAATTTTGATGTGATTAAGGAATCGTTTTTTAGAAACGTGTAAGGTCATAAAGTTTAAGGACTCATAGAACCCACCCTTCTTACATACATTTTTCAATGTTGGTGAATAGCTAACAAGGCAGCATTGTTATAAAAGAGGAGAAGAAAAAATGACAAACCTAGAGTTTCTTTGCCTGTATTTTTCCTAGAATTCATGTACATAGGAAATCTTTTATAATTTCTTTTGATGTAAATGTTCTTCCCTTTGTAATTTATGTTTTCCTTGTAATCTTTTAGAAATAGCTAACTCATCCAACTCTAATGTCTTCGCTAAAGAGATTCATGTCCACAAGCCCACAAACTCGAAGCCCATACTTAATCAATGGTTTCAAGCCTTCAACCCAAGAGAATAAGAGTTCATTACCAATAAGATTAGGCCCATACTCTCACTATCGAAGATGAATGTTAACATTACGCTGGTGAGGGCCTTGGTCCATTTCTAGGAGCCCAAAGAAGTCACATTCCATTTTAGGCCACACCTAATTAGCCTAACTCTAGAAGAATATACCTAACTGCTTCAAGCCCCTCCTTAGATGAAATATTTATTCCAAAGCTCAACTTCGACTTAGCCTACATTTTGTTCAAAATTCTTAGGGATCTATAAGTCTAAAATAAATGAAACCCTAGATGATTACAACAAATATGCTATCAAGATATGGGATCTAATCCATTGGTTCTAGACCAAACCCAACTCCAACAAACAAGCTCTATTTCTTAGTAATTGGAGGGAGAACTGAATCAAGGCCTATACATTAGTAGTATTTGCCACCATCCTATTTCTAAGCGGATCTTCTCTTATATACTTTAGGGTGGCAGAATTAGTGGCTCAACTTTAGGAAGGGAAGTATCATATTCCTACCTTACTTGTTGAATAAATAAGGAACCTTAATTTCCTTAAGAAAAGAGGCTATGGAGATCTTAGATTAAGCATGGCATTGTTAATGGTATGGTTTGTAAGCCACATCAAATAGTTTGGGTTAGACTTGATAAGGGGTGCATTTGCCAATAAGATTAATCTTATTGACTCTTTCATTAATAAGATCAAATTACCAAAAGATATCCTTATCCTTCTCTAGATAGAGGTTCTACAAGATTTTTGGGTTGAAGACATACTGTAAACCACTAGATGGAGCAATTACTCTAAAGTCATATTGGTTTGTAAAAATTATCATACAGTACCATTGATCAAAATGAATTGGTGTACCGGGTACTATTCAAACAACATGGTAAGGTAGTTTGAAGGCATTCAAGACATAGTTCACAGGCCATCGTTGGAGCCATTAACTCTTAACCTCAAAGGGTTTCACTCCACATAAAGGGTATCCAAGCTTCGCAAGATCAAGGCTTAGTAGGACACTAAGACCATAAGCCCTAACATCGATTTGAGCAAATTCATAGGAGAAATAGACAAACACCGGGTCACTAAAGAGTACTTTTACGATCTACTTCATAAGGTAGGCATGATGTAATATTAAGCACCAGAGGTCTTTTAACCTTCCCCCATGAATCCTAGCTCTAAAATGGTGACCTACATAGACTAAGTAAAAGCTCGTGTGGAAGTCATCTACAATGAAAAAGACATGTGTGAAAACTTCTTTTAGGAGTCTAGGTAAAGATTGCATGCCCTAAAGCACCACTTAAAGATGGCCCAAAAGAGAATCCAAGAATTTAAGGAAGTAGCTAAGCATAGTCAAAAGAAGGAAAAAACAGCGATTGTCGAACCCAACAACCAAAAGAAGAAAATGTCATTCGATTCATAGAAGAAAAGAAGATTAGTCTAAATGAATTTGTACTTTTCTTTTCGTTTTTTTTTTATTGTAATAAAACTTTAGGAGTTGAGGAATAATAAATAAACTTGTTGTTTTGTTAGTTAATCGTCGATCCCCTCCTTTTCATTCGTATAGCACGCTTGCATTTTATTCAAAAATTAAAATACATGTGCTAACTTGTTGAAAAGTGATCTTAAACCAAGTCGCCAAGATATCTCCTAAGTGTCAAACCTTCTTAAGAAGTCCTATCCGAACCCGTTCTTAAACCAGAATGGCTAGCCAAGGAAAAGACAACACTAACACCAACGACAGTAGTGTCAACCCCAAAATTGTTGATCCTACCAAACTGAGGTTTCACTCTTTAGAACGAATAGTAGGGAAGATTGCAAATCAACTGAGCTTCCTTATTGACAGCATCACCTTACTTAGGTCCACAGCTTTATCAAATGAAGAAAACTCCAAAGCCTAAATTGAAAAGAATGCTGAAGTCCTACCCCTCAAAGCAAAACAAGCTTATCCCAAAGTTAGCTAGACCTTTGAATCCTTTGAGACAAAAGGGGTCTATCCAAAAGTCAACCCAACTTTCGAATTAAACACTTACTCATTTCCAATCAACCCAAAGCTTGAAGCTGATCAAGATAGATTGGAAGAGCTTGAGAGGCAATTGACCTAACAAATCACTCAGAAGATGAAAATGCTCAAAGGGTATGACAAATTCGAGCAAGCTAGTATAACAAACTTCTCTGCTTATGACTATGAAAGCTTCCTAGAGAAATTTAAAGTACCTAACTTTGAGAAGTACAATGGAACTAGGTACCTTAAGCTACACACCAAGCTGTATGTACAAAAGATGGGCAAATATGTGCAATATGACCAGCTCATGGTCCAAACTTTTTAGGACAACCTAACTAGCTCTACTTTGACCTAATATATCCAATTGGATCTAAATCAAGTAAATACATAGTAAAAGCTAGCTAAGGCATTTTATGAGCAATATAAGTTCAATGCTGAGGTGGCACCAACCATGATGGATTTAGTTACCCTAAAGAAGAGGCATAATGAATCTTTTAAAGAATACGCCTAAAGGTGAAGCTCCTTAGCTGCAAAGGTATCCACCCCCATGATTGAGAAAGAGTTACCTTCAGCTTTTACTAATACTCTTAAGAGACCTTACTTCTCTCACCTGATCAAGGAAGCCTCTTCTAGTTTTACAAAGATGGTAGTAATAGGGTATCGGATTGAAAGTGTCGCCTCCTCCAGCAAATTATAAGAACTGTCAAACAAAAGACCAACCTCTACTAAACCCACCACCAACAAGCTTAGAGAAGCTACTGTCAGTATGGTTAATTCAAATACCAAGTCCAATGCTTAAGTCTCTTTCAAGGTACATCCTTTGCTAGCTCAACAACAATTTAAAAGCCAATTGCAAGTTAACAGGGCCCTAAGAAGGTTCACCAAAATACATGTTCCTCTCAGTCAAATACTTGAAAAACTAAGAAAGGATAATCTACTCCATTCTAAGGTTCCTACTGAAAGGTATAGGCCAAGAGTTTTTTATCTCAATGCAAGGTGTCAATATCATCTAAAGCAAGTGGGCCATTCAACAAACTCGTATTTAAGATTAAGAAATAAGATTCAAGATTTAATCGACAAAAGCATAGTCCAACTAAACTTCGTAGAGCCTCCAGTTCTAAACATCAACAATGACCCCTTGCCTAACCATGGGCCTATCATCAATATGATATTTAATTACTCACCATCAACATGATTGGTTCCAACCGAGAGCCTAAGGTCTATAGATTCTACAAACAAGAGGAAAAGCAAATTCCACAAACTAAAAGGTACACCTTCCATGTGCCTTTAGCACCTGAAAATTATAAAACTACCTCTCTCAACTACTAAGTAATAAATCAAAGGCAATCGAGCTCACTTCTAGGAAAGATTACTCAGTCTGGTAGAATTTACGACCTAAATAAGCACTTGAAAAAGAAAACTGTATTGGAAAGGCCAAGCAATGAATCAAGTGAATATGAAGAAGGATTGTGTATCTTTAACAAAATAATCAAGTCTAGTGAGTATGAAATAATGGATCAGCTCGCTAAGACTTCAACACAAATATCTCTCATGAGTTTATTGATGGTGTTGGAACCGCATTGGAAAGCTTTATTCAAAACTTTAAGGGAAGTCAAAGTCCCTCATAAAATACCAGTTGAAAAAATAGGGTCTATCACCAACTCTATCCTCACCATGGATCAAATTTCTTTCTCCACTAGGGAACTGGGCAAAGAAGGTAACCAACGTACCAAGCCTCTCTTCATAATAGTGAGGGTAAATAACATTATCACAGCAAGAGTCCTCATTGACAATGAATTATCGTTAAACGTTTACCCTTTCGCCACCCTAGATCTATTGGGCATTGATACCACCGCTATCAAGCCAAGTTCAACAACAGTCAAGACTTTTAATCTATCCAGAAGGGAAATTATAGTAAAGATCGACTTATTGGTTGATATTAGCCCATAGACTTTCAACATTCGATTCCTGGTCTTAGAAATCCCAAAGACCTTCAACTTGTTATTGGGAAGACCTTAGATACATATAGTAGGAGCCATACCTTCAAGCCTGCATTAAAGGGTTAAGTTCATCACAAATGGCCAGGTCATAACTATTATAAGTGACTAAGATTACGAAATATATAAAAAAACGGCCATACCCTACATTAGCATTGAGGAGTTGGAGGACTTTAGGCTCCAAATGTTTGAAGAAGTGTATATGGTTACCAATCAAAAGAAAGATTAGAGGCCCAAATTTAAAGAAGGCCAGGTCGATACCTATGGGTTTAGTTACATCCTAACTCTAATAGATGAGCTATGAAATATGCAAGCAAGGAGCAAAAGAGGTGATAGATTGTATCATGCCATAATGACCTTCCTACTGTTGTTAGAAACTTTCATCCGAGCTAATGTTCATACTTTAGAGCTTACCAAAGAGGACACTTCCAGTAGGAATAAAATAACGGGCCTGCCCTACATGTCCCAAAACTTGAATAATTGGATCTCCATCCCCATAAATAGCAATAAGTCTTCTCGAAGGTAAAGAATAAATCACGGTTTAGTTTTTTACAAAGTTTTGTAATAATTACCTTCATTTTATAATATTGTATTTAAAATAATTTCTTCTAAATAAGAATCAGTCTTCTTTCTCTTCACTTCTTCCTTACTCACACTCTTTCCTTTACATAATTTTTGCTCAAATCCAATGCTTCGAATAAAGGCCATGGATACCTCGTGTAGATAAGTGATGAAAATATTGATATCACTTCCAACCCTGCTGGGTTAGTCGTCAAGAATGATGTTAATGATCATAGTGACGTACAAGAAAGCTAGCAAAGACATGAAATGAGTAGAATTTCCATTAACAAACCAATTGAGACAGTTAATGTTAGGACTGATAATAACCCCAAAACATTGAAAATTAGAGGGAATTTGAAAGAAGAACAAAAGGCAGAAATGACCACACTACTATTTGAATACCAAGATGTATTTGCATGGTCTTATGAAGACATGCTCAGGTTAGATCCATAAATCATCGTTCACCACTTACCCACAAGAGAAGATGTCAAACTCAAGAAGCAAAAGCTAAGGAGATTCCAACTAGATATCTTGTTGAAAATTAAGGAAGAAGTCAAAAAGTTATTAGAGGTCAGTTTCATTGAGGCATCTTATTATCCTATGTGGGTAGCTAATATTGTGCTAGTAATGAAAAAGAACGAAAAAGTCAGCGTGTGCATAGATTTTCAAGACCTTAATTGAGCAACCCCTATAGATAATTTCCCCTTGCCCCATATTGATGTCTTAGTTGATAATACAGCCAAGAACCATCTTTTCTTCTTCATGGATAGGTTCTCCGAATATAATCAAATTTGAATGTCTAAAGAAGATAAATCTGAGACCACATTTATCACAACTTAAGGCACATATTGTTATAAAGTAATGCCTTTTGGACTTAAAAACACCAAGGCAACTTACCAAAGAGCCATGGTTACAATATTTCACAACATGATATACAAAGAAGTTGAGGTATATGTTGATAATATGATCGTAAAGTCCAAGGGAGAAGAAAATCATGTGGATAACTTAAAGAGATTGTTTAATAGGTTGAGAAAATTCTAATTGAAGCTCAACCTAAAGAAGTGTACCTTCGGAGTAACTTTAGGAAAATTATTGGGTTTCATAATCAACTAAAGGGGCATAGTAGACACAGATAATGTCAAAGCAATAGTTGACTTGCCATCTCTATGCACACTCAAAGAAATCAAAGACTTATTAGGCCGTTTATATTACATAGCCTGGTTCATATCTCAACTCGCAGATAAATGTCATCCCTTATTTAAGCTTTTGAAAAAGTACACTAAGATAAACTAAGATGAAGAATGTGAGCAAGCTTTTACAACGATTAAGGAGTACCTAATGAACCCTCTAATTTTAGTAGCTCCTAAACTTAGGAAGCCCTTATTTCAATATTTGACAATATTACCAGAGTCTATGAGGTGTATGCTCGGCCAGAAGGATTGTATATTACTATAAGAAATTTACTAAAAGGGAACAGAAATATTCAAAAATCGAAAGAACCTACTGTACTTTGATATAGTAATGCATTGGATTAGACAATACACATTCTGCTAGTAGGTTGAATTGCTTACTCAACATGATCCCTTGAATTACTTGGCAGAGAAACCAACCGTAATTGGCAAAATCTCAAAGTGGCAAATGTTACTATCAAAGTTCGACATTACATATGTGAACCAAAATTTAGTCAAGGGCCAAGCTATAGTAAATCAGTTAACAAAGAATCCCTCTGATAATACCCCTTAAGAGGTACAAGTCAATTTCCCCAATGAAGATATCTTAGCAGTTGAAGGAAGTTATGATAAAAGAGAAGATGATGAACCACTGAAATGGAAAATGTTCTTCGATGGGGCAGCTAACGTATTTGGATGTGAAATTAGGGTAATACCGATATCCCTTGAAGGTACACAATACCCTGTATCTGTAAGGCTCCTGTTCCCATACACTAATAATATCACTAAGTACGAAGTGTGCATCATAAGACTCAAAATGGCCTTAGATAAAAATATTCAAGAATTAGAAGTGTATGAAGATTTTTCACTCATTATCGGCTAAGCTCAAGGAGAATACAAGACATAAGATCCTAAACTAGTATCTTATCACTAGTACTTGACTAATTTGATAGAGAAATTCAAAGAAATCACTTTTAATCACATATCGAGAACTTAGAATCAATTTGCTGATGCCTTGGGCACTCTGGCGTCTTTAGTCCAAATATCCGATGGAGTTAAGATTCAGCCCCTTACTATTGAAATCGAAGATAAGCCTACCTTCTATTTGGCAATTGAAGGAACGAATAACGGAAAGCCATGGTACCATGATATTAAAATATTCCTGCAACAAGGTACATACCTTAAAGAGGTTGAGAAAAAGGATAGAAGGACAATCAAGAGATTGGCTGCCCAATCTTTAATAAGCGAGTCCACTTTGTATCGACGATCTTTTAACGATACACTTTTAAGGTGTATAGATGATAAAGAGGCCAAGATTTTGATGAAAGAAGTACACAAAGGAGTGTGTGGCCCTTACATGCTGGCCAAGAAAATTGTGAGGCCCAAATATTATTAGTCAACAATGGAAGGTGATTGCATCAAACACGTTAGGCACTGCCACTTATATCAAGTTTATGCAAATAAGATAAATGCCCTGCCTCAAGAATTACATACAATCTTTGCACCATGGCCTTTTTCAATGAAGGGAATAGATATCATTGGCCCTATTACTCCAAAAGCATCTAATGGGCATCACTTTATACTAGTTGCCATTGATTACTTCAGCATGTCGGTTAAGGGCTCATCTTATTCAAGCGTTACTCAAGGGGTCGTAGTTAAGTTCATTAAGAGAGATATCCTCACTCAATATGGGACTCTAGAAACAATCATAACCAATAATAGCACTAATCTCAACAATAAGCTTATGTCAGAGTTGTACCGATAGTTCAGGATCATTCATAAAAATTCTACCCCTTATTGTCCCCAAATAAATGGAGCTGTTGAAGCAACCAATAAAAACCTCAAAAGAATAATCAAGAAAATGGCTGTTACATACAAGGATTAGCATGAGATGTTGCCATTCGCACTTATGGCCTATCGAACTTCCATCAGAGCATTGATTGGGGCAACACCCTACTCTTTGTTATATGAAGCGATGTTACCTGTAGAAGTTGAGATCCTATCTCTTAAAGTACTATCAGAAACCTAGTTGGATGAAGCTTATTAGGTAAAGAAAAGCATTAAGCAGCTAAATCTGATTGATGAAAGAAGATTAATAGCCCTATGTCATAATCAATGTTACCAACAAAGAATGGCTCGAGCTTCCAACAAAGAAAAGAGTATAACCCCAGAACTTTAAAGAGGGTAATATGGTGTTGAGAAAGGCTCTCCCAAATGTACAAGACTCCAAGAGAAAATTTGCTCCCAATTACGAAGGCCCTTATGTTGTGAAGCAAGCATTACTAGGAGGGGTTTTAATTTTGTCTCAAATGGATGGTCCAAAATTGAAAGACCCTATAAATGTTGACATTGTAAAGTTATATTACTTGTGAGAAGTCAATGGAAATTTTTACTCAGAACATGAGAATGCTAGTCGTTTTGAAAGTTATTATGGTCTAATTTTCATTCTTTACAAGCAAAATCGGTATCTTTGGCAGTTGTTAATGTTAGAATCATCACCCTCTCCATTAAAAGGTCCAACTCCTTTACTCCATTTGATTGGACCTATACACTGAAAATACGAGAGAAGTTGAAAAGTGAGATATAGAACATTAAAATTCTTTAAAATACTTTATTACGGATTGACCTTCGATGGCGAGTTTTCTATTATCCATTTTTTAGGGAAATGCAAAATCCAGATAAGCAATCACCTCACAATAGATGTTTATTAGTTGGGAATAAGGGTTTCAGTTCATAAAAGTTTCAGAAAGACAAAAACAGTTGGTGGCATTTTGTATCGAGTTAATTTCCTTGATTTCTCTAAAAGAGTCGGCAAAGTCTTAGAGGCTCTGTATAGTGATCAATTGGGTTGCCAACAAGGGATCAAAAAATTGAATTCGTTTTAAAGAATGAGTTGGTTGATTTTTATAGGACTTTTCAAGGACCAAGTACTCCATATGATGTTAGCACATTGGTTTTTGAACATTGCATTTGCATATGACCAATATTTTACGTTTTTTTCCCTAAACATTCTTTTGAACCAGCCTATAAAGCACTCACCTTCTACACTATCTATTCAGTACCTAGCCAGCCTTTAAGTCACTATCCCATCTTTCATTTTTAAGGTTCTAGCCAACTCTCAAAGTGTTATCCCCTCTTCTTTTCTTTTTAGGGTTCTAGCCAACCTTTAGGACATTGTCCCTCTTTCATTTTTAGGGTTCTAGCTAGCTTTTAAAGCATTATCCCCTCTTCTTTTTGTTTTAAGGTTCTAGCCAGCCTTTAAGGCACTTCTCTTCACCAAGTTCTTTATCAATATTCTCATAGTAAGCCTATAGGGCACTTCTCTTCACTAAGTTCTCTTAGCAAGCCCATAGGGTACTTTCTTTCACCAATATTCTTTTAGTGAGCCCATAGAGCACTTCTTCAATTCCAACTTAGGGTTGCTAGTCCCCTAGAGACACTCCCACTTAAGTTAGTGAGCTCAGAAGAGCATGACTAGGTTTTTCTAGCTTAGGATTGCTAGTCCCCTAGTGACACTCCTGCCTAGATTAGTGAGCTCAGAAGAGTGCGACCAAGTTTTCCAAATCAATTCCAGCTTAAGGTTGCTAGTCCTTTAGAAATGCTTTCACCTAGGTTAGTGAGCTGAGAAGCGCATGATCAGGTTTTCCAAATCGATTCTAGCTTAGCATTGTTAGTCCCCTAGAAATGCTCCTACCTAGGTTAATGAGCTTAGAAAAACATGACCAGGTTTTTCCAATGACGTTCTCACCTAGATTAGCGAACTCAAAAGAGTACGACCAGGTTTTCCAAATCGATTCTAGCTTAGGGTTGCTAGTCCCCTAAAGATGCTTCTACTTAGGTTAGAGAGCTTAAAAAAGCACGAACAAGTTCTCAACATTTCTTTAAGGTCTTAGCCAGCTCAAGGAGCACTTTGTCTATTCACTTAAGTTAGTCAACTCAAAAGGGCACAAACCTTTTTTGCAAACCAATCTTTCTAGCCAGCTCCTATGGTACTAGAATTTCCTAAACTTACTTAGCAGCTCTTAAAGCACTTCCTTTCTCTATCACCCTTCACCAAATCCCCAATAGACCAAACATGGGTAGCTAGCTAGTTGTAGCGCTCCTTAAGACAAATTCCACCCTTAGGGTAAAAATAGTGTCTATTTTGTCTTTGTAACAAAGTTTTACTCAAACTTCATAATAAAAAGAGGCAACTGTAAACACCCCATTTTTATTTTTATTTTTTAGAATTTTTAGGATAGAGTAAAGGGTCCTAATTTAGGAAAAACTAATAAATAAATAAATAAATAATAAGAAATTTAGAAAAAATAGAAAAAATGGAAAATTTAGGAAAGTTTCAAAAAAATAGAAAATTCAAAATATCTATTTTGATTTATTTTTTATTTAGTTAGTTATTTATTATTATACTAAAAATAATAATAATAAGTGGATCGAACCAGGTTTTTTAAAACCTAGTCCATTTTTAAAAAAGCTGAACAGGGCCAAAAGCCCTGCATGCAGCAGGCGAAAGGGGCGGGGGAGGGGGTACGCTTGGCGTACTACATTTCTTTTTCAATTGCACGAGTAGGGGCATGTGGCACGCGATTTGCACCAACCTCCCCCCCCAATTCTTCTTCCTTTATGATTTTTTTTCTCAAAATTCCAATTTTATTCCTTATCTTGTGTGCTCAATTTAGGATCATTTTTTACCCCATTTACTTAGTGAAATCGTGTAATACACTTCGAATAATTTGCATCGGGATCAAAAAATAATCCAAATTCATCCATTTATGCAACTTAAATCAAGCTTGGAAATTAAAAAAAAATGATTTCAAGTCAATGTTCATCAATGGAGATTTTCAAAATTTTCGAGCTTTCGAAGCTTAATTAATGATGAATTAGTATAAATAGAAGTCCTTTGTTCATTCCCAAACATAAAAAAGCTTTAAAACACTCTAGATAAGCAAAAATCGGATCTTTCTCTCTTTAACACAATCTCTCTCTCTCTTTATGATAGCATCCTCTATGGTGCTTTCTAACGAAAACCACTACTACTACCATGAGTTCTTACACCTCTGAAATACCAAGACCCAACCTCTTTTTCGCCTCTAGTAACCATTACCTTAGTTACCCATATCCAACTGCAACCACCTAACTTTGATCACTACCCAAATGACCATCGAACATCAAGGCACCAAGCTTACCCCCCCACCCTTAAGTCCAATTCGAAATATACAAAAATCATCTCACCCTCTCGATTCAACATTTGGATTGGCTTGAATTAACCCAACAAAGCTGCTGCTAAAGAGGAGTTTGGAGCTGCTCGAGTCGATCTGAAGTTAACCTAAGCCAACTCGCCTGCTTTTTTAATTATATTTACATATTTTACTTTTTTTTTAACTTATTACTCATGTATTTGTAATAATAAAAAAAAAAGAAAAAGAAAAAAAGAAAAGAAGCAAAAAACAAAAAGAAAAAAAAAAGAAAGAGAAAAAGAGAAGAGCTCAAGTTTATCATTTTTTTTTCTTTTTTTAATTTTGTTTTTGGTTGAGATTTAAATAGGAAGAAATAATGATAAATAATAACAATAATAATAAAAATAAGATCAAAATAGGTTAGTGAATAAAAAAAACCATTTTACCACTTAGAAAATCAGTTTTCTAAAATAAAATAAAAAAAGTGATCCTTTTTCAAATTAAGATCTTTTCTAAAACTTTCCAAAAATAAAACTTAAATTTAGGACCTTTTAGATCTTTCTTAATAAAATCAAATTTGCTTAAAAATGTAAATTTGACATGTTTTCAAAATTAAAAGGAATTCAACATAGTAAAATTTAAAAAAAAAAAAAAACTACATACATCTGATCATGAATAGTTGATACATAAGTATCTACGAGAGGATGATAAAAAACGAAAAAACCTACTTTTCCATTTTTAATTTAAATTACTTAAATTATTCAATTCGTTAACCAATAATTGAATTACGATTTATGGAGTAGTCTTTTGAAAAGTGATTTTTAAGATTAAGGCTAAAATTGAAAAGTCAATGGTATCTATAAGGGTTTAAAGAATCTAACCCCTAAACTTGTTTCTGTGGTTTTCAAAAACCCTTTTCTTTAAGATTAGTTTTTGATCTATGCAAACTAGTGTCTATATCAAAATCAAATCTACCCGTTTGGTTTTAACCTAAACCATTTCCGAACCTCAATTGGGTAGCGACTCCAAAATGTTTTCAAAGATAAAAAGAATCAGACTTCTTTAAACCTTAGTCGAGGGTCAGTATTAAAAGGGTAGAGTATAATATTAATCAATTTAAAATTTAAAGAAGATTAATTTATAAAACTGGAAGAAAAAATTAAGTTCGACAACTACCCCCAATCTTAAGTAACTAGTTATATATCTTTTTTAATTTTTTCTATTTTTAATTGATTAATTATATTATATTATAATATAATACATATTATATATATATTTACATTTTATGTACTTATAGTATAATTATATTATATGTGTATTATATGTACTTACTTTATTATGCCTTTTACAATTTTAATTTTTTTTTATTTTTTCAAACAATTTTCTTTTTTGTAATAATTTGTATGTTTTTACTAATTTTTATTATTTATTTACTATTAAAATACCACATAAGCTACCATATTATTGACACCTAGCACCTAACAGCCGCATAAGCTGTGAAACCATAATTATTCGAAATTGGTACGATTTAAGACTTCAAGGAAAAGTTCTTGGAACTGAGTAAAACTTTAATAAGAGGTCATAAAAGTTAAAAGAAAAGCTTTGGTAAAGTATATTTAGTAAAATATAGTATAAAAACTAGTTAATTCAATAAAAGTACGATTTTACCCAATAATGAAAATTGTATTATAAACTTAGAATATGGGCCTTAGAATGTACTAGAATATTAGAAATAAATTACTTGAGTTATAAAAATAATGATTTGGAATAACAATAAGTGAAATAAATATGTAATTAGTCATGTATGAAGGTGGTGCTGGGATTAATCAAAATTTATGTAAAATGAATATATTTATTCATAAAAGCCTATAATTTGTAACTAAAATATATAAAAACACTACGACAAGGACTTAGACAGTTGTTAGACTTAGATTTTGTTGCTTTAGGTGTGTTGAGTCTGCATAGGTGTTGTATAACACTTAACCTAAGCATAAGACAACTAATAAACTAAGAAAATTAAGGAAAAAGCCAATTAGCATGGAAAAAAAAAACCCAATTGACCTAGATGGTTCTATAAATTAGGAAACCCAACTCCATTCATAAGTTTAGTCTTTTTAACATTGTAAAATTTAGAAAAGGACAGGAAAGGATTTAGGAAAAATATAGACAAAAATAGAAGAAAATAGGCGTAAAACAAAGGTTTTTAGGTTCCATCATCTAAGCTAAACTTGGGCGTGAACCACCACTGTAGCCTATAGGAGGAGGTGGTGATAAAGTCGACTGACATACCATATACCCCCAGTGGTGGCCAGAGTTCCTTGCGACGATGAGTCAACAAATTTATCCTATTTTTCAAAAATTTGTTAAAAATATCACGTGCTGTAAAAAAATTATGAAATTTAGTTTTCTTAAATATTTTTGCATGTAAAATTCAAACCTAAAATTAGATTTCCAAAATTTTGAGTGCTAATATATGCTCCTTAAGAAAAATGTCCTATCGACCAATTTTTTAATGCATTTCTGAAAATCCTAATGATATAGTTTCAACCTAAATTTTTATGAATAAGTCCCTTAAATGTTATATTTTCATGCTATGTAATTTTTCTTTCAAAATCATTAAGTTGGGTTTTTTAGAAATTTCAGTTTTTGCTAAAATAGTGGTTGGAAGCTTATTTTTCTAAAGAATCTTAGATGTGCTTGGTATAATTTTGTTGTAAACTGCATGGGATGATGGTTTTCAATGTTATACAAAAGGAGTTGAGTATGAATTTTGAAGGAAAAGTGGTTGTCAAGTCAAATATGGAAGTATAAGGCTAAATCTACATATTTTACAACTAAAGCTATATGTATACTTTTGCTTAAATCAAGTGTTTTGATAACTGAAGTGATATGCATGAGTATGTAAAATGATTTTGGGTGATATTGTATTCTATTCAAATAAATGAGTGATGTTTTAGAGTAGTGTTAGAGTGAGTTTTGTAAGTTGTAGAAGCAAAACAAGGGAGTCAGAAAGTCGGATGTATAAGCTTAGATGATCAAAAAGTGAGTCAAAAGGTTAGCTGTAATAAAGTGTATAAACTGAAGTTAGTTAAAAAGTGGGTCAGAAACTACATCATGTATGTGAAGTGATTTTTAGAATCTTCAAGGTTAACTGTGAAGAAGAAAGTTAGAATGTTGGTCAAAAAGTGTTGTAGAAGAAACCTTATATACCCGAAATGAATCAGAAACTAGGTTAAAACCTTGGTCAGAAACTATCCTAGAAGGGCGTTTATATTAAAGAAGGAACCTAAAACCTAAACTCGATACTTAAGTAAGTTTTTATTTTAGTTTATATGTAACATGTAATTAATCAGGGTATCATGTACTTATAGTTAAGTGAGATATGGAAGGAGGATTAGCAATGCAATGCTTAGGTGTTTAAGGGAAGTATTTTAAGTAGCCCTGGTAAGTGGATACTTATGTGTTCGAGTAGATTATATCTACTCTTTATGTAGTGTGCTACTAACTTGTTTCATTGATTTCCTTAATTATGTTAGATGCTAATATGTATGATGTGCTGATTTGATGAATTACGAGATATATTGTAAATAATGGTCTGAGCACACTTATGGTGAGTTGAGCCATGACTAAAGTTGAGTTTGGTGTTTATTACCATGTTAAATGTTTGATTATAAATGTGGATCAACTCGACAAAGGACTACATACTAACCGTACTTCCTAAGGTGTTTACTTAATTGAACTCAATACCAAAGCTTAGAGTTAAAAATGGAAGTAAGATCAAATAAAGTAAACTTAACATGTAATTTGTGAGTGGTTGTTGTTTTGCTTGGTGTATGACTGATGCATATCATGGCATAGCATTGCATGAAATGATCTATTGGTGATGTTTTACTTGAAAACTTGATTTTCTCTAAGTAAAGAAATTGGTTTACAAAATCTAGATTTTCAAGCATATAGATTTGCATAGCTTAGCTCAGGAATTTAAAATAATAACTTTTTCCTAAGTTCCTGAATTAGATAATTTAGATTCCTGACAACATCGACTACTCAGATGTCTAAGACTAAGGCTAGGTTAGGATAGGATATCAGTACTAATATATGTTATGTGCATGAGCTTGGCATCCTTCTATTACATATGTTGGTTACTAGGACTTTAAGATTGAAATGGTTGCTATAAAGATATATACTTGCTTATATTGTACCGATATCCACTCTCACTAAGCAATATGCTGAGGGGATAAATTTATGTTATCCTTATGTTAGAAGTCTAAAGCAGGTTCAAGCCTTTTTTGGAGGGAAGTCTTTGAAGTGCATTAAGGAGTCAGCCATTTTGGAGATGCCCGTGATCAACTTAGTTAGTTTTGATGGAATGTAGTAGCTATGAATGGAAAAAGAAAAAAAAAACTCTATACTTTTCTGCCTTCTAGCTTGTAAATATTGTAAATAGTTGGTAAACTCTAGTGTAAGGTCTGAACCCCAGTGGAAATATGTTTTATAATGAATGAAATATCATAATTCTATAGATGTGTTTGGTAGGTTTTTTGTTTGTAATGAAGCATCCTTTGTTCATCGGGATGTGACATAAGCTATCCTTAACAATGTTATAACTGTAACTTAACAATTCCTTTAATTAAACTACCTAATGAAACATTGATTTCCTATTTGAATTTACCTCTAAATATTAATACCCTCCTATGTAATTTTCGCATTATAATTAGGAAAATATGCTTAATCTAACAAAACAAAGAAAAATCACACTAAATTTCCCCTGTATACCCTACAACTTGCTTAAGAAAGTGGGAGTTCATTTTATTTCTTTATGTAAAAATTTCATCCAAGTAGGATTTAAATTGATTACATTATGAGTAATTAGGCAAACTAGTTATTTAAGGCTTAACCTATCAAGTAGTGAAAATATGCTAGAAAATAGACTAAGGAGCCCACTAATGGCCCATGGTTAGATCTAAACAAAGGGAAAAATGAATTCAAAAATTTGATTTAATTATTTTATGAGCTAAAATGTAAAAATAAGTTAGGCCCAATAGTTATAGAAATCGAAAAATGGAAGAAAAAGCCTATTTAGGGCAAGGATCGTAGGTTTCGGGCCAAGAAGGAAAGAGGACCAACAACTTACAAAATTATAAAATTATTAGGCCCACTTAAGATTTGGAAAGGCCCATTAATAATTAGGACAAACCCGATTTAAGTTTAGACTCAACATGGACATAACAAGCCTATTAGTAGAACTAAAAATAAAAGTTGGACCTAATAAAAATAAAACTTATAAAAAGTCAGGCCCACATAAATTTTAAGCCTAAATATAATTCATAGAAAGCTTGATTTGGAAGAAAAATTTTAAGAGAAGTCCAAAATTGATAAATATAAAGTAAATAGTCCCACATTAATTTTATTTCAAAATTAGTCAGGCCCATAATGGAATTTACAAGTCCCTTTTCCCAAAACGAATGTCATCATGTAAAAGTATGTCCAAAAACGATAAAGATCTTCTATAAGATCATAAAAATCGGATTTAAAATGGAAAGGTCACGCGTAATTAAAGAAATGATCGAAACTGAGAATTAGAAAGTGAGTTGGCTAGCTAATTAGATAGTTTTGACTTTACAATTTGGCACTTCCTATATTTTCATATTATTTCATTTATCATGTGCCCTCAATTAGGACATCGACCTCTCAGTTGACTGCTACAAACCTTGATTGTCAACACAATTGAGTAAGTACACTTAATGAGCCTATACTTGCTTATGTTTGTAGCTAGCTACACTTAAATTATATTTTGAAACTGGTTGATATCTAGGGATTTAGGTTATATATGTGTTTGTTACTGGTTATCTATTACGCAAAATATCATTAAATATTATAAGTGACTACTTTGCTACATAAAAGACGATTGTAAGATTGTGATTATATGTAATACTATTTGATTACTTGATAAATGGACTTGATTATAATTTATCCAATTAAATAAATTCAAATCATGCATAACCATGACATTGAATCATTATTATTCTAGCCATCACATAACATGGATGTAAAGAAGGATCTTGCAAGGTTTGTTATTATAAGTTGGAATTAAAATGTTCTCGTATGGTGCTCATATTACATGGCGCCACCCTAGCTTACAGGCTTATCAAGTGACCGAGACACCAACCGCTGCTAAGGGTCGTACCTTGATACCTTCATTTAGAGGTGAGTACGGACTGTAGGGACCTCCCCACAACCATACCTAGTGCTTGGTATTGAAATTTGAATAAATAGAAATAAATTTTACTTTTGGAAATGAAATGGAAGTTTCATATTTAGAATATAAGTACAGATGTGATAGTTAGATATGATTGATGCCGATGAATCTCCAATTCTGACTTCAAAGGATGTTAAATTTAAATTGTATGTAACACCTAAACAACTACATGTACTTGTTTGGCACTTTGTTTGCTCATGCATCCATATGGTTGTAATTAATTGTTTGATAACATAGTTAATGGTATAGTTAAGGGATATCTTACTAAGTTTCATAGCTTATACTCCTATAGATTTCTTTTGTTACAGGGGGATTTGTTTGTTGTCCTAGGCTGAGGTATGCTCGAGGTTAGTATAGAACTTTTGGGTAGATCTATGGGAATATGAGAGCTAGAGAGACATTATTATATTAGTTGGACTCTAGATATCTATATTTAATATTAGATATGTTCATTCTTACTATAGTAGCCATTTAACACTACTACTTTGATTATTTTTAGCTAAACTTTGCTTATTTTGGGTATTGGAGTCCCACTAACTCTTAAGAGTACTACAATTGCATGAAAACTTATATTATTAATGTTAGCTATGATATTATCTAGACCTCTATGGATTATGGGTAACTGATAGTTGTAAGAGCCACATATATTGTATAAAAGGTCATTGAGTGGTAAGGGTACCAATCTATGGCCTTTGTACGATATAAGATGACGTGACATGATTAGGACTCTTGCAAGGCATGATACACATAGCAACATCCTATATGTACATCAATTTATTTAAATAGATGATATAATAAAATAATAAAAATATTAAAGGTATTAAAAGAATATAAAAAAATGACAAAAATTTATTTAAAAATTTGAAAAGTGAAAACAATCTGCAAATTTAAAAAAAAATACTATGATAATTTAACTAGTATATATATATATTTATATTAATATTAATTTCAAATTAAATTAATAAAAATCTAAAAATCACATAAAAAAAAAAAGAAAAACTGGAAAATTAAAAAAAAAAATTAGCCACCCCTTAATAGGGATGCCATTAGGCGAGTTATTATAGAGTTTCCGACCCATTTGAATTGTTAAAAGTCCTATAGGGTTTTAAAGCAAGTTCTAGAATTAATTCTCAAACCCTATAAGATTACAGGTCGGGTTTTGGAATTTAGGAAAAATATGACAAAAAACTCGAACCCATTTTAAAATAATAATATGTACATATACAAAAGCCCTTAATCTCATCCCTAAAGCCCATATCATTACATTTACATTATAGGAAATTAGTATTTCACAAAGCATGAGTTACTAATATAATAATAATTATAAATAATATAATAATAGAATATAAGTGTTGATAGAATATACATAATAGAATAATATCTTTTGTCTCTTTCTTTTCAAGCAACCTTAAGCTGCATAATATTTATATGGATATTGTTTTTATGTTTTACTTTTAGGTTTGCAATAAGGATTTATAATAGTGGCTTATCTGAAAATTAAATTTTATGGTGATGTGATGCGTGGACACTTTAGCATACTTATGTTTTTTAGCATCTTATTTTATAAACAAGAGTACCTATTTTTATTAAATGTATCTTTTTATAATTTTTTTAGCATGAGCAGGTTAAGTCGGGTTTTAACCGGATTTTCTAAAACCCTATAAGGATGTGTTATGAAAATAGAATGAAAACCCTATAGAGTTTTGGGAAGTACTATAGGATACTATGTTAGGTTTAGGTTTTGCAAAACTCGTTTTGAACCCACTTTAGTAGCATCTTTATCCCTTACCACTAGGTAGTTAGATTTCAGTCTTAAGTTTTGTTAAGTAGGTCATTTGATCCATGGAGCCATGGGTGGCCGCTAAGTTAAAAAAAAATACGAAAAAAAGGATGTAAAACTCACTTAGGTTGCACAACTTGATGGCAACTTGATTGGGCTTTGCTTTAGCTACCACCATATGGGTGTTATGCGACCCCTTTGGGTAGTGGGTCTTGCAACCCACTTTTTGAGTGTGTTGCAATCCACCTACTAAAAGTGGTGGCCGTTCTAAACACCCAAGGGTAAGGTATGGCAAGCAACCATCACTTTCTTTATTGTTATTTTTTAATTTTTTATTTATATTATTAAATTTTTAATTATTTAGGATTTTATAATTATTTCAATTATTTTACTTTCCATATTTTATTTTTATTTTTATTTTTTAAATAATTTTTCTGTATTTTTTAAACTTTTTTTATTAACTTTACTTAGATAATATATATTATTAATTCATTTCGTTGAATTAATTATTAGGGCAAATCAAATTGCAACATGTCTCAATATTGATGGCAATATTAACGACAAAATTAACAAAGGAATGATTTGTAAACTTTTGTAAATGTTGAAAATTGAAATGAAAATTTTGGTACACTAAGGACTAAAATGGAAAAACAAGTAAATGTTAAGAATTTTTTTGTACTTTTTCCATTTTGATATTAACTCTTATGCCTCAAGATCATTGGAAAGTGGCTACTTCACATATCCTTATGCTTAGACCATCAACACTTGAAATTTACAGATAATTATGAACTTAAAATTATTAACTAATTTGTAGAAATAATTCATTGACCACTAAGGCTAGTAAATAATGCCATAAAGACATTCTTAAAGAATAAATAAGAACTACAAGTTCATTATCAAAATGATTCCTACTTTAAGCCATATTGGAAGTTATAATTGTAAGTGCAAAAACTATAACACCAACATTACTAATTCATATGTCATATCTTAAGTTATCATAACAATCTTCTTTATTACACACTATAGAAGTAAGGATCCAACTGAAGTAGTCATGTAAGTGCTGCACGAGTCATACGTTATGTGTAGCTTCTAAGAAGCAATGTGAGAATGATACCTAAAGGGATTATTAAGTGAGAACGAGGCAGGAAAGAAGAACAAATAATCTTAGTATCTTAAATGCACAAGTAACTAACAAGGAAGCCTAGGGAACTCAAGACGTCAACCTTATAATTCTTGAGCAACTGAGATTGTCCCTTACCTAAATGCTTATTTGATCTTAGAAAGTAAAGGTTTCACTGTAGAATACCATTTCTCTTATCTCTCTAAAAGTTGTAACTGAGGAGGAGAGACTGGGTATTTATAAGCTCTTAGATATGACGGCATATGTTAGATCATCTAAGTGATAAAAAAATGAGATGGAACTCACTCAATTCATTATTATCCTGAATGAGCTAGCTAATGGGCTCAAGGCTAATAGCCTTTTTTATGAATGCATGAGTCTACCTAAGAAAGGTTTGATGCGGACGGACCAATCCAATGATCTCTATTTCGAGCCTACCAAGCTAAATCTCCCTAAATCATCCTAAATATATATCAAATTCCCTAAGCTCCTTCACTTAGCCCAATGAGTTAAGTTAAATAAATAATGGGTTTAGTCCAATATATTAATATAATAATTTTAGACCTTTACATTTTGCTCCTTAATAAAATTCTTAGATACAGTTTAAGTATTTTAAGCATTAATTGCTTACTTTAAATAGCTACTTCGCTACTTGTCGAGTTTTATTTCGGTTTTCATTAATTTAATATATATTAAGCCCAGCTTGCTTAATATAAATACTTGACATTAAATTAAGAAAAAACATTTTTCTTTTAAAAAATGTTTAAGAAATATTTTTAAAAATTAAAGTTGGCAACTAGTTAAACTGGTAAAAAGTAAAATTAGGATTTCTAGGTAGGAAAACCTTAATTTGGCTACTAGTATACAGATATCCTAAAAATATTTTTTCTAGAAAATTAAACCAAAAAAATTAAGTTTAGGAGTTAACTTATTAAGACTAAGTCATTATATAAAAATAAAAAAAAAAACTAATCAGCTTTATTTTTTATAATTTTTCTAAAAGTACTAAGATATATACAAATATATAAAAATGTAACTAAAATGAATTTTTTATGATTTTTTTATTACGAATTTTCAAAAGAATTTTTTTTTTTTAATGGTTGCCTTAGAAGTGCCTATGTACCGGTTACTCAAGATCAAATCAATGTAGTTCCCTTTTTAAAAAAGATTTAGTGAGTAAATCTCTTTTTTTTTTTAAGAAATCAAGCCAAACTTACATTCGTTATCAAATTATTATTTTTTAAGAAAAAACCTAAAAAGATCTAATTTCACAAATCTATTTTTTAAAAAAAAAAACTAACTAACTAACTAAATTTTTTTAAAACTTGAGTTAAGATTTTTTTGTTTCTTTAAAAAATCTACATGTCAAAATTTGATTTTCTAAATCCTAACTACAAGATATACTAAGATACGTATCTTCTCCAAAGATACGAACTTAGAGAAAAGATATACAACTTTTCAGAAAAAATGCAATTTAACTAAAATTTATCAAAAAAATTTACAAATTATTTAAAAAATTGTAAAACAGCATAACAATTATTAAAATTTATAAAAAAAAAAAAAACAAACCTGCACTAAAAAATAAATTGATTAACTAAAAAAAACAAAATAAATAACTAACTTAAAAAATTATTTAATTACCTAAACAGATCAAATCATGTAGGTCATCGAATGTACGTGTTGTGAATCGATTGTGAAGATAATGGAATATGTTCAATTAGCTTGCTTAATGATTAAATATATCAATTATCTCTACAAGAAATTTAATCTTTTGAAGTGGTGATTAAATGATCTTAAAGTTATATTACAAAGAGTATTCGTTTGTTGTGTGTTAAAAGAATTTTCAAGTGATATTTGGCCTACCGGGTTGACGGCTCAAGGAAAAACCAGGTTAATGTTATAAAGCCCTAGAAAACACAAAGAAAAGCTCACTGACCTGAAAGAACTGGCTTGCTAGTTCACTTGCCAGTAGAGTAATTTTTACCGGTTTGCCGGTAGTTCAGAGTACCAGCATGTCGATAAGTCAGTTTTAAGTAGTTGTTGGAGCATTTAATGCACAACAATGGGAAGAATTTAAGGAGTTGTTATAAAAGCTTAACCACCCGACCAAAGGCTTTTCAAATCTAATATTCTACTGCAAATTAAAGATATTCTCTTATATTCTTGAGCTCATTTCACTTCTCCTTTGTCTCTTGTACACTTATTTGCTATCAAACAAAAAGAGACATAGTTGTGTGTTTGAAAGTCCTCACATTTGTAATCTTAAGTGAATAAAGTGATTTTCTTGAGTTAGTTGTGATAAAAGAGATCGTGTAAGCTTGTGTAGCTCTTGGAGCAATTGGATTGTGAAATCAATAAAGTGGTGTGAAGTCCTTGGTTAGAGGCATTGTATGTCCATAGAGACTAGGGGGCAGTATGAACTCCACGTTATATCCAGGCTTGATCTCTTTATCCCTATCTCTTTAATTTCCGCATTTATTATTGTTCTATTGTTACATTGTTTACTCTTATTATTGCATTTAGTCATTTATATCAAAAAAGATTTGAAATTTGTCCTTAAACTCAATTCACCCCCCTCTTAAGTTTAGCGTAGTGTTCTTCAGTTGGTATTAAAGCTGGTCTCTAATCACTTGCTTAATCTTATATTAAGCAAGTCTCTAGACATGTATGTGTGTGTGTATTTATTCTGATCATGTGTGTGTGTTGAAATCTGGACATGTGCGTGTGTGAATGGAGATATAGTGCAAGCATGTATGTGTATGATTGGAGATAGAGTGTAGGCGTGTATATGAGTGCTTGTTCATAGTACGGATGCTCGTGGAAGAATTTTAGTCCTTTTTAATTGACAAAATACCAAGGAGTAAGAACATCACCGTTAACAAGCTATCAAAGTTAGCTAGCATGGCATTTCTCGATTTAAGTGACAAACTCTTTGTTGAGTTTCTCCTGCACAAGAGCTTATCACTTATCCCACAAAGTTGTAAATTAGGTCCTTACTCGAGAGAGAAGTCCTGGATGGATCCCCTCATAGATTATCTAAAGGATGGTGTTCTCCTTGATGACAAGAAAGAGGCTTGAAGATTGATTTATCAAGCTACAAATTACACACTAATAAATGTTCAGTTGTACAAACATAGTATTTCTTAACCTTATCTTCGATTGCTTCCCTTGAAAGATGCGCGACGAGTGTTATTTGAGCTATATAGCAGTATATGCAGCAATCATTTGAAAGCACAAATGTTGTATATCTGTGCACTGCGACTCGACTATTATGGCTATCTTTGAAAGATGATGCAAAAACACCTATTCAGCATTGTCCACAATGCAATAAGTATGAGGCATCGAGTCATGCACCTTCTACTGAATTGTGCTGCTTAACTAGCCCTTGGCCTTTTGCCCGATAGGGATTAGACATACTTGGACTATTTCTAAAGTCTATAACCCAGTGACACTTAGTCATTGTTGCTATGAATTATTTCATGAAGTGGGTAGAGGCCAAAGCATTAGCAAGAATCACCAACAGAAGGTTGAGGCCCTTCTTTTTAACTACATTATATCAAGGTTCAGAGTTCCATTTATAATAATTGTAAACACCTTATTTTTGCCAATGTTTATTAAGCCAAGTTAATGAATAAAAATAAAAAATGAAAAAAAAAATAATAAAATGAAAAATAAAAAATAAAAAAATGAATGAAAAAATAGTAAAATGAAAATCAAGTTAAGTCATAGGAAGTTGAGACAAGAGTCAAGTCGTATCAAGTTAGGTTAAGTTGAGTTATTGGATTAGTTATTGAGATATGCTGAATCTATTAATTTTGGGCTAGACCAATTTAAGGGCTCAAAATCAAGATTTGTTAAATTATTGGGCTAAATTGGATCGAGCCGAGCCTTAAAAGAAAAGCTCGAACTAGCTAGGGTTTCTAGAAGTTAGGATGAATCTAAGTTAAATAAAAAACAAATCTTTCGTATCAAAAGTACTAAAGATTCAATTTTGAAGCTTATAAATAACATGTTGACTAGGGATTCAAGGAGGCTTTTCTTTTTAATCTCACACTCCCCTACACGCCGCCACACTCCCCTATGCGTTGCCATAATCCCTTACATGCCGCCACCACGTATACAGTCGCATTACACATGCGCCAGCACCGTACATCCCCCCAAAACCACCACACACTCTGCTACTGCCCAAACATACTCCACTACCCAAAGCCCTAGACTATAGCACCATTCGAGCCCACCACAACTGACGCGCCACAACCACCAGTTAGCATCGCCCATATCATCGCCCAAGACTACCCAAAGCATCGCCCAGGTCACCACCTACTATTCCCTATATCATTGCCCATGCCATCGCCCAATCGCTCGCCTACTGTTACCCACACCATCGCTTATGCCATCACCCCGTCGCCTACACTATCGCCCAGTCGCTCGCCTATTGTTGCCTACTCCATCGCCCAGTCGCTTGCCATGGCTCACCCAAAGCCTCACTTGCGGTCCCGCACGTATTGTCGCCAAGCCTCGCCTTGTGATCACCCACGCTTCCGTTCGTATTATCGCCCAGTCTTACTTACAGCTATAGCCTAACCTCTCCCATACGCTCGCCCACTCTCGTCCATTCGTACACTTAGGTGCTCGCCCATGTCACCGCTCGTGCTCACCTATTACCTCACCCATGCACACCTAGATCATTGTCTAACACTAACAATCTGACGTTAGGTAATTTTGTAGATTTTTTTTTATTTTATTTTTTTTATTTTAGTAATTTTTATTAATTTGTTTTATTGGTTATTTATTATTATTAATTTATTTTTTTGTATTTAAGTCTAGGTTTTTTTTTATTTTTGCAATTTTAGTTGAATTAGGTCTTAATAAAATCATTTTTTTAATAAAAAAATTTTTTTTGATGCTTAGTGGTTTCTTTTAGAAAAAAAAATCTAAATTGAGTTAGTTAGGGTTTTTGTTTAATTTGGGAAAATTAGATTTTCTAGGTTTTTTTTTTCTTTAAATAATAAATTAACAAACGTAAACCTAGCTCGGTTTTCAAAAATAAAAATAACCTACCAATTAAATTTTTTTTTTCAAAAAGAAAAAGAACTACGTCTGGTTTAATCCTGATTAGCAAGTACGTAGGCACCCTAAGGGTAACCATTAAAAAAATAATTTTTTTCTCTTTTTTAGAAATTTGTAATAAAAAATCATTTTTAGTTATTTTTAATTATTTAGATCTATTTTTAGTATTTTTAGAAAATATTATAAAAAAGCTCATTAATTTCTTTTAATTTTCACATAGTGACTTAATCTTAATAGGTTAGCTTTCGAACTCAGTTTTTTTTTTTTTTTTGTTCAATTTTTCTAAAAATCAATTTTTTTAGAATATCCGCAAATTAGTGGTCAAATTAGGGTTTTCCCACCTGAAAACCCTAATAAACCCTAATTTTATTTTTACCGGTTAAATCGATTGGTGATTCTAATTTTTTTTTTAATTTTTTTTAAGAAAAATATTTTCTTAAGTTTAATGTTAAGTAATTTATATTGAACGGGTTGGGCTTAATATAAGTTAAATTAAGTAAATTAAAATAGGGCTTGATAGAATTGACGACTCTACTAAGGGCTACTTGTGGGCTAGCCATGTAAAAATTAAAAACTTAATTGATGGGTTTTTTTATTATTTTTTTTATTGTATTATAGTAGTACTAATTATTTTTTTTAGTGATGCGAGCCTAAGAACAAAGCCTAGCCCAATGGGCTTTCTAGGGGGATTAGGAGGAATATTTTTTTAATCATTCGTGTGTTTAAATGTAGTCGAACCTAGGCTACTTTAAGAACCTAGGATGGGCCGCCATTATGTAACCCTCAAATCGTTGAGGTTATTACCCCTACTTAGCAGTGATAGACGAGCTCACTCAGGCTTCGATGTAGCCTACCGAGCTTCTCTTTGGAAAGCCTTGAAGCTGCAAAGCCTAAGACCTATAGACCCTACCCCCTTGCATCATTTTTTTTAAATAGGGGTATTTTTTTTTTTTTAAATTATAGGAAAAGCTTGATTTAATCTGCAGTCTGTTCATCGTCCATTTTTAATTAAAAATTTTTTAACCCTTATATATAAGTATACACAAGCTTCACTTTTATTAAATCATATTTTGAATATACTTACATATAGGGATGTTTTTTTACCATAGATTTATCATAATTCCTATAATTTATTAAATTACCGACTCTTATTACATTGCATACGTATGCAACATATTGCATTTCTATATATTTGATTACGTTTGTTTTTTTATGAATATTTTATTCTTAGTGTTATACATGTCTCGTTTTGTTTTTTTTTGTTGCCCCTTAGTCAACGAAAGGCTATGCAATTTCTATGGAAATCTTTGAAAGAGTTGTGAAATTATTAACATCAGATCCAACTTTATTTTGAATTTAGTATCCTCATTGTAAATAGTTGTCGCATTTTTATTTCATTTATATCTTTTTGTAATATAGATATAGAGAGTTAGGGCAGTATCAGTCTGGAGCCCATTAGCCCATCCGTAAAGTCCAGTTGAATAAGTACTCCTTCCTCGAAGCCATCCTGAAAAATTGTTTGAACCAGCTTCCACTCACTAAGCAAAATCACATCTGCAAGAAGATCAGGCCAGTCATATCCTTCATATAAGTTCAACTCTATTGGCCTCTAATCCAGGCCCTTATCCATTACTAGGATCCAGAATCTATAGCTTTCAACTTCGGCCCACATGTATTGACACCCACCATAGAAGAATACTCATAACTACTTAGTGCTCCAGCTCTCAAAGTAAGCATAGTTATCCCTAATCTTAGAGTTTAGCCTAAGAAAATCTTCATTATGCTATTGGGGGTCAAGAAGTCAGCCTTGGCCCCATTCTTATCTTTAGAAGGCCAAAAATGTCTCAGTATCCTAAGATTGGTGGAGTGGTTTTCAAGCTTAAATGCCTACTAGAAATATTACCAGATCTTCTATGGAGGATATGAATCGTGGGCCAAAAAGAAGGTCAACGCCTTTATTGTGGCAGTGTTTGGAACAATGCTGTTTCCCTTTAGATATGGTCAGGTCCACTATAGGGTTGCCGAGCTAGCAATTCAATTCCTAGCTAGTAAATCTTATATACTGGTGCTATTGGCAAAACAGTTCAAGACACTTACTTACCTGAAGAAGTAGGGGTACGGTTATTTCATGGCTAACCTTACAATCCTTGCTGTATGGTTTCTTACTCACACATAGGGGTATGGAGGGAATCTTCTTAAAGAGTCCTTGACAGAGAATATGGACCTGATTAACGAATTTACCCGCCTCAAGGTACCAGATGAAGCTCAGTTTAAGGAAGGGGTGTCAACTATCAGCAAAATGCAACCAGCAAACTTTATGTAGATAGCTAGATAAAGTCATTGCACTCAAGTCGTCTTGGGGTGCACCGATTCTGCAAGAGTTCCCCTTATTGGTATTATGGGCTGTACAAAATATTTCCCAACTTGTGTCACTAGACGACTGGACTTACTGCAAGAGATAGCTTACAGAAACTCCTTGGATGTCGTCATAGTGAATTATTAAGATCCTTATCTATCTATGGCTACTCTAATCCAACGACTAGCAGAACTTGTGAAGTTATGGGAACGAAGAGAAATCAAGAAGATAGTCAATGTGGGAACTTTGAGGGGTAAAATTGGAGAATATCGAGCCACCAAGCAATTCATTTATGATCAATTAGAGAAAACTGGAAAGATATGGTATGATGCTTTAGATGCATTTAGGCATAAGTTAGATCTAGCATGTCTTTCACTCACTGAGCGGGCCTACCGAGACACCATATGGGTTAGAGTTGAAGCCCAGTTCCAGGAAAGTAAAAGGATCGTTGAAGAGTTAAGGTTGGAAAATAAGAGACTACTAAAGGAAAATCAATTCTTGAGGAACAAGATATGAAAAAGGGATGTTACTATACGAAGACTTATGAGGGAAGTTAATGAAGCTCGTCCCAGCCAAATTCGTTAGCTCTTGTAGATATAAGATTTAAGTTTTTTTGAAAATTAGTTAGGAGTTTTTCTTTTCCTTTCACTTTGTCCGTTGTATAAGTTGGATCTTATGATTAATAAATTTGCGGTTTATAGATGGTTTCTCAAGGTATAATCAAATTACAGTGGTGAAAGAAGATAAAATTAAAACAACGTTTGTTACCACTTGGGGAACGTTTTGTTATCGCGTAATGCTGTTTGGGTTGAAAAACGTTAGGGCAATTTATTAATGTGCTATGGTTGCCTTATTCCATGACATGATGCCTCAAGAAATCAAAGTTTATGTGGATGATATGATCACTAAATCCAAAGAGAATGAAAACCATTTAGATATTTTGCGTAAGCTATTTGAGCGATTTAGGAAGTTTCAATTGAAGCTGAATCCTGAAAAATGCACTTTTGGAGTGACTTCGAGCAAATTGTTGGGTTTCGTAGTTAGTAGGAAAGGAATCAAAGAAGACCCAGATAAAGTCAAGGAAATCGTAAGCATGCCTATACCTAAGACTGTCAAAGAAGTTAGAGGATTACTGGGGAGATTAAATTACATTGCTCAGTTTGTATTACAGCTAACTAATAGATGCAAGCTGTTGTTTAAGCTATTGAAGAAGAATGCTACAATAGAGTGGGATGAAGAATGTGAGCACGCATTTGCTAAAATCAAAGAATATCTCATGAATCCTCTTGTACTGGTCACTCCCGTACCAGGACAGCCGTTGATCCTTTATTTAACAATTCTCCCCAAATCAATGGGGTGTATGTTGTGACAGAAAGACAAAAAGGGAAGAAAAGAGCATCTTATATAATATTTGAGCAAGAAATTCACGGAAGGCAAGTAAAAGTATGCAAAAGTGGAAAGAACATGTTGCACCTTAGTATGGGTGATGCATAGACTCAGGTAATACACTCTCTATTACTTAATAGAGTTGTTGACAAAACATGACCTATTGAGGTGTTTAGCGGAAAAGCTAGCGTTGATTGGGAGAATATCAAAATAGCAAATGCTACTCTCTAGGTTTGATATCAAGTATATGAGTTAGAGTTTAGTTAAGGGGCAAGCAGTGGTTGATCAATTAGCAAAATACTCATTAGAAGATGAAGACGAGGGTTCAGAAGTACAATTTCTTGATGAAAATGTGATGGTAGCAAATGAATTGAGTGGTGAAAAGTTGGGATGGAAAATGTATTTTGATGGAGCAACCAACGTATTTAGATGTGGGATAGGAGTAGTATTGGTATTACCTAAGAATAATCATTTTCCAATGGCAGCAAGATTAACATTCCCATATACCAACAACATTGCAAAGTATGAAGTCTACATTTTGGGGCTCAAAATGGTGCTAGATATGGGAATACAAGAATTGGAAGTGTACGAAGATTCTTCCCTAATAATTCTCCAAATCTTAGGAGAATATAAAATGAAAGACGAGAAATTAATACCTTATCATGAACATTTAAGTGAGCTAGTTGAAAAATTCCAAGAGATTTCATTCACTTACATTCTAAGATCCGAAATTAATTTACCGATGCATTGGCTACGTTAGTGTCAATGTTGAAAGTCATAGACGAAATAGAAATTCAACCCTTAAAGATTCAGGTGGAAGAAAAACCAGCTTTTTGCCTTGTAGTTGAAGGGAAGGGAACAAAAGAACCATGGTATCACGATATCAAGAAGTGACTTCAAACGGGAGAATTTCCTGAAGATGCTGATAGAAAAGATAGAAAGACTTTAAGAAGGTTGGCTACTCATTTCTTATTAAGTAGGGCCACGTTATATAAGAGGTCACTAGATGTGACACTACTAAGGTGTGTGGATGAAGAAAAAGCTAAGCAATTGACAAAAGAAGTGCATGAAGGAGTTTGTAGTTCTCACTTAAATGGGTATATGCTAGCCAGAAAAATCAAGAGAATGGGGTATTTTTGGATGACGATGGAATCGGATTATATTAAGCACATGAGACATTGTCACTTGTGTTAAGTGTACGCTAATAAAATCAATGCTCCTCCCTAAGAATTGCATGAATTGTCAACTTCTTAGCCTTTGTCAATATAGGGAATTGACATGATCGGTCCAATTTCGCCAACAGCTTCAAACGAGCATCGATTCATTTAGTCGCGATTGACTATTTTACTAAGTAGGTAGAAGCAGCGTCGTATGTTACGGTGACCAAAGGAGTAGTAGACAAATTAGTGAAAAGAGACACTATTGTAAGATATGGTGCACCCGAGTCTATTATTATAGACAATGGGATGAATTTGAATAACAAGTTGATGGATGAAGTGTGCTACTACTAGTTCAAGATCAATCACAAAAATTCAACTCCATATCGACCTTAGATGAATAGAGCTGTTGAAGTCGCTAATAGGAACATCAAAAGAATCATTGAGAAGATGGCAATCACATATAAAGATTGGTATGAAATGCTTCCCTTTGCTCTTATGGCTTATAGAACTTCAATCAAAACTTCTACTAGTGCAACCCTGTATTCATTGGTGTATGAAACTGAAGCGATACTACCAGTAGAAGTAGAAATACCTTCGTTTCGAATATTAGCAAAAACTCAGCTCGATGAAGCAGAATGGGTAGAGAAGAGAATAGAGCATTTGAATCTCCTTGATGAGTGAAGATTTACATTAATATGTCACGGTTAATGCTATCAATAGCGAATGATCCGAGCTTTTAACAAGAAAGTACGCCTAAGGTATTTCAAAGTGGGCAACTTAGTGTTGAAGAAAGTGTTATCAAACACGAAAGGCCTTAGGGCCAAGTTCGCTCCGAGTTACAAAGGCCCTTATGTGGTGAAGAGAGTATTATCAGGAGGTGAATTAGTGTTGATAAAGATGGATGGCCCGGAATTAAGAGGACCGGTGAATTCAAATGCAGTTAAGTTGCATTATCCGTGAAAACGGAGATTTAACAAAGATTTCAATTTTTCTTGAATAAGTTTATAGTTAATCTTTCATCGTTTACAAGTAAAGTTGATATCCGTGAATATTTTTGAATTTGGATGGTCATTGACTAACAAACATTCGACCAATAAATCTTGTTTCTTACCCTCATAAGCTTAAACAGTAGATCCTTACCAATGAATCTAAATCACGAAAAGAATTGAAATCAAATGTTCTTAATAATTTAATCTTGTTCATTCGAAAAGAGATTTATCATTCAGAAGTCATGAGGAATAGAAATTGAAACTTGAAACTTGAAACTTGAAATCAGAATAAGAAAATTCAAGGTGTTGGCATGTTTCAGTTATAAAATTCAAAGGAAAGAAGAGAAAGAAAATAAAATAAAATAAAAGAAGAAAGAAAAGAAAAAGGGAAAAGAGAAAGAAGAAGCAAGCATAGACCCCTAAAGAAATTTTGCTAATTGAATGAGTGAATATCGGGAGTGAGCGTGAGCATGCCAATCGGTTGCTATCTGAGAAATCCTTCGATCCTAGGAAAAATAATCTTAAAAGTCTTTGAAAAGAAATCTTTAGAGAAATTAAGCTAGTTTTGAAAATCAATCTTGAAGACATCTATCATCTTCAGACAAACCAAAACAAATCTCAAAGGGATCTATCCTCTTCAGACAAACCAAAAGAAATCTCGGAGAGATCTATTCTCTTCGGATTTCCATCAAACCAAAACAAGTTAATTTTACCTCTAATGAGTCTTGCTCTATCCTTCCAAGATAGGCCTCCTTTAAAATTTTGCTCTATCCTTTTAAGATAGACACCATTAAGCCCAATCCTTCTAAGATAGACCCCTTTAAAATTTTTGCTCTATCCTTTCAAGGTAGACCCCATTAAGCCCTATCCTTCTAAGATAGGCCCTCTTAAAATTTTTGCTCTGTCCTTCTAAGATAGACACCATTAAGCCCTATCCTTCTAAGATAGGCTCCTTTCAAAATTTTGCTCTATTTTTTCAAGATAGATACCATTAAGCCCTATCCTTCTAAGATAGATCTCCTTGAAATTTTTGCTTTATCCTTTCAAGATAGACCCCATTAAGCCCTATCCTTCTAAGATAGGCTCCTTTGAAATTTTTACTTTATCTTTCCAAGATAAACACCATTAAGCCTTATCCTTTTAAGATAGGCTCCCTAACCTCTTACTCTATTTTTTCGAGACAGGCATTCATTTGCCCTGTTCTTTCATGATGGGTAGTTTATTCTTTACATTAACCTTTCAAGTCGATATCCTTGATCAAAATAAAATACAGCTTAGTTGATTAGTTTAAAGTAAGATTTGGCAAAAATGGGTATCTCTTTTGTCTTTGTAGTGAAGTTATAATCAAACGTTACTATAAAGAGGAGCAGTTATAGACATCACATTTTTGCCAATGTTTATTGAGCTAGGTTAATGAATAAAAATAAAAAATGAATGAAAAAATAGCAAAAAGAAAATCAAGTTAGGTCATTAGAAGTTGAGTCAAGAGTCAAGTCGTGTCAAGTTGGGTTAAGTTGAGTTGTTGGATCAGTTATTAAAATGGGCTAAATCCATTAGTTTTGGGCTAGACCAATTTACGGCCTCAAAATCAAGATTTATTAAATTATTGGGCTAAATTAGATTGGGCTAGGCCTTAAAAGAAAAGCCCGAACTAGTTAGGGTTTCTAGAAGCTAGGGTGAATATAAGTTAAATAAAAAGCAAATCTTTCGTATTGAAGATACGAAAGATTCAATTTTGGAGCTTACAAATAACTCGTTAACCAATGATTTAAGGAGGCTTTTCTTTTTAATCTCGCACTCCCCCACGTGCCGCCACACTCTCTTACACGCCACCAATACCCACATCGTTGCACTAAACATGCGCCACCATTGCATATCCCCCTACAACCACCAAACGCTCCGCTACTACCTAAACATACGCCACCATCTAAAGCCCTAGCCCATAGCACCGTTCAAGCCCACTGTCACTCATATGTCGCAACCACTACCTAGCATCGCCCATCACGTCGCCCAAGACCCCTCAAAACATTGCCTAGGTCATTGTCCATTGTTGCCTACACCATCGCCTAGTCAATCGCCCATTGTCACCTACATTATTGCCCATGCCATCGCCCAGTCGCTCGCCCATTGTCACCTACTCCATTGCCCAGTCACTCACTACAGCTTACCTAAAGCCTTACCCATGTGATCATCCGTGCTCCTACCCATATTGTCGCCTAGCTTCACCCTGTGATCACCCGCACTCCTGCTTATACTGTTACCTACTCTCGTCTGCAGCTGTTGCTTAGCCTTGCTTACGCGCTCACCCAACTTCGCCCATCCGAATGCCCAGGCGTTCGCCCTAATCATTGCTTATGCTCGCCCATACCTCGCTCGTACACGCATAGATCACCGTCCAACACTAACAATCCGTTGCTAGGTAATTTTCCAAATTGTCTTTATTTTTTTATTATATATTTATTATTTTATTTTGTTTATTTTAGTAATTTTTATTAATTTGTTTTATTGGTTATTTATTATTATTATTAATTTATTTTTTATGTTTAAGTACAAGTTTTTTTTATTATTTTTGCAATTTTAGTTGAATTAGGTCTTAATAAAATCATTTTTTTATAAGAAAAATAATTTTTTATGCTTAGTGGTTTTTTTAGAAAAAAATAAAAAAAATCTAAATTGAGTTAGTTAAGGTTTTTGATTAATTTAGGAAAATTAGACTTTCTAGGTTTTTTCCTTTAAATAATAAATTAACAAATGTAAACTTGGCTCTATTTTCAAAAATAAAAATAGCCCACCAATTAAATAATTTTTTTTAAAAGAACTATGGCCAGTTTGATTTTGATCAGTGGGTATGTAGGCACCTTTGGGACAATCGTTAAAAAAAAATAAAATTTTTTTCCCTTTTTTAGAAGTTAGTGATAAAAAATAATAAAAAAATCATTTTTAGTTATTTTTAATTATTTAGATCTATTTTTAGTATTTTTAGAAAATATTATAAAAAAAGTCCATCAATTTCTTTTAATTTTCACATAGTGATTTAGTCTTAATACGTTAGCTCTCGAACTCGGTTTTTTTTTTTTCTAGTTCAATTTTTCTAAAAATCAATTTTTTTTAGAATATTCACAAATTAGTGGCTAAAAACCCTAACTTTTTTTTTTTTACCAGTTAAACTGTTTGGTAACTCCAATTTAAAAAAAAAATTAAGAAAAGTATTTCCCTAAATTTAATGTTGAGTAATTTCTATTAAGCGAGTTGAGCATAATATAAGTTAAATTAAGAAAATCAAAATAGGGCTCGACAATAATCGTGAATAACCAACTGCAATTTGACAATAACAAATTTCAAGCACTTTGTGAGAAATACAATATCTACTTGAATTACACATCTATAGCTTACCTTTAAACTAATGGGTAAGTAGAAGCTGTAAAAAAGATCATCTTAGGCGACTTAAGGAGGAAAGTTAATCAAGTCAGGGGAAGATAGGTTGATGAGTTGCCAAATGTTTTAGGGAGATATCATACTACTTATAGAACTACGATAGGAGAAATGCCCTTCAAATTGGCCTATGGTATGAAAGTAGTATTGCCGATTGAATTGGACCAATGGAATTTACGCACTCAAAATTTTGATTTGATGACCAATTAAGTTGGCTTAACGACAAATTTGGATAGTATTGAGGAAATCAGAGATGTTGCAAGAGTGAGAGTTATAGCATATTAGCATAAGGCAGTTAGGTATTATAATCAGAAAATGAAGTATAAGGTTTTTCAGCTTGGAGATTTGGTTTGCTGGAAATTAGAGGCGATTGGCACATGAGAGAAATAAGGGAAGCTCAGTGTAAATTCGGAAGATCTTGTTAGGGTTCAAGAAGTCATTGGCGAGGGGCCTATCAACTAGAAATGATGGATGGAATAGTTATCCCTTGTGTAAGGAATGTTGAGAACTTGAAACTTTATTTTAATTAATTCCTTTGATGTTAAGAAACATTTCCATTTGTTTTATAAGGCAATAACCTAGTTGATTCAAAAGGCAATCATGTTAAAAGTTATAACTCTAACTTGTTTCTCTTCTTGATCTTTTTATGATCAACGAATTATTATCATGTCCAAATTTTACGGTTAACGAACTAGTATTTAATAAGTTTAAACCTATCATGGTTAGCTAACTTTATAAATTAGTTGAAAAGTTGAATAACAAGTTTATTAGTTCATAGATGTGATCTTACAGGTCAAGTAAGATGACTGGTCCACATCTCAAATAATTAACGGACAATGTCTCTAAAAAGACATTCAAATTAGGCGTGTGAAATAAAACATGTCGAGAAAATTAAGCGTATGAAATAAAAAGTGCTAAGAAAATTGGGCATGTAAAATAAAACATATTAAGAAAATTAGGCATGTGAAATAAAACATGCTATACAACTTGTGAAATAAAACATGCTATATAAATCGTAAAACACAACATGCCAAGATACCAAAAAGCGCATGAAATAAAACATGTAAAAACTACTAAATTATGCATGAGGAAATGGGCATAAGATTAATAACAAATACAACAATAAATGTTCAACTGCTCAGCCAAATATTATCCATACAAAAAAAAAAAAAAAAAAGACAAACGAATTACAAGGGGAACAATCTTATGATTTATTCTTAGACTATGTAGAGGCGTTCTCTTGATTAGAAGTTAGGGCCTTACTAGAGCATATTTCTTTATCGGTGCTTAGGGACTTAGAATAGGTAGATTTTTCTTTATGCATGTAGGGGATCTCTTTGGATAGACGGTCCTCATCACAGCTAGGATCTTCGGCATAAATTCTATTGTTATTACCTTGCGTTTGAATCTCAGCACTTAAATCTTCGTCAGTTTCTTCATTACAACTACTAACTTAGTCATCGATGTTGGCAAAATCCCAGCACGAAAGATTACATTCACAGTGAAACTTCGGAATTTCTTCTCTTATCACCTAAACCAAACCCCCCCAATAACTTCTTTTTTAGTAACCTCTCGTATTGTCGACTTAGAGTCAAGTTATCTAGTGCCCCTTCAACAAAGGGACCTTTCCTTACTGCCTCCTCTAATTTAGCAATACGGCTTTGTAGTCTAGAGTTATTGGTCTCCAGTTCCTTTATCTACATCCTAAGCCTATCTTCCTAGTTACTCATTGGGCTAAGTGTTCAACCCAAACCCCAGTACTCTTCTTTCTTCTTGTACAACTCCTCTTTCAAGTTTTCAACTTCTTTATATTGCCTGTGGACTTTAGCCTTAAGGCTTGAGATTTCGTTGGCCACTAGTGAATATGATAATTTCTCGGTAGCCAATTCATCCTAATATTTTTTGGCCCCCATCTCAGCATTGATTCTTGCATTCTTGGCAGCCACAGTTTGAGCCTTTGAGGAATTGTTTGTATCCTCAGTTTTCTACAGCAAGTTAACGATATGAAATGATAAAATTGTTAGACCACCTAGCAGAATAAATAATAAAAACATTATTATTATTATTATCTTTTTTCATTCCTTTATTAGCTTAATCTAATGTCGTTAGAACGTAACCGTTGATTTGTAAACAAACGGGATTGTTAGCAATAAAACATGCGCAACAATTGAAAGGATTCAATTGATACTTACATCATATAGTTTGGCCATGATGTACGCTTTATTACAATCATTAACTCCGTCGACGTCCTTTTTTGCAATTTCCCTATCCTTGGGAAGAATGACACCTTCCATTGAAGCCAAGGATTTAGTCCTAAAACTTAGTGCTGAGTCGATGTAGAGAATGTTATGGCCTTAGAATGAAACAAAGTAGTCGCCTACCTCATTATTAAGGATGAATTCGGTCCTACTAATGCCAAGAGCTTTATTCTTCATTGCCTCCTTCATCTTCTCATCCAAATTTTTGGACTTCTTAAGAGAAGGTTGGCCAGTAAGCTCTTTGCTACTTCTCTTATTGGGACTCGACGCAACATGCACCTAAACCAACGGTCCCTTGACAGCTTCTAGATGTGCGACTTCATTTCCATTACAACTACCATTTTCTCGGCTAAGGTCTTTCGACTCTTCAGTTTAAGGACTACTTTCTTAAGTTGCAACCATTTCGATTAGTGTGGCCATAGTAGTCCTAGCTTTCTCACTCCCTCATCACCTTTCAGCGAGACAAGAGGCCTTCTTCTAGGCTATTACTTGTTTCATCGCTCCTTCTTTTACAGCTTTCTTTGCAACAATTTGCCAAGTAACAGCAACCTTAGAGGTTATTCGTTTGTCAGCCTTAGATTTTTTTGCTTTGGCTTAGACCAGCAATTTTGCAGGGTTTACATCACTAGCTCCTATGTCTGTAATATAAAGTAGGTACATTAATAATAAAGCAAGGAATAAAAGATTTACATTTTCCTTGCCGAGCAAGGCTTAAAGACAACTATTCTTCCCCCAGGTCACAAGAACAACTTTTCTCTTGTAGCTATACTTGGCACAACAATTACTTGATATTGTACTTTCCTTCTCGGAGAAAATTAGCTCCCGTTCTCATATTACCTTATTATGTTCTCGGTATCTTAGAAAAATGTTTTGTTTTTTCTTCTCTCTTTGATCTTCTTTGCTACGGTAGCATCATTTGGCATCAATTCAATATCCTTGGTATGGATAGGCTTAGTCCATTGGATCAAAAAATCTAACCCCTTATCTGAAATGATAGACATAAACTTATCATATTACTTGTGGATTTTGGACTCCAATCCATCCATAAATTTCTAGCCATGTTTAGCGGCCACAAAGAACCAACTATCGGGCTGCCTCTTTATTGTAAAGAAATACCTAACTAATTGAGGCATAGCCCTAACCTTAACCTCTTCACAAACTATCTCGAAAAACCACAAGAAACCGATAAGTATCCGATGATAACATGCTTGGCGTAACTTGGAAATAGTTGAAGAATTGTTTGACGAAAGTTGAAAAAGGGAAGTGCAATCTAAAGTCGAGATATTTTAGATAGATGTAAAATTTACACTCCCTTGAAAAGCATACTCTTTCCTCCTCTCTTAGCCTCCAAAGATTCTACACTTCAAGAAGATCTCGCCTATACTTATTGTATTTTGAGATAAGAACTTTGTTAGTAATACTTGCTACTCCATCAGGCGAGTCACTAAAGTAAATTATATTATTATATAAATACCTTGCCATAAATCTTCCTTCTTTATCTTTCAGATAAGTATTTGTTGCAAGAAAGTTTATTTGAGTAAGTTTATCCCACTGCTCTACCGTATTACTAGTCGAGCTACTCATGGAACATGTTGTCTTACTCCTTTCTTGGGGAAGAAAAGTAGCCTCAATCTCAGTTGCTTCAGAATTTGAAAGAATAAGTTGACGAATTGCGTTTTGAACCATATCTGATCTTGACTATAAAGAACATTACATAACTTTTTAGGGGATTTTTGAAGGTAAAGATGAAATACCAAAAGCAAGCGAAAGCTTATGGATGTAGATGAAGTGAAATATGTTTTAAGTATTGAAAAAAATTCTTAAATATAATTGATTTACCTTCGTAGCCACAATACGTTTCTAACAGTAATAATGCGTTAATCAAATGATGGTGCAGATTATTGACATGTGTTTCAAAACAGAGATTCAATGGTTATCAAGGTTTTGACAGTTATTAGTTCCTACGGTGTAATTATGGCTAAAGTGACAGTTATCGTGCTTTTTACCACTTAGTCTTTTGATAGGCGGGAAAATTGAAAAGTTACAACCTTTCAGATGGGATATAATTTTCCTTTCTAAATAGAAATCAAGGTAGTTCCTATATTACTCGATATTTAGGAAACAGTTCTTCACTTATCCTCACAAAAAAAATATTAAACTACTCCCTTTGTCAAATCCTTGACTACGGGAGTTGAGGGACAAATGTTGATAGTTGGATTTCATTCATTACATTCACTCGTTCACTTAGCTGATGAGACGCCGAGTGATTCATCTCTTGGCATAGGTCGATTAAGATGGCCATATTTGGTTTGAACTTAAGTAGTACGAACGGTTATTCCTTAGCATGGTTCCATTACATAACGACCCATTGTTTCTACAATTCAAGAATGTTCATGATCATGAGATCTTTGCGTGTCCCAATAATCATGTGACTAACTGCTGTTTTAAACACTTGACATTTGCCTATAAATACAGATAAGAAGCATTGTAAGAATGATTTGATAACTGACAACTACTTATCTTATCTTCTCTAAAATTCACTTACTGACTTAGGTATTGGAGTGGTCGCACTAGACTAACCCCAATACCATTAGTTTTTTGTACTTTGCAGAAAAGAAATCATCTGAAAACCATACAACAATAGTTGCCATAGCCTGTATGGTTAGGCTCTCAGGTCGTATAGTAAGTTGTCACATAGCATTTGACAAAGAGAGAGGAGAAGGATGAGTAAAGTAGCCATGGCACTATTCTCCTTAGCCTAACTGCCAAACACCTACCATATACTTAGGGGGACTAAGGTTGATGTAGATATATCATGTTGCAGATTTGGTTACCCCAAGGCTTGAGGACCATCAGTCCTAAGGGTTTGGGCATTGAAGAGTTAAAGACCTTAAGGACTTTATTAGAAGTTCCAAAGTTCTTTAGTTAGTTAGGGTTGAAGGGGTACTCGAAGGTATCTCGAGAATATCAGGTTTGATGGTATTGGGACTTGGGTTAGGATGTCCATAGAGAGGCTGAGCGGATTAGCTTGCTGGAGAGGGCTAAGCTTTCGGCTTAAAAGGGGTACTCGAAGGATCTTAAGCATGCTTAAACACTTGGGCATAGATGTTGAGAGCTTGGGCAAAAAGGCTTAGTAACAAATAGCATGAAGTCGAAAATGCAACTTGATATAATTTCATTTGTTATTTAGGATACTCAATTATCAATATGCAAACAAATAAATGTTATATATATCTATTTGTATATATAAGGAGAGAGTCCATTAGTTAATCCTTTTATTTTTTATATTTTTCAGTAGTGTATAAGGGTAGTGAAATCTTAGATGTATGATATGCCACTCGTATAGAAGAAAATCAAGGACTTTTAAAATTTTAATTAAATTAAAAGGGATCTAAATCTGATATAATAAAGTTAAAAAATGTGTATTGAATACTTATACCAAGAATTGATTCTAGTTTGAAATTGAAAGTAGAAAAATTTTATGTTATCATAATAATTTTTATGTTATTTAGGATTTTCCAAAAATTATAATAACTTTTATGTCATCACAAATATAATATTAGAAAAATTGGTATAATTTTTAAGAGAAATTTTAGGTATTTAAGTTGAATAACAAGTGTTTCTAGAGCCAAGGTTACATAGCCTAACATAAGTTATACATCTTTTTTTCTATACCTTAACTAAAACACAACATTAAATGTTTTATCAAATTTAATCATTAAGGGAATTGAATTTTTGGTGTAAGAAACAATAAGTTAACTATGTACCATAATTTGAATTTTAATTAATATTATTAAATCTAACTTAGTCGTCCATTCACATATAAAATCATCGATAGTTAAAAAGGGGCGGATTCGAATTTAATAAGGTTCTATCGGGATTAAATTGGGATTGGATTAGATTGAATAGTTGGATGAATATGATTTTGTCGATATAGATTTTAATATAATTTCACAATATAAAATTTAAAATAAGTACATAGCTCCTATTTACAAATATTGCAAAATTCCCCCGGAACTCTAAGGAATCTACACGCTGAAATTCCTATCTCCTTAATCTTCACTCAAAGTCCCTTCACCCATCACATTTCCCCTCAACTTTTGTTGCGCGAGGACAGGTGTCCAGTTCCCATCATAAATAAACAATACAACATCCACCTTCCGCAATTCATGTCGATGTGAGTCCCCTAATTTCAACTTTCTCTCTTTGTCTCATGCAAATGTACGTCGCCTAATCATTAGAGGTTGTCGATTTTACGCCCTTGATGAAATGATGAGTTTCTGATTATTGAATCGCGCCTTGTTTGATCTTGTGATCTTGCTTTCTGAGCTGATTTGGTCGTGATTCGGTGTTAATTCGTAATTGAATGGATTCATAGTGGAATTGAGTGGTTTGTGAAGGATTATTATGCACTAGGGTTGCGTATTTCTAAGTAATGCGAGTAGTTTAGAAGAGTTTTTAACTGTTTGATGCTATCAGAATCTGGATAGTATGGTTTTCTCATTCAGATCTACGTATGCAAGTGGCCGTGGAATGCTGCGTAATTTCAAATTCTTGCTTGCAGCGCACTTGATTGGGCTTCAGGGATAGCATTGCGTGATTTGTTTTTAGAAAGTTAGTTTCTCGTTAAATTTTGTGGAATTCTGATATAAGATATTCCAGAAAAGGTTTGGATGATGCTAATTTATAAAATGGCTGGCCTCATTCGGTTAGTTTGCAGCATATCACTGAGGCTGCCGCAGTTAGTTTCATGTTCTTTATGAACATTGTCAAAATCGAGGTGTGAATTGGGAAATAACTGCTGTGTTTGGAGCTCATATCCAGACTGCCACTGGGTATCGGTTGAGAAACTAATGACTTGTTGAGCTGCAATCTTTTATGGACATTATTTCGAAGATCCCGCTAGATGTTTGACAGCTTCGCTGCAGTTGTTCTGGGTGCTATTACTGTTGGTTGTATTGCAGATGTATTTTGCACCTACCTCGTTATTTTGCAGTTTGCTCCTTCTGAGATATTGATGTGTCTTATTTATTTTACTTCTGTTGTTTATATTTTCAATTTTTTGTTCATAACTTGGAAAGTATGTTGCCTACTAGTACTGTTATTCTTTCTAGTCAGTTGGAAACCTTTGAAATGGAAAGAGGTGTGTTTTTTCTTGAATCTTGTCATATGACATGACATTTTCTCACTTTAAGTATTCAGTGCTTTCTCTTTTTTGTAATTAATGTTTTCGTAACTTAAATCACTGCAGTTTCCTGATCTGGGAAATCTGAGACAAATATTTTGTTTCCACCGGATTATCTATGTTTGGGGGCCTTGTGGCACCAACCTCTGGTAGTCCACACTTAAGGAAGTCTGGAAGTAGGCCAGTTGTGTTTGATATTGGTAAGTCTTTTTGATTGTGGGTATAAAATATTCTCATTTTTTTGGTCCTTTCTTATATATTCTAAAGTTTCTAAAATATCATTTAGATGGTGAACAAGGCAACGGTGTTGAAGACGGTACCATGCATTCATTTGAGGTAGATCAATTGAAGAGCATTATCGCTCCAATGAATGCTGCTGTGATCATGCCTTCTCCCATTCTGTTGTGGAGACTAAAGGTGATATTCTTGTATTTATGAGTTAGAGAATGACAAGGAAAAACTCTTTAATTTACTCAATTACTTCTTTTCTACTTTGTTAATGCCTTGTCTTGACTTATGATATGTGCCCCTGTTACCATCTGCATTGTTATTGAGATTCAAAGATGACAACTTATAATTACAAAGAAAAAAGAGATTGCTTATTTTTATTGTCGTTTCTTCTGTGTTAATCCATATTTCAATACGTTGTATTATTGATAATTCTTTTAATTGTAGCTTCTAAAAGATTATTCGTAGGAACTTCACAGTCAAAGAATTTAGTTCCTCACGCTTTTTGTTGCATAACTTATGTGGAAGAGAGTTTTTATAGCTATATAGAATTGTTTGTTTGCTGGTATAACAGATGGTAACATCAATATTGTGTGCGTAGACTTCTGCATACGTATCATGGACAAGTAGTCACCATTTTGATAGGCTAAAGGCAATTTTCTCTTAGAAAAACTCTTTGTTTTTGCCCTTTTGTTCACTAGTGCATAAGATAATTACAAATAAATATGCTATATGGTAAATTTAACTGATCCTTTTGCTGTTTTTCCGCTGGCTCTAAGTTTTGGTATCCCTTATTCACTTTGCATGCACTTAGTACCTAATTCTCATCTCATTTTCTCATTGCAAAGCTGAGATCTAGTAGATTTATTCTAGTTGATTGGTTTTACTTCGGACAGTAGTGTGCACATACACATACATACTCACACACATATTAATTTATAAATGATCACAGTGTAGAATGACAGTGGGTTTGTGGAAGCTATACGCAACTATTTGGCATGCAATCAATTTCCCATAACTTTTAAGAAGATGCATGAGAAGACAATTACTGTGTATGTATTGTACAACTGTCAATATTGTGGTTGCTAATTCAGTTCAAATGTCCAGGTTCTGTTATTTTTCATATGGGCTCTCATTTGCTGTAAGGTGAGAATTTTATTTTCAGTCGTATTATGTCACTAAGGTTGATCGAAATGAGTTTGTTTTTCAAAAACGTATGGGCTATATTTGAATGATTTATCGGGTTTGAAAATGTTTCTGAGTCACTTGTTATGCAGATTGGATGGGATTCGGTCATGAGAATGGGTGTAAATTTGAGGGACCTATTCCTATATGAAGCTTTTTTGTATTACAACCCCCTTCTTCTTGTGGTTAGTCAAATGTTCTTAAAGATAAATTTTAATTTTGAGTTATTTTCTTTTCGTATAAGATAGGACATAATATTTTTCTTTTCTTGCTTTGTATTTACAGACAATGATGGTTTGGTTCTGGGGGATTAACTTATGGGTTTTTGCCCAGTCAAATGTCAACTATGCAAAAATTTTTTATCTTGACCAAAACCATCTTACTCATCGAGAAATATGGAAGGTATGAAGTGTAAATACTTATCCATTTTACTTTCATCTCGAGTCATTCATCTTGGTATTCTTTTTATGGTTTCAATTGCATACTTTAATATATTTTCTACTTTTCCATTAGTTAACACATACAGTAGACAAAGGAAAGATTTTATTATCTAAGATCTTATTGTTAGCATGTCACTCAGCTTCTCGTGCCTCTTGTTTTCAACTATGTCTCCTGTAGTCTCTCTTTTTGGTCAGCAAAACATAGATTTCACTCATGCCCCTTCAACTATATGTTTTAACTACCAGATAGCAATGTAGCTGTTCTTTTAATATAATGTATCTTCTAACTAGCTATTTATTTGTTCAAGAGTGGCTTTGATAACACATTGCCCATTTATTGTTAGTGACAAAATCAATTGAAAATTCTTTTAGTAATTATTCTTTTCATCCTGACTCCTGCAGTGTGCTATGTGGATGACAGTCATTGTCCCGACTAGCATGACAGCATATCTTTATCTCTATTCTCATGGAGAAGTGTCATTAGCCGCCTCACAACCAGTGTAATAGATGCATCCTTTTTTATTCTCTATAATGAAATGCTTAAGTTTTACTTTTTTTCGTTATTCAATGCAAATGCTTCTTTGTTTTTCTTGCTGAATGTTATTTTTTGAGATTTCTCCAACTAGGATGGTGGTGAAGTTGTTGGAGTGATCATGTCTTTGTAGAAGACCCATTTCATGTCTCCACAACGCTAACATTGGGAATTAGCTTTGTGTAATTGGGTTGACTCCATTTAGGATTTGATAATGAGGGTGGATTCTAAGGGCTCTTTTTTACTGGATTCTTTAAGTCAGTATATATATATATATATAAAAATTGATTATGTTCTGAAGTTCAATACCATGCTAAGCTGTGGATGACTTGGGTTTCATTTTTCGTTTGTGCAATGCTCCTTTTGTTTATTAATATTTTGTATAGTAAGTTGTATGTTCGACAGATTCAACAGATAGTGTGCAGTTGCTTGGTAGTAAAATATGGGATTCATTTTTTGATGTACAATCAAGATACTACAAAATTTGACTTGATTTTAAGAGTTGGACCTTTCTTTCTAGCTACCTTTTCTGGGTAATTTTTCCTTTTAGCTACTTGAATTCAGTTTTGTTTGAGATCTTGATACTTTGACAATGATTACTTATGCACCTTTTGTGATGAGTAAATACTATCTATTACACATACCAACATAATAAAGGACAAAATATACTGAAGTTTTATTTGTCGTTTGGTCATATGACACCACTAATGACTCTGGTTTCTGATTTTGCACTTTTTAGGTAAAAAAGCCATGGCAATTAATTACAATGCCTTAACAAGTGTTGGGAAATTTATGCTGTTCTCTACTAATCTTTTAACTTCTGATGCAGGTTCTACTATATACTGCTGTCGCTCTGATTCTGATTTTCCCATTTGATATCTTCTATCTGTCATCTCGCTACTTCTTCTTGAGGACTGTTTGGCGTATTGTTTTTCCACTGCAGGCAAGTTGTTCAAATTTCTTAAATATTAATGCAATCTTGAATGTATTTTATGTAGCTAATTTTTCCCCTTTTATTGAAATCAGTTGTGTTTTTACCCTGAAACAACATAGCCACTCTTTTCCCTTCCATTGAAGAATTTAATATTCATTTCCACATGTAGAATACCTATAAATGAATGGGAAATGTAGCCATTTCATTATAATATAAAAGATTTATAAATTTGCAAAATGCATCAAAAGAAGAAGACTTATCTATGCTATATGCGTAAATGAAATGATGAAATAATGAAACCGTCAGTCTCACACATTCTGCTGTCTTATAAAAGTTTTGACTATGACCTTTTCTTTTTAGTGTGCCTTCGGTTGTATCTCACTGTGTTCTGGAAGTTTTGAAATAAGCTAGTATTTGTTGTAGAAGTCAGAAAAAAAATGTGAAGTGTAATGAAATAGATGCTTCTATTGGATGCTTATGTGATTATATGATGCGAGGAGATAAAAGTAAAATCTAAAGAAATAGTGGTTGTAATTCTCGAAAGATGTTGATATTAGAACTGCAGCCAGTTATGAGAGTGGAACTCCCAACCATTATCACCCCTGGTTTTTCGTACATTAACATACAAAAAAAGAGCAAAGAGAACAGAGTGAGAAAGTCTAGTGTTTAACTGTTATGTGTTAGGGCCTGTAACCTGGTTTTTCTTACATTAACATAAGAAAAAAGAGCAAAGAGAACAGAGCGAGAAAGTCTAGTGTTTAACTGTTATGTGTTGGGGCCCGTAACCTGGTACGTGCATTGGCTTATGTATTTGTAATATTTTAATATAATGAAAATGCATCACTGATCAATACATATCAGCATTAAGAAAGAGAGGTGGTTATTTTTATTATTACTCACCTCTCATAACTTGTCTACAAATTATGCTTCACGTGTTAAAAGTTGGAATATGGTAGAGATAAAATACTCCCAAGTTTATGGAGAAATTAGGTGTGGGACAAGATCAATATGTCTTTCTTCCAACCAAACAATTAGCTTGTGCCAGTCACAATGTTTTGAAGCTGAATTTCTTGTTAGCTTACACTATGGTAAGGTAGGAAGATTTTGAAGGGGAAGTGCAGGGGGAATTGAAAATGAAGATCTTATTTCTTTTTCCCTTGTTTGGAATGAAAAGGGAATGAATAGGGAAATAAGTGAAATGGTTTGCAGGGATCTTTTTTCTATTGGACCTACAATGTGCAATGACGTCCAACTTGGAGCGAGGAGAATCTGTAATATTTTTTTTATCACTGTACTTTTCTTCCAGCATATCAAAGTCAATTTTTTATACGAAGTGTTGATGGCATTTGAAGCTAAAGCAATCGGCTGTAGGATGTAGACTTTTAGGGTATTTACAAATTAGCAGGGTGATCTTATGTTATCCGATGGCCCTGCTAATTAAGTCTTTAACAAGATATTTTTTGGCCATGCAGGCAATTAGCTTCCCCGACTTTTTCTTGGCTGATATTTTTACATCCATGTCAAAGGTGACATACGACACACTTGCTGTTATCATTAATAGAGTAAATCAATTAGCCCAAAGATCATTAAATGATGATGATTGTTTATAAAGTAGTAGTATAATTGGGTAGTCAGCCATCGATACTACAATCCTTAGTTCTTAATGTTTCAAACTGATGATATTTGCAGGTTTTCTCAGATTTGGAGCGATCAGTATGCCGGATGGTCCATCGGCAGGTATATGCCACTTAGCAATTTTGTTATAGTGGGGCAGGTTACTAAGTTTTTGAATTACATAATGATTCTGGTGGTTAGGAGCTAACCTATGTGATTAGATGCATGCTGTTGAGGCTAACCTTAAATAACATGCATATTATAATTTCATTAGCTGGATAATTCTTAAATTCATAGTTTGGCTGTGTTGCCTCTTGTGTATTGTGTATAAAAATTTATATTTACGATCTGTGCAGTTATGGTCTCTTAAGTATTGAATATGAATTAGTGGTCAAGGAATGAAAAATTTGTTTTCTATCAATTTTTTGGTATATGTTATGTGAAAAATGGCTAGTTTAGGTAACTTTATGTTGCAGAATTGGGTAGAATAAGGGCATTCTTGCTAATTCACATAATCCAAGAACTAGCTGACTGTATAACTGTGATGCGGGTTCCAAAAAAGTACAGATCATCATGAAAGTGAAACATCCAATATTTATGGGACTTGATTGGATATAAAACTAATCATAAAAATAAAATATCCAATACATAATATCATATAATTGTTTATAATTCTTCCAGACCATATTTCATTTACTTCATTGCAAAGCTTGCCAAATCCTTCAAAATAATAGAAGATAATAGGGTAATATTTTGGCATTAAATGCATAACGTTTTAAGACATCCCTTAATTAATACCTGTTCATATGTTTTGATAATAATCGTTCATCATCTTATGGATTTATTTTTAGTTTATCATTTTTGAGTGGTCAGGTATGATGTTGTGCTTAGATATAGGTGTTATTTGTCTAATATCCATCCAAAAGTTTTCATGGCAAATTGCTAAGAAAAATGAAGTTAATTTCTGCTATGGAAATTTCTCTATTTCAAATTCATAAATTGCATTATGTCTATAAGTTTGGGTAATATGTGTGATTATATAATCTCTGATAAAGGAAATCATCTCTTTTAATCAATAATCACAATGTGGTATATAGAATAAATTTCCCAATTTTATCCAAAAATAAACTTCCCAAATTATGTGTGAGTGGAACTGTAAATGTAGTGTATGAATAGTAGATTTCCTTTTTATTGATATCATAAAATATACTTCAAAAAGGCATTGAATGATACATATTCAAATTTATTATTAAAAGTGAGAATACAAAGCTATGCCACTTTTTACAGGTTTAGTTTACTTTATTCTTGCATATTGTTCTTTAAAGCATACCATTTAAAATTTGAGTTTTCTTAGCCTATATGTTAAAGGCTATTGACCTTTTCATTTATGTGGCGCTTGGTGCACTTAATGATATATCTTTTGAGAGGAAGCATGTTGAATTTATTTTGTCAAAGATCTGTTAATAGTTGCTTGTGGGAAACAAAACATCTATGTGTCTAACAATATTGATCTATATTGATTCAAGGAATGATAAAGGATGAAGTGTTCTTTGTCTACCTAAAATTCAACTACTTCAATCAAGTGTCCTCACATTGACTAGATTTCTGCACCATTTTGCTATGTTTCATGGCGGAACTCAACATTTAGATCTGTGTGTTGGTTAAATTTATTCAATGCGATATAATCTTCAGAATAAAAGAATGAAGGATTGGGTAAAAGATAATGCTTTTGGGAAAAATCAAATGAGAGACGAACCTGTGGTACTTAGTTACACAGTAGTAATTGTCATACTGCAAGATATATTTTTGACGTTCTTAGTTGAGTGACAATCACATATTTTCTGAACGCTGTGCATAATGTGGTTTTAGGATTAGGCATTACCTTTGAGGTGAGAATCTTGTGGTAGATGGATTTTGGTTAGTGTAAATTGATCCAAACACAACACTTATGTTTTTATTTACACATGGCAATTTGCATTTCTTAAAAGGATGTGACACCAAAACTGAAGTTTTGACTTGATAATAAAAATAAAATTATGATGGGGAGACATCCTCGGTCATGTACTGTATAATTCAATTTAAGGACAATATTTCTTATAGGCTAACTAATATAAGGGATAGAAGCTTGCTTCTTGTGATCTTTGATCCATAGACCAAACCTATTTCTTGTAAATGGAGATGGTGAAGCAGTGCAGTGAAAATACACTCATGAGGTACCTGGTGCCGATGCTTTGTTCTGAGGGTCTGGAGAGGGACTTTGAAGAAAACGTGAAATTGAGTTGAAAATTAAAAGGTTATTTTCCTTGGGAACTTTTATATCTAATTCAATGTTCATTTTAGGTGGCTTCTTTACTATCTTTTGGGTGATATATGATATTGTCACTTCTACAAGAAGAATGGTGTACTTATCTATGGTTGTTGTATCTCTTGCCAAATAATTTTTCTGTCTTTTTATTTGAAGTGTACATAGCTTGTTATGATCATGGTAATGATTATATGCCTTTTCCCCTGCTTTAATTTTGCACAATATTGTAGGTAGCTACTATTGCTTGGTTTGAAGCTGACTCTGTTTGTGGGAGTCATTCCATTGGCATCCCCTTAGTTCTTGTATTGCCTTACCTCTTTCGATTAAACCAATGCCTTCGCCAATACAAGGATACTGGGGAGAGGACAACCCTTTTGAATGGTATGGTTTCCTTCAATTTGACATTGTACTTTCTTGCACCCGTCATTCATAGACACATAGATGCTCTCATTTTGGTTTTTCTTCCTAACTATTAATTGTGCTTTCCGCATATGCCTAATTATGTATTTAAGTACATTTTGTTTTAGTGGATCTATGGTATTTGTTGCTGCTTTTGTAGCATAACATGCTGATATTTTTGCCACTCATGCATCTGGAATTATTAGGATATTCTCTCTTTGTTTCAATGGCTTTTGGTGGGGGGATCCGGCTGATAACCTTGCAGTGGTTTTACTTGCCTTTTATCTGCCTTTAGATGGAAACTTTATATGACCATGTGCAGATCTTGCCTGTCTGTTGACTGGCTTAGTAGTTGTACTGTCTAGATCTTAAGGATTCTATTGTTGGTGGACAAATCTCTAAGAATTTGGTTTCTGACTCTCTTTGATCAGAGAATTTTGATCTCAAAGTGGCTGCAAGGGACTATGAACTGAAAATTGGATTCCATCCTTATTATGTTTGTCCAATTTGCTTGTATAACTCAATTTCAAGGATGCAATAGATGTTGGGAAAATCTTTGAACAATTTGATTCTCAAATCTCATTGGTTAGAGATCTTTTAGATATTTATCCATGGTGTGAGACATGAATAAATATGTACAACTTCAAACTTGGAATACCAACAGATGATATTGCTTTGAGAATAATGGTCTTGATGTGAATGGATGTGCTTTTATAGCAAGAGGCGTATGAGAAATACTTGAATTTGCGAGCTCAATTAAAACTAAATTTATGCCTTTTTTTCCCCTCTTTCTTGTTTCTGTTGATCTTAAATGTGGTCAACAATCGATGTATTATACTTTTTATGTTAAATGGTGGATAACTAGACAAAGAGTTACATTTCTGGTCTATATAATTTGGATGGTTCTTCTACATTAGTGCCTCCTGTGGGATTTGATTTGTTTGATAATTACATTTGTAGCTCTAACTTCATTTATGGATTTTATTGTTTGGTTTCAGCTTTGAAATATTCAACTGCGGTACCCGTGATTTTTCTTTCAGCCCTCAAATATCATGTCTTTCCTGATAAGTGGACAAATTTTTATAGGCCTCTCTGGCTTCTGTCTAGTGTCTTGAATTCATTGTATTCATTTTACTGGGATATCACTCGAGATTGGGACTTGAGGTATGTAAACACATTTGAGCAAGGTTCTTTTGATATGACTTTGGTTCTATTTCTGAAAATTCATTTGGAGATTATTTTTGACAGTATTTCTCTTTTGTTCTTGCTTCTTTTTTCTTTTCTTCGTTTGTTCTTTCTTTCTTTCTTTCTTTTCTTTTCTTTGTTTACTGACATTTGCATAATATTCTGCAGCTGCTTTACTAGGATTTTCAAGTTCAATAAACCAAGCCTTTGCTTGCACTTGCTATATGGACGAAAATGGGTGAGGACTATGTGATCTTTGTTAGTCTTGATCTATTTTAAAGGCTAACTTCAGATGTGCTATATTTAGTTACAAATGCTAAACGTTACACTTGCTCCTTATCAAAGAAGAATCAGAGGATAATAAAAGATAAAACAGAACTAATTCCTTATCACAAAGTAAAAAGAAAAAATAAATTAAAGATGTAACTTATTTTGAAGCAATAATATATTATTATGAAACCAACATAAATGTTCAAAATTACTAGTCACTAGCTTTAAGGTAATTTTAACTATAATATTATCTCTTCTTGTCCCTTAGCTATTTATTATGAGCCATTTAAAAAAATGCTATATTAAGCACTTATAGCAAGGTATGTACTAAATGATGAAGTGAATTGTTAGCTAAAACTTTATGATTACTTATTATCAATATCCATTGAATGCATCACAAGCATCAGGTAGAAGCAACATCTACAGTTACAATATTTTGCAGTCTTTAGATACATGTTCACTGCCATTTATCTTATGGGCACTTACATGTCATTTCAGGTGTATATTTGGGTGATAGGAAGCAATTTGATTCTACGATGTACGTGGACTTATAAACTCTCGGCCCATCTTCGCCACAATCATTTAACGGTTTTTACTATCACCGCTTTGGAAATTTTCCGAAGATTTCAATGGGCTTTTTTCCGTGTAGAAAATGAATGGAACAAAATGAACTCAAAGTCCAATATTCAGCTATCCATGGTTGATAGAACCAGCGAAGAAGACAAATTACTTCCACCTAGCAACCATAGTGTATAGGATTAGCAAAATTTATGAAGCATTATTGGAATCGATCATTAGGGTGTCCAGATTTTGATATATAGTTACAAATTACCAGTTAAAATTTCCATTCTTTTATGCCAGCTATATTTCCATACAAACATTGTTGTATATTTTTTTCTAGTACCACATCATTACATCTCCTGTGGCACTACGGTCTCTTCCTCCCCTTCCCAACCATGGCCATGTTTGAGTTGTTTTCTTCTCGGCGTAATTGTTTCGACCCTTTTCCATGGGTCTTTATAGAAGTTGTTGTTATTGAAATAGAAGGACGGGACTTGAGTTTTTAATCATATTGTTTGAAGAAAATATTTTTAATATTAGTATTGAATTACCGTTGGCTTGTTAGTGTCGTCATATATGCATGCTATAACTGGTGAATGCTAAATGGCTTTAATGAGATGGGAAGTTGCTTGAGAGTTTGACACGGTGAAAGAACGATATCACTTTGCGGTGAAAAATGATTTATTGTTGTATGTAGGGTGTACATTAGAGCGGTACTAAATCATTGATTCGTCTCCCTGTCATATATCAATTAGAACTTTGGAAACAATATTCTCCCACAATTTTCTTTTATGATAAATACAGTTGACACTTAAAGTCAGCAAAAAATGATAATATAAAAACCAAGGGAAGCGGTCATCAATTAAAAAAATGGAAATCCTTTTCCGTCGTGATTTTCCATAGTTGTCATGTCAACTAACTATTTGTAATGTGAGTTAAAAGTCTGGAAAATGATTTCTGAAAGCCATGTATCTAATAAGTTGCGACATGTGTATTTTATACAGATGTCGGGGACACGGACACCTTTACTTATATTGGTTGCTATGCTGATCATGTTTGTTGTAGTCGTCTTCTTGAGACTCAAGACTCCATCTCTTCTTATGCTCTCAATCTCAGTTCTCATATGATAAATTTGAGGCATGCTTTTGCCACCACTTTGCTTGAATTACTGTGGCCTTGTTAGTATTTGTCATATGCGCATGGTCTAACTAATGAATGCTAAAATAACTTCCATGAGATGGGAAGTTGCTTGAGAATTTGAGAATCAACAAGATTAAGGAATGACATAAAATAGCAGGAAAAAATAATAAATTATCGTAATTGTACACGTCAAAATGGTGCTATATCATTGACTGGTGTCCCAAAATATTGTAATTCAAGTCACATTATCAATTAGAACCTCGATATGAAATTAGTACTGTTTTGTATATCAAAGTAATTATGATGATAGATAGATAATATGTACTTATGAGGAAAACAATTATGGGTATCTTAAGAATATTTGCGGGGTTCCATACAATGAAAACGCTGTAGCGGATTTTCGACACAGCTGAATTGAAACGATGGGAAGAGCTATGTTCGCTGTCCTGTCTGCCCGAGCCCGAGGATGTTAACACTTTCTTATTTTAAAGACCCACGGTACGGTTGTTACGAGGAGATTTTTCTCTCGAATTCTGGATCGGGCTAAGTGTCGACTGTTGCCTGGCTTGTTTGTGTTTTTTGTTTGGCTGTTGTATGAGTGACTGTTTAAGGTTATTGTGCAACATTTTGATCTCACCGGAAAAAAAAAAAAAAATATCAGTTTTCCAAGTTAATCGTGACATCGGAAAATGTTTCTTTTGGGCCTAACTAGTTTATATTTATTTTTCGTATAAGGAAATAGGGCTTGTATGCGTACTTAATTATACCTTGTTAATAAGTAAATAACATTAGTTCAACGAAATACAGCTTTCGAAAACTAAATATGGGATGTCAAAGATGAGCAGAAGGAACCCAAGTATAAATACAGGACAAAGGAGCTCTATTTTTGTTTATGGGTATCTATGTTATTATCGGTATGACATTATCATTGTTTTTCACTTACATGAAACGGATTCATTTCATGTCCTTATCGTCATCACTATAAAAGGCAGAATTGGGAGAAAAAGAAAAAGAACAAAAATATCTGCAAATTTTCCTTTAATATATATATATATATATATATATATATATATATTCCAATAAGTAGCTGGATCAACAAATTTTTTTTTTTTTCCTTAATATCCTCTATTTCTCCCATTTTGCTGAAATAAATTGGAAAGTTGTTATTGACCAGGAGATGACTCGGAAACTTGAGTGTAAGAAATAAGAGAGGAAGAGGGAGAAAAGTAAAAAGAAAAAAGAAAAAAAAGGAAAAAGAGGAAGGAAATCATGCTAGTTGTTATTGATTAATACTATAGCTAAACAAAACTAAAAGCAACCAATAGCTCTTGCACTTCATGAAATGGAATAAGTCTGTTTTTAGGAGCTGTAATTAGTTGAGAATGAATATTAATTATCATTTGTTGATTTTACTGAGGGTATTTTGTGATGAAAAAATAAAATCAATTCTGATATTTAATAGCTATTCATAAGTTTTAAGTACAGATTTGCATTTGCTTGAGTTAATAAAAGTTAATCGACAATTTTGTCGTGCACTTAAGCATCCACGGTTTGAACAATTCTATTGAGCACTTGAAGATTCACATTTGACCTGACCCATGTCATAGTATTTCGAAGATTTAAAAACATTATATTTTCAGGAGATATTCCATACTAAGTAATCAACCAAACGTGCAATAAACTTCTAACCGTAAAATCCACCACCTACAAACTATCACCATATTAAGATTTATGCCTTTAATCTATAAACTAAACACCCAATATCCATCTGTGGAGAGCCACATCCATATAACCAAACATTTCTATGGAAATTTAAAGCCCTCGATAACTTCCTGCTATAAAGAGAGATAAAACAGCTAAGAGCATCCAACATCTTGTCAAGTGTAGTTTCATTCTTCACTGGTGGAGTATCTTGAAGTCCAGTACTTCTCTATTTCATCTGCTGTCCTTCCAGGAATTCTGCCAGCAATCAAAGACCACCTAAACCCAAAATGAAAATGATGAACATTGCCAAAAACGAGAAATAGTTTATGTGCTCCTGTACCACAAGAGCTCTAGATTTGAGTACAAAACCAAACCCAAGCTGTAAATGTAATCGGAAAGAAAAGAGAAGTGAAGTGCAGTTCAGTATTTGTTTTAATTAGTTTCGGTTCATTATTCAGTTTGGTGCAAACTCACCTCAACATTTCTTATGGCTTGCTTTAGTTTCGATCATGCACGGAACTTTTCACACACAAAAAAAATTGAACTGAAACAGAGCAAAAACTTAGCTTTTTTTTATATATGGTTTGGTTCACGATTTGACTCAAGGACAGATACGCAGTTCTAAACTCCGTTTGCATGGTTAAACTAAATAGTGATTTTATGGTTCATTCAAGACCACAGATTGAACCGAACCGGACAGTGTTGTTTATCCCGTAAATGATGGGCATTCCAACTACTTGTTGTGTATGAAAGATAATAAAAATTACTTACCACCACCCCCCAAAAACAAAAATCATAAGAATTAACAAAATCTGAACTTTAATTTTGAAAGCTTGAATTAAAACCCACCTCTCACCAACTAGTTTATACATTCTAGTGATAAGTGTTTCCTCGTCCTCGGAGAATTCGAGCCTATAATCTTGACTTTTTTCTTCTGCTGCTTAAAATAAAAAAAGAAAAAAGAAAAAGAAAGAAGAGCAAAAAATTTAAAATTAATATCGTCTAGTTACTTACAAATCACTCCAACCTGTTAAAATATCCCATATAATAAATAGTAACTACAGTATCATTTTAGTACCTCTAGAGTCCACGCCTATGTCATCTGATGAAGAGTTGTCTAAGTCAGCCATAGAAACTGATTTTTTTCCTTTTTTCTTTTCTGGGTTTGGTATGGTAGGGAGAATTTATGAGTGTAAAGACAATGGGAATAACAGGAGTTAGCAAGTACTAGGATTGTGTGTGAAAATAAAAGGGTCTTAAGTTAAGTATTAATAGGTGTGGAAAAGAATTGGTGGTCTTCATGTGCTTTTTTCAAATAGAGAGGAATGGGAGGTGAGATGTGGACGGAAGAAGAATGTGATGGAAGAATGGTAGTTGACAGAGTAAATCGAAGTCCAACTTTGATGGGTAGTTGGAAGGCTCTACTTGGTAGGTGTGGGATCTTATCGCTTACGACTCCTAACGTACACACAACCATATTTTTAATAGAAAATCATCATCTATGTTGCGCCTTTGCTCCTTAAGAATTGAAAAGTTTAAGGTACTTTACTTCTATCTCTCTCTTTTTTTTTTGAAAATAAGTATATTGATATAATCTCTTTCCACTTTTAATTTATATTTATTATATTAAAACTATTAAAAACATAATTAATTAAAAAGTCTAAATTTAATAGATATAAAATCACAAGTCGAATGAAGAGTTAGATTAGACTCGTTAAAAGTATATAACAGATTATAAAAAGTCTTTAATTATTTTTAAACTAAATATAAAATCATAAATGGAATGAAAGATTAGATTAGACTCTTATTAAAAACATAGAAAGGCCAATAGAAGGATCCATAAAGAATGAAAATTTTAATTTTTTAGACCAGTTAATTATTTGATACGGACGCTGGTTAACGAAGCCTTTAATGTTGATTGTAACGTGGATTGACGGGGACTTCAAGTGATTGAGGCACTTTTTTAACAATTATCTTTTGTCTTTTTTAACTAATAAAAATTAGTGAAGCATATTATCCTTAAATGCGTCGTAGCAATTATTTAGAAAAAGACAAAAGAGTAATAGCCAATAGGTATCAATATCGTATACGCCAGAAGACCTCGCCATTGCTGATCGTCAATTGAAAACCGAAATTCAATAATGCAATGTATGGGAGCCCATTCGCAATTGTTGGGCAAAGGAGGGGGAATAAAACAAACTTACCAGAAAAATACAACTTAATAAAATTATTCGAATAATCAAAATAATTGTAACTTAATGGCATTATTATTAATCTTTTATTGGTAAAAACTAAAAAACTAGAATTCGAATCTCCCATGGACTAAAAACAAAATTATTTGACTCTATATAGTCTATCAAACTTTTAATTGCGGTGACAATACATTGCAAGAAATTTTAGAGTTGTAAATTAATTGAAAATAAAATTCAAATTAGGTCCAAGCATGCTTTAAAAATAATCACCAATTTCTCAATATGTCACATAAATATATATTTTTTATTTATTTTATGCAACTTAAATTTTTTTAAATAATTTAAAAACTAAACTAATGTGATTAAATGTAAATTATCATAACATATTTTAGCATACGTCTAAATTCAGTAGCGTTGAATCCAATCTCAAAGTCTGTAGTTATGCTCGTAACGTACGTGCTTCTTCTACAACTTAAAAATATATAAATTTTTTTAAAAAGGATGAGCTAAAACTCAATATATAAATATAAACAAATATATGAATGCCACAAAATATACAAACACACTCGTAGCCTAATCTAATATAATAAATATAGAATTATTATCTTTATTATTAATTGTTAGATAACATAGTTTTACAGTTATACATGCCCAACATTAAATTTTGATTAACTCAAGATTCTGTAGCAAACTAATATGTGTGTGTATATGTATATGTATGTGTAGATGTGCATGTGTATGCATGTGTAGTATATGACATCGATATTGAAATATTTAGTTAATTATCTCATAATCAACACTAGATCGGCCATTAGATGCTTGTCCCCTCAAAGACATCCATCATAGGACTGTACAGTTCTCATTGTAACCCAATTTGCGACTTCTCTTTGCAACCTCTTAATCTATATTCACGATATCATCATGATAAGTAGCTTGATAAAAACATCAATGCCTAAATCTTTCATATAATTTCAATATACAATTTCACTTAAAATACCATTATTCTGTGATCAGTAGGTATCGTACCAACTCACTAATATTATAGATCCTGGATCATAACCAAGCACAAGTAGTTTTCAAATAAGATTTCACTTTGATTATGGCTCATTTGCAACTAACCCAACAAGTATCATCCAATAAACAAAGTTACGTAAGTTAATTCCGATTATCTGAAATCACATCTCCTTTGCATCATCAGACTTAAATGAAAGTATAAGTTATCTCATATTACAATTCCACACTCATCTATAACAAAAATCAATGCCTAGATACCAACTTATTATTAAGCACCTAATGGTTTTGAGTAGAATTAGCTTTAATTTGACTAAGTTTATTTTAGTTTGGAGGATATGATTTCCATTGTAATTTAATATCCGGTAACTACCAACTACTAACCTTTGACTATTTTCTACCCCAAGTACACTAACTATTTGCAATAACAAACTAACTAGCAAATCCTAGTTTATTCGTTAAGGACTAATATATGATAGATTCCTTTACGTCAAATCGTTGCTCTTTTAAGTTTTTCTAGAATTCTCGTTAAGATGATTCGCTCTTTTGATTTTCACCTAATCAGTGAGACATGGATTGTTAGAGATCCCCAATTTTGTAACCAAACCCCACTTTGAAAGAAATTGAGAGAATTCCCTTACCACACTTTTATGTAACAAGAAGCATGGGGTTCCCCTGGGTTTCCTTTTTATTTATTTATTTATTTATTGATTTTTTCAATCTTTCATTTTTGACTCCTAGGGTTTTAATAAGGTCCATACACTTGCTGCAGGGACAACCATTAAACCTTTTGTAAATATTATTAAATTTGACCGTTATTTTTGTAATTGCAAAATTAATTTAAAGGATAAATTACTAAGAAACAAAACAAAGGACAGGAAAAAAGAACTTCATCATCGAAATTCTCTTAGTGGTGATGACTAATGTGTGTCCTATTCATCTATATCTGACATGGTGAATTCCTTTTTCTTAAAAAAACTTCAACTTCATAGCGATTCTTTACTTTTAGAGAGTAGTTTTCAAATTGTCAATTCTTTATGACTTACTTCTATAGTCCAACTTTGACCATCTATGACGGTTCCTTATCCAGGTTCGTCTTATGTAGTTTCAACATCTTCGGATGCTTCACTTAGGTAGCCTATAACCATGCTTAAGACTGAATCAGTTTGATCAAGTCTCAAAAGTTTTGTCCTTTCGAAATTTCAGTCTTCAAGTTTATACGCCCATTTAACTCCATCGAGTCCTTTTGATTTCCATAATTACTTACTCTTGCTAACTCGTATGCCTTTCCTTCGGTCCCTCAGTCAAACTGATTAGGTAATCTTAACCTTACTCGAGCCATTTTCATCATATCATGAAGTTATAGTTGTCACCTTTAAAATATTTTTTGAGTTGTTGGTTTTAACTTATATCCATAATTTTTTTTATTCTTCTCATTTCATTTATTTCTTAGCCTTCCAGCTGAAATTTAATTCTCTAAAAACCTTTACAATTATGTCATTTTGATCTTGTGATTCACTTCTTTGAATGGATTATGCTAGAGTTATTGTCTCTGCTTAACACGTTGGTTTGGGGTTTAACATACTATATTGTTCCATTTCCATCTTATTTTCCTTTCCCATTGTTTTTATGGGTAAAAAGTTGTTGCATCGTAACGATATTGGAAGAAAGTGGGTTTGTTTTTGTTCACCTCAATACCTAATTGTATTTAACCAATTATTTGCTCATGTAATTATTTATTTATTTTTATTGCTGTTGTTTCATTACCATCTATTATAACATCTTTAATATTATCTTGTATATCCTTATCATATCATCACCATTATTATTATACGTTCCATATATATATATATCATCATTATTGTTAACTGTTTTGTTCTTTTTTTTTTTTTTTTAAATTTTAGTCTCCTTTCTATTACTTATTATCATTACTTGTCTTTTGTTTTATGATGCCCCCATGTAAGTGTGGTCCTATAAGGATTAGGAGGAGTTGTTCTTTTTTATAAATATTATATTAATATTAGCTAAAAACTTTTGGACTAATGAGTTGAAATAGACTTTTTAATATTTGTTGGCTTTATTTATTCATTACTTTTTTCTCGGAGCATTGCAAAGGCAATTTGGGGATTATTTTGACCTGATTTGGAGAAGAGGTACATGGAGGATGGGAAGTGTCATCAAGGTAATGAATACTAACGTGCTTCCAAGATGATCTATAGGTAGACGATGGTAAGAATGAAGTAAATTATACATTGAAAAGGGGACGTTGCATGTTTTTTTTTTTTTAGGGAGGAAGGGAGGGAGTGGAGGGTAAGGGGTTTGATAGGGATGATAGGGATTATAGTCCAATCACTTGCTCCTGAGCTCGAGGGCTCGCCAATTTGGTTCATTGGGCATCCTAGGGGAGTTGAACCCTAAAGAGCAATGCATTTTCAACCATGATCTGCCGAGTTATTCCATTCTGATCTCTCTATATCTCATCCTGCTAAGTTGCCGACTTGTCGAGCTACCATCCTAATCAGTTTTGCTCAGCATATAACAACGTGTGGACCACTATACTAAGAGACTAACATGTATCTAATACCTCTAACATCCGTTCTGTTCGAGCTGGGGATATTCTTTTCTTATTATTATTATTACCAATTTATCCTTTCTTTGTAATCATTTTCCATTTCAAGCATGTACCTAATTTTGTAATTAGAAGAATCCTAGAACTTACTCTAACTAGAGCATATAAATACCCCACAAAATGTATTAACCAAAATTATTAAGGATATTGAAGATAGAACTTCTTACCCCTTAAGCCAAGTGTTTTCCTTATTTACTCCCCTTATTCTTATCTAGTCCATTATGAATGTAGATTAGTGGCGAGTGATCTCTGGTCACACTTATGCGTAATATCAAGTATGACCTGAGCTCATGTGAAGCATTAGTGCATTATATCTACTATTAGTGCATGAGAACCTCAGCTTAAACTTTAACTACCATTAACCTTTTGGATCGTCTTGAGGTTCGGATTAACCCTAGTTCGTGTGATAACGGTAGCCGTATGTGTGCTTGTTTCTGATGATTCGTATCATCTTAGTATCAGAGCTTGGCTATATTCGAGAAAGCTCTTGGTTATTTATGCTTGTGAATTCCTTATAGTTGACTGTGTGTGAAGATAATAAGTTGAGACTAGCATCATGTTGAAGTAGTTGTGCAAGGTTGTAGCAAGTGTTGTGGTAGTGTACCAAGTTAAGGAATCTTAGTGCTCTGTTTTCCCCTGTTTTACGTTTCTAAAATAGAGTGTACATGGCTTGTTGGTTTTATTGTTGTGTAGAGTGATATTGATGTTGTTATAGGAATTGTTAGTGTATTAGTGTTGTTCATTATTGTTCAAAGGAGGATTTTTGAAGTGTGTTTCAATTGTTAATCTATTGAAGTAAACAACAATGATCGACTCTAGTGTTCATAGAACCCTAGGTAACCAAGAGAGTGGTGCTTGTAATAGCTAAGGTCAACAAAGAAGTCTCATACCCTATTTTGTAGAAGAGCGATTGGACATGCTTACTGACCTGGTGACTGCCACAAACTAAGACAGGTAGCAAGTTAGAGATGACCCATACAAAGGTCGAACCAATGAGCTACTCGAAAGAGATAATGGCCAACATGGCCTAGCTAGTTTCTTAATTAAACTACGTCAAGCTAGAGGAGTGGACAAAGTTGCTTGACGTAGACTTGTGTTGGAAGAGATTGAAGAGGAGGATGAGGAGATAAGTGATGAAGGAGAATAATATTATGAAATGGGTAGGTGACTAAGTAATATGGGTAGTTGCACAAGATTTTTAAGTGAGAGGCTGACGTTTGATTCTGAAGAGTTATTAAAGACTTGGAGTTGTGATTTGGGTAGACTTGATTTTGGACGACCTATCTTGTTCGAGGCCTATTTGATATGTCCGTGGCCGACCTTAAATGACCAAGGTCGACCTTGCATGGTTAGACTAACCTTTCAGCTAAAAACATTCGGACTAATGGGTTGAAATGGATCTTTTAATGTTTGTTAGCTTTACTTATTCACTACTTTTTTCTTAAAGCATTACAAAGGCAATTTAGGGATTATTTTGACCTGGTTTAGAGAAGAGGTCCATGGAAGATGGGAAGTGTCTAATTCCTCTAACATCCATACTGTTTGAGCAGAGGATATTCTTTTCTTATTATTATTACCAATTTATCCTTTCTCTATAATCATTTTCCATTTCAAACATGTACCTAATTTTGTAATTAGAAGAATCCTAGAACTTACTCTAACTAGAGCATATAAATACCCTACAAAATGTATCAATCGAAATTATCAAGGATATTGAAGATAGAACTTTTTACTCCTTAAGCCAAGTGTTTTCCTTCCTTGCTTTCCTTACTCTTATCTAGTTCAATGTAAGTGTGGATTAGTGGCGAGTGACCTTCGGCCACACTTGTTTGTAATATCAAGTGTAACCTTTGGCCACACTTGTTCGTGTGAGGTATTAATGCATTATATTCACCATCGGTATATGGGAACCCCAGCTTAAATTTCAACTACCATTAACCTTTTAGACTGTCCTATGGTTCAAACCTACCCTAGTTTGTGTAATAACGATAGTCATGTGTATGCTTGTTCCTAATGATCTGTATCATCTTGGTAACGGAGCTTGGCTACTTTTGCGAAAGCTTTTGGTATTTTGTGCTAGTGAGTAATTCCTTATAGTGTACTGTGTATGAAGATTGAAAGCTAAGACTAGCATTGTGTTGAAGGAGACATGCGGGGTTATAGCAAGTGTTGCTGTAGTATACTAAGTTAAGGAATCTTAGTGTTCTATTTTACATTTGTAAAATAGAGTGTGCATGACTTATTGGTTTTGTTGCTATATAGAGTGATATTACTGTTGTTATAGTAATTGTTAATGTATTAGTACCGTTCATTATTGTTCAAAGGAGGATTTTTAAAGTATGTTTCAGCTATTGATTTATTGAAGTAAACAACAATGTTTGACTCTAGTGTTCACGAAACCCTAGGTAACTATAGCTAAGGTCAACAAGGGAGTCTCATACCCCACTCTACAGATGAGTGACCAGATAAGCTTATCGACTTGGTGACTAGCCTGGTGACTGCCATAAATAGAGATATGTAGTGAGTTAGAAATGACCCATATAGAGGCCAAACCAATGAGCTACCTGAGAGAGACAATGGCTAACATGGCCTAGCTAATTTCCCAATTAAACTACCTTGAGCTAGAGGATTGGATAAAGTTGCTCAATGTAGACTTGTGTTGGAAGAGATTGAAGAGGAGGATGAGGAGATAGGTGACAAAGGAGAAGAATATTATGAACTCAAGAAAAGGAATATCCGAGCTCCTAGAGTAGAAGGACATTGAGGATGTCGATCCCTTGTTTTTCTAAAAGTGGTCATGTCGATGACTACCTGGATTAGGTAGACAAATTGAGTGTCATGAGATGCCTCAAGATACTAAGGTTAGACTTGTTGTACTGGATTTACTGGTTATGCCGCTCTATAGTATGGTGAAAAAATTTGCAAACTACTTGAAGAGGGAAAGGAGAACGTAAGGTCAGGAATTAGGATGAGATGAAGAGAGTAATGAGATGGAGATTTGTTTTAAGCTATTACCTATAAGACGCCTTCAAGAGATTGTAAGAGTTGAGGTAAGGAGAATCAAGTGTTGATGCGTATGTGAAGGAATTCTAAATGTTAATGATTCGTTGTGAAGTAATTGAGCTTAAAGACAGAACTGTATCCTGATTCATTAGTGGGTTGAAGTATGAGATTAGAGATATTCTAGAGACTATGGATATAGGTATACTTGATGAAGCAATAAGAGCTACCCAAAGGATCGAGAGTTGTTGAGTGGGTAGATTTTGAGCTCCTATTAGTTGGCTTGCCCCTAGCTGACCCACTCCGAACAGACCTATATAGTCAAAACCAAGTAAAGTTGCTGAAATTCGACCTACTCTAATCACTCGAGCAGAAGAGAGAGAAGTGTTGAGAAATTATGAGAAAGGAAAAAGTTTAGGAAGGAAGACTAGTGAGATCAAATGCTTTAAATGCCAAGTGTAGACACCTAATTTTTGTCCCATTTACTTTTATTTTTTATTTATTTTATTTTATTTTTCTTTCTTTTCTCAATAGATCCTAAATTAAGAAAAACACAAAAAATAAGAAATTAAAGAAAAACCCCCAAAATGAAGAAGTTTAGAAAAAATAATAATACAAAAAATAAGAAAAAGCAGAAAAAATAAGAAATTTGGAAAAATATAAAAAATATGAAGTTTAGAAAGAAACCCAAAAAATAAGAAATTTAGAAAATAAAATTTGAAAAAAGTTATAAAATTGAAAAAATTACAAGAAATAGAAAAATTGAAAAAAATAGAAGATTTTAGGGAATTTGAGAAATAACATTTTACTAAGGTAGATTTTTTATATTTTGAAATAAGTTTAGAAGTTGGGCCATTGAACTTGAGCTTAGATTTAAATTTAGTCCAAGCTGACTGAGTTTATATGTACAATTTAATTGCACATGTACATAAGGTATAGGTAACAGCTTAACGGATAAGTACTTGGACTTGGTATTGGGTATGAGCATGAGGTCAGGGGTTCGAATCTTGGTGAGTGCATATGAAGTTTTTTTCATTTTTTTTTATCACATCAAGGACTGCCACGTGTTAGGATTTAAATGTGTCACATGTCAGGATTTAAATGTGCTACGTGTCCTAACACGTGGCACCTTTAGATTGGGCGACATGTTGATGTAGCACCACGTGGCATGCTAGTTAGCTACCATATGTCATGTGGTGACATGTGACAAGTTGGGATTGGTCGGGTCGGATGATGTGGCGCTACGTTGGCGCCACATCAGCACTTTCCTTCTCTTTCTCTTGGTTTTCCCTCATTTTCTCTAGATTTTCCTCCCTTTTCCTAGTTAAGAACAGCTTACTCCCTTCACTTTAGAGCTAATTTCGGCATGAATTCCACATACAGGCATATGATTTCTTACTTCCATCTCTTACTCTACATAGCCTACTCCAAATAGAATTAAAAACAAGTCTAGGTTCAGTTAAATGAGCATTTAAATCAAGCTCTAAAATTCCAGAAAAAATTGGAATTTCGGACATTTTCATTCAAGTCCAATTTCTAATTTTCTTATTTGTTTGATGAATTCGTGTATAAATAAGGGGCTTACGAGCATAGACAACCAACATACGAGCTCTAAAATCACTCAAAAACACCTTCTCTCTCTCTCTCTCTCTCTCTCTCACGATCACTTTCTCTCTCTAACTCAACTACTGAACCCTCACTCTCTCTTCGAATCTCTCTCTCTACTCCATTTCAAGCCACACCACCACCCTAAGATCATTAACTACAGCTCAAGCTTCCAAACTCGACCATCCTTTCCCTTAGCCGTGCTTCTAGTAGCCACCACCCTAAGCGCAGCTCCACTACCGTCAACTGCTACTTCTAAAATCATCCAAACGAGCTCCATTAAACACGGCATCAAACTTACCCCTACTAAACCCAATTAGAAAACCATAAAAATCCCTTTTCTCGATCGATTTGGAGCTCTGAGTGATCAGAATCGCCTTCCTTCGATTCGTTGTTGCTGAGCTTGAAGACGACCCAGATCTAGTTGACCAACCTGACACCCGACTTGTCAACTTGAGTCCAACTTGACTAACTCGCATCCTTCTGTCTCAAGCTTGGTTCGATTCTTTTTATTTTATGGTTGTTTTCTTCTTCTTTTTTTCTTTTATTTATTTATTTATCCATGTCAATGTAAATTGTAATGTAAAAAAACAAGAAGGAAAGGAAAAAAAAAAGAAAAAAAAAGTAGTTTATTTCTTTATTAGAAATAAGATAAAAAAAAAATTAAATAGAAAGTAATATAAAAATAATAATAAACTAATAAAGGAAAATCTTTTCTAACCCTTAGAAAAATCGGATTTTTTTTTCCAAAAAATATAAAAATAATTGGACTTTTTTTAATTAGGGTCTTTTAGAACTTTAAAAAAAAAAAATTCATAGAAATTTTTTTAAATAAACCAAATTGAATTAAAAACGTAAATTCGACGTATTTTTAGAATTAAAATAAAACCAATTCATTAAAGTTTTACAAAAAGAACTATATACGTCTAATTCTAAATAGCAGATACGTAGGTATCTATGGGACGACGATAAAAATAAAAAAATCCAATTTTCCTTTTTCAGTTATTCAATTAGAGTAATTAACAATTGAGTTTTTATGAAATTAAAAAAAAAAAAGGTGATTTTTAAGGTTAAGGTTAAGGTTAAAATTAGAAAGTTAATGGTAACTATAAAGGTTTAAAGATCATAACCCTTGGATCCAAACCTCTTGTTTTAAAACCGTTTTACAAAATCAATTTTTATTTAAAGGCTAGTAGCTAAGTTATAATCAATCAAGTGGATTGGTTATAACTTAATACTTTTTCTCGACATTGGTCAGGTGGTGACTCCAAAATGTTTTCAAATTAAGAATCGATTTTCTTTAAATCCTAATTGAGGGTTGATATTAAATGGGTAAAGTTTAATACTGGTCATTTTAAAAAAGACTTAACTTTTAAAGAATTAGGAGGGTGAAAAACTAAGCTCGATAGCCTGGCGACTCCACTGAAGATGTCAAGGGAGTTACTGTATAAGTTCCGGGCTTAGTAGGGTAACCACCATTCGGGGTCGATTAGGCTATCCCACTTAAACTTTGATGTGATCAAGGAAATGCTTTGTAAGAAAAGCGTGAAGTCATAGAGTTTAAGTACCTTTAGAACCTACCCTTTTTGCATACATTCTTCAAGATTTGACAAGTAACCAATAAAGCAACATTGTCATAAATGAGAAAAAGAAAAGACAAACCTGAAGCTTCTTTCCCTGTATTTTCCTAGAATTCACTCTCAGCTTTTGTTGATCTATCTGTACTATTATCTTGCATATCATATGCATCGGGATATGGGGGGTCATTTGTCGCATCAAAGATACGGGGTAGATGTGATTAGCCCAGGCCGTCTTAGGACCTTAGGAGAGGGGCCATTGTGTAGGCTTTGAGTGATATGGTGTAACTATCACTCGGGATTGATTAGGCCGCCTCACTTAAGCTTAATGTGACCAATGAAAGTGTTTTTTAACAAGTGAGGTCACAAAACTTAAGGACCTTTTCAAGACCTTTTCAAGACCTACCCTAATTACATATACTCCCCTCGAAGCTTGAGTTAATACAATACCCTTAAGAAATTGCAACCCTACTAATCGTTTAAGAGTTTTAATGCAATCAAGTTTCTAAAAACAACAGTAGGGTTGCAACTTAAGAAAGTAATGTACTAACCCAAATGATCCCAACACCTGCATATTTCCATATGCTTTTTTTTTCTGCATTGATGATTGATTATTGTTCATGAAATATGTAAACCTAAGAATAATGGGTAACCAATAAGAGAATAATTAAAGATTGCTAGATGCCCTAGGAATCCATGAGCATCTGTTACAAGCTAAAGTTACTTACTAGAAGCAAAGGGCTAGGCGTACTAAGGCTTCCAACAGGGCCTTGTTAGCTCAAGTTGAAAAAAGCGAGAAGGCCATGAATTGGGCTTTAAAAATGTTGGACAAGATTAAAGCCCAACTGCGAGAGTTAGATTAGAAACTTTAGATAGAGTTAATAGGCTTTGAGTAAATTTTAAGTTTCATTCCCTTCTGTTTTGTTCTCTATACTTTGATCTTTCCAAAATAAAATTTCTCTTTGTTCTATCATTCTTCATTCTTTCCTTCTTTGTAGACAGTCTTTCAATAGAATTTATCTAACCATTCATTCTCTCTCACTTAAGGAAGTGCAATTAAAAAACCAAAAAAAAAAAAAAAAAACATCATCTTTATTTGGATTTTTTTTTTCGGTTTTATCTTTCTCTCTCACTAAAAAAAAAAAAAGAAAGAAATGAAAAGAAAAGTTACTAATGGGTAAAGAATTCTTCCAACTGGGTTCATATGGCTAATAATAGACTCGCTTTCTTAGAAAGGATGATGCATCAGATGGAAAGCCTTATTCCCAATGATCACTACTCTCCAAATATCCCAAGATTCAAGCTTGGAAAGGAGACTTGAATCTGGAAGAAAGGGTAACCATGCTACAAAAGAGCATTACAGATCTAGAAATGGCAATGGGCTCCACACTTAGAAGTTTTCAACACTTGATGTTCAGTATTGATCAAATGTTAGTAAGCCCAAGTGATGAAGGAGGCCCAACAAGAAAAAAGCTAAGGTAGAATGAGAAAGCCTAAGGGACTCAGAAGAGACAATTTACCTGATTGGAGATCTCAATTACCCAAAACTTTCATCATTTGAAAGTAGCAAGGATTATAGATTGTGAAGCCCCTAATCTAAATTACAAACCACGTAGCTTTGACCAAGAAGCACGATGCAATTATCATATGAGTTAGAAGGGGCACTCCACTAAAAAATGTTGGAGATTAAAGAATGAGATTAAAAAGCAAGATTCAAGACCTAATTGATGCAAAAGTCATTCAACCAGAGCCACAACTAGTCGATTCTTCTTCAATTCATGGGGGTAGTCCAACTGAGTTGCCTAGAGCTCCATCTATTTTGAGCTTACCAATGCCTTCTAATAAGCTCACTGGTTGTTTTAAATAGTTGGACACTTGTTAAGATAGGGGTAAAGAAAGTTGTTTTCAATAAAGTTTATAATAGTTGGAATAATACAATTGCCTTTTCAATCGAATGATAATAATGTTATTAGAAGCAAATAAATTCTCCTTAAGGAATCGGTAACTCACTTTTAAAAGTTTTAGAATGAAAAGAGGTAAACTATTTTCCACACACTAACCTGAAATACTTTGAGAGTTGAACGACATAATGGTGAGCATACTTTGGACTCATTTCTTAAAAGAGGTTTACTTTGAATGTGACACGTAGATTAAAATGAAGTTAGGCATTCATTTTCGAATCCCAAACATGATAATCTCTTGTTTACCCTATTGGACCCATATGAAGAATTTTTAAATTTAAAATCTTATCGAGAATTACCCTACAATGGGGCAATTTAGAGGTTAAGGTCATTAATGAGAAGAGAAGGATAAAATTGGTTTGTGCTTATTTTAGTAACGTTAAATTCAAAAGCAACTTTTATTTTTGATAGGTTATTTTTCTTTTAAGAGCCATATCCTTTTTTAAACACCTTAAGCTTATGCTTACCTCACCCGAGCTTATACAATAGAAATCTATGGATCTAGGACCCTGAATCGCTTAAGAGACAAAAACTTGGCAATGGAGATTTGGGGCCAAAAGAAAAAGAAAAAACAATAAGAGAATAGTGGGATAAAGTAAAAACAAAAAAAAAAAAAAAGAAGGAGAAAAGAGAAAGACGAAGAAAATAGGTTGGAAAAGTAGGCTTAAGTGTAAGTCAAAAGCCCTAAGAGATATATCATATCCTTACAGGAGCAAAATTGAATCAAAAGTCAAAGCTTAAATAACTCTAAAGACGTAAGGCTCTAAATTACAGTTGAGTTTAGAAACTCGAAATCTCTACATCTGCTTTAAAGCCTCTCTCGTACTAGGCCTTCCCACCTATAATACCACCTTTACACAAGTAAAAGCTCTTCCGATCTTTAAGATAATTTATCTTTAATAAAATTTGCTTTTTGAAATTGAGGCAAGCATATTTCTAATTTGTTCCTAAGGTTCTTGACTTTTACATACGGGATTAATATTTTTTTCAAAATAAGCTTTTTCATTAGTCCCTTTTTGAAACCTTTAGGCTAAAAGTCTAAATTCAAATTGAAAAAGACCCAATGGATTGATCAAGGCATATCATATGCAAAATAGACTATAATTTTGGGAGTGTAGTCAAGACTGTAATATGGATTGAGAGTTTGTAAGGAAGTCCTCTTTGATTAAATTAATCATGAGTTACCTTTTTAAGGATGTTTGAAATCACAAAGCCCCACTAAGTAGCTTGACGTCGAGGTTTGGGGGAATATGAGAGGCCCTATGTGATTATTAAGGAAGGGTTCTTTACCTATTAGCAAACTAAAAAAGAAAAAAAGAAAAAAAGGGGTAATAAAAAAGGAGAAAAAGAAAAAGAAAGAGAAAGTATCTTTATTTTAAGTCCCTATCACCCTATGTAGCCAAGTTTTCAATCCATTTCAAAAAGTCGACCACAATAGTCAGGGTCATTCTCGTTCTTCCCAAAGAGATCATTCCTAATGTAAATGGTCTTCACTAAAGGATTTATCTATAAAGATTTTCCTTAAATCAAGTAGTGTTTTGGACAAGTTTAATCTTAGCTAGCTCTCAAATAGGCCATCTCGTCTTCTATCCATTCAACTCTCTTCAAAGTCTTTAGCAAACCCATAGAGTGCTTTTGTTCCTTAATTACCTTTAGCGTGCTCATCGGGTATAAGACCCACAATCAGCTACTTGGAGTTTGGCTCATAGAATTTAGGGCGATTGGCTAAAGGATCAGATCGAGTTTAAATTATCACATAAAGTTAGAAATATTAGTAAAAGTGATCCCGTAAGTTCGAATTTTAGAAAATAAGTAATAAAATAAAAGAATATAAAATTTTCAAAATTTAAATATATTACTCATTATTTATTAAAAATTCGTAAAATGCATTTCAATAACTAATGAGTCGCTAGAGATAAATTATATGTACAATAAAAATTATAAAATAACTTAAATAATATTTAGGAGTATTTATTTGTACTATATATAAATTTACATGTAGGTAGAAATACGCATAATTACTTAAAACACGTGAAATAGGTTAAAATAATGTTAAATAATTAAAGAAAATTCATAATTAATTAAGAAAAAAATCAAGAAAAATCAGGAAAAATAAGGAAACATCCAGAATTGAGGCATGTCAATCTAGAATTGAAGAAATAAAAGAAACTAATCAAATTACAACAAATAAGAAGTAAGAAAAAGAACAAATAATGCAATTGTCTAATCAATTTAATGCACAATAATTTTCCTAAAGTTATATAAATACCTAAAAAAAATTATAGAAGCTCATTTAGTCAATTTGAAGAGTGAGAAAACTAGAGAGAACCGAAATATTGAGTGTTAGGATTAATTACAAAAAAAAAAAAATTACTCAAATATGTACAATTAAGGCCTTAGAGGGGAACCAATACCCGTTAAGCACTTGGGAATGGATGGCCACCACCACCACATAATGGTGGTAGTGCTCAGATCGGCCGACAAGGCCACGGCGGCTAGCGGTGGCCAGAGCCACCGGTTCAGGTTAGTTCAATTTCCAACCCGATTTTGTGTAATTTTGTAAAAATATTAAATATTATCAAAAAATTATGAAATTTGTTATTCTGAAATATTTTAGTATGTAGATTTAGGAAAAAAATTTATTTTGATGAATTTATGTTTAGAAATATACTGCCTTTAAAAAATCATGCAAAACCGAACATGTTTCGAATTAGAAATAAATAGGCTTAAGAGTGTAGTTTCGATTCAAAATTTTTGTATAAACTACTTAGGTGATATAAAACAGTGCCACAAAGCCCTTTTTCAAAAATGAATTTTTGAAATTTTTAGATAATTTTTAGGCCTTAAAATGATGTATAAAATGGGTTATTTTTTGTTAATTAAGTAATTAAATGGTTAATTATTGATTTAGTGAATAATTATATGTTTTAGAATTTTGAAATATGATGAAGTATGATATTTGTAGAATTTAAGGTGTTAGATGTAATTATTAAGGTATTATGTAGTATACACGTAATTTGTAAAAATAGTGTATTTTAAGATAATTTTGTAAATTAGGGTAATTAGGAGTAAAATCTAATTTAGGATGAATTTATATATTTTGAGATGTTAATTGATATTGGGAGATGACAATTAGAGTGATTGAAATATTAGATATGTATTATGTATATAGTAGGTAATAATGTATAATATGGAAAATTGGAAATATAATAAATAGAAAATATTAGAATAAAAATTGATATTTTACTAATAATAGGAAAATATATAAAATTTGGTAGAAGACTTAAATTTAGGTAATTATATGAAAAAATGTAAAATTTTCTCACATTAGGGGTAAATTTGGTAATTAAGTAAGATAAAGAGTATACCAAATGAATTAATATACTGATTAGGAGTAAGTATGATATTTAAGAGACTCGGAAATAATGTAATTAATTTTACGTTATGGGGTCAAAATGAGTTTTAGAGTTTGTGTATAAAATTGTACTTAGAAATTAAATTAGAACCTAATTTAAAAATCGATGCGGAAACTGAGCCCAAACTTAGCCCTAAACCTAGAATAATTGTAAAATATTTAAGAACCTGGATAATTGGACATATTAAACTCTAAAGTAAAGATAATAATAAGTGTTATAGGATAAAACAAACCTATAATAATTATATGAAAACTAAGACAATGTTGGTATTATAGGGATCATTAGCGATGGACTAAACGAGTCCCACCTCAAGTCAATAAGCGAGGAGTCAAGGTAAGTTGGGATTAATATAGTGTTGTATTTTGGAGGCTTGAAATTGTACTTGATTGTGCTTATTTTAGGTTGATGATATGATTTTTGAGTTGTTACTTGGCTTGTATTGTATGATTTATATGAAACGATTGATCACCCTAAACTGGACCTAATCAAATGTATGATATGTAAATATAAATTAGACTTGAATAGCAACCTATTAGGAGAAACTTAGGATTCTCCGACCAAATACCAACCCTTCCAAAAGGGATAGTATTGGGTAGCATAATGGATCTCTTCTGTTTCCTTAGTTGAACTAAGTGATAAGCAAAGAGGTCACAGCAAGGGTGAAGTCAATGGTTTGAAGGTAATCACGAGAGGAGCGGTGTCTCTATTGCACAAGCCTAGGTTTGGTCGTGAGTTGTTGCATTAACGGCAACTCCTTAACTCGGATTAGAGCAGGCATAATTTCTTTAATCTCATGACAAGTCGAACAATATCGTGCGATGGCATTTGCTTGAAAATGCATTGTACTTAATAATTTGGTTGATAACCTTATTTGTGTTTGTGGTATAGTTTTAAGTCCTCCGTCCTGATTTACTGAGTTGTCGTTGCTCACATCCTTATAGCCATTGTTACAGGTGTTAGCGATAAAGTGGCTTATAATCACGTTGACGCTAGCAACTGCGGGATCCTAGGGAGTGAAGATGTAAACAAAAGACCAAATTCATTCTCTAATTAGATTTATTTTAAAGCTTTTAGCATTAGTTTACAAATTACTCAATTAGATTGTGATTAGATTGCTAAATTTTTTAAATATACTTAGATTAATTTAATGTAAATATTTATTTTTCTTAAATTCATAAGTAAACAATTTATTTAATTTATAAATTGTTTATTTCAAAGCGAGTTTGTCGTGGACGCCTTGTGTAAATTAGGTCTAAGATGGCGGCTGTATGGTTAGCTTCTATTCTTAGAATGGTCTGTAAATTAGGACTGTTACAACTTTGCTACTTTGAAGCTTAACATCAAGCCCCTTTATTCACTAAGTTTCTCTTAGTGAGCCTGTAAGACACTTCTCTTCATTAGTCCTTTTGAGCTAGCCCATAAGGCACTTACCTTCTGCATTTAATGTTTAGCCAGCCTTTAAAGACATGACCTTAATTCGGTCTCTTTTCTAAAGTTCTTTTAGCTTACCCATAAGGCATTTTTGTTCACCAAATTCTCTTAAGCGAACCCATAAGGCATTTTTGTTGACCAAGTTTCTCTCAAGCTAACCTATAAGGCACTTCCCTTCATTATTTTCTTCTTAGCAAGCTTATGGGGTGCTCTCCTCCACCAATTCTCTCTTAACAAGCCATAGGGCACTTCATTAAGTACAGCTTAGGCCTAAGTTAGTGAGCCTAGTGAGGCATGACTAGGTTTTAGATCGATCCTAGATCAAGGTTGCTAGTCCTCAAGAGATGGTCTTGCTAGGTTAGTGAATCTAGTGAGGCATGACTAGGTTTTAGATCGATCCTAGATTAGGGTTGCTAGTCTTCAAGAGATTCTCTCGCTTAGGTTAGTGAGCCTAGTGAGATACGACCAGGTTTTAGATCGATCTCATATCTAGTCCTCGAGAGACGCTCCTACTTAGGTTAGTAAGCCTAGCAAGGTATGACTAAGTTTTTAGATTGATCTCATATCTAGTCCTCGAGAGATGCTCTTGATATCAGGCAAGTGCACTTATCAATTTTAATATAGTGGATGTGAGTCCGAGTCGATCCTTCAGAGACTTCGAGTACTAATATTAACCTTAGCTCTATTATCTAACTGGAAAATTGTGATGAGTTGAATGAATTAAAGATACTAAAATTAACAAACTAACCTAATTATGGGACTTGATTAAGCAATTTAGAAAGCGATAAAATTAAGAACGACTTCAAGAAGGTAATAACATATTTAGGAATTATTTCCCCTAGTGTTTAACATGTGACAGCTTAAAATATATTTAATTCAATTTCTATTATTCTTGACCAGAGGGATTCACAATTAAAGTTAATACTTTTCTCAAGCATATTAACCCTAATCCTAAATTATTTACCGGAATCTCTTCACTTAGTAATATAATTCAGAATTGCATTAATGTATAATGAATTCCCACACAAACAAACAACTTTCCGGAAGAAACATGTATCTTATCTCTAAGTACACATGTAATTCTCTCCAGTTATGTCAAGATCTCATTACACATGTAATTTCTCAATCATCATACATAATATCATAGATTGATACTCTAGAAATATCAGTTAACAATTAAATAACATAATTGAATTAAGAAAAGATAGAAACTTTATTGAAAATTATCAATCTATCTAATAGTCACATGAAACCCTAGGTTCCATAATCATAAATACAAGAATCTTAAGCTATCATAATGAAACTAAAAACGAATTCCAACAAAATCAATAAATAAAACATGAAAAACCCCTTTTTGTTGATGAAAAATCTCTCCAATCTTAAAGTTGGGTGTTGCTTTCACCTTTTTCTTCTCCTTCTCTTTAAGCCTCTTTATTTTCGAATGTCCAATCTTGTGTACGAAACCCTAGTATGTCCTTTTATAATGTATTGTAAGGTTTCCGTTTTCGTCACCAGACACGGCTTGGGACACAGTCGTGTCCTCAGGTGGTGTAACTTTCTGACCTTGGCATATTTTCCTGAATGGACACAGCCTGGGGATACAGTTGTGTCCCAGACTGTATAACTTCAAAACTTCGTAACTCATTCATTTGAACTCCAAATTGAGTGAAACTTGATTCCTTTTCTTCGTTTTCAATCTAAGAACGCGTTCAAACCTTGAAATCAAAATTCTACTCAATTAAGTATCAATTTCTTTAAAGAAAACCAAAGATATAAGGGAAATACTATAAAATCACCATGTGAAATATGTTTAAAATAAGAGCTATCAGCTCCCACATAGGTTAGTGAGCCTAGTGAGGCATGACTAGGTTTTAGATCGATCCCAAGTTAGGGTTGCTAGTCTTCGAAAGACATTATCGCTTGGATTAGTGAGGTATGCCCAGGTTTTTGATCGATCCCAACTTAGGGTTACTAGTCGTCGAGAGATGCTTTCACCTAAGTTAGCGAGCCTAGTAAGGCACGACCAGGTTTCAAATCGATCTTAGCTTAGGGTCGCTAGTCCCCAAGAGACAATCCTACTTAGGTTAGTGATCCCAGTGAGGTACGACCAGGTTTTAGATTGATCTCATAGTAGAGTTGCTAGTCCTTGAGAGATACTCCTGCTTAGGTTAGTAAGCTTAGTGAGGTACAACCAAGTTTTAGATCGATCCCAAATTAGGGTTACTAGTCTTTGAGAGACGTTCTCACCTAGGTTAGTGAGTCTAGTGAGGCACGATTAGGTTTTAGATTGATTTCAGATTAGGGTTGCTAATCCCCAAGAGACACTCCTACTTAAGTTAGTGAGCCTAGTGAGGTACGACTAGGTTTTAGATCAATCCCAATTTAGGGTTACTAGTCCTCGAGAGATGCTCCCACCTAAGTTAGTAAACTTAGTGAGGCATGACCAGATCCTTTAGATCGATCCCATCATAGGGTTGCTAGTCTCCGAGAGACGTTCCTACCTAGGTTAGTAAGCCTAGTAAGGTATAACTAGGTTTTCTAATTCAATTCTAGAGTAAGATTGTTTGTCTCGTAAAGACATCCCCACTTAGGTTCGTGAGCCTAGAAATGCATGACCAGGTTTCATTTCTTCACCAAAATCCCCAATAGGTCGAGTCTAGGATAGGTAATTAGTTGTTTTAAAGTCATCTTATGAGCAAAAATAGTATCTCTTTGTCTTTGTGGCAAAGTTTTGTTCAAACTTTGCCACAAAGAGACGCTTCTACCTCAGTTAGTGAGCTTAGTGAGGTACGACTAGTTTTTAGATCAATCTTAATTTAGAGTTGCTAGTTCTTGAGAGACGCTTCCGCTTAGGTTAGTGAGCCTAGTGAGGTATGCCTTGGTTTTAGATCGATATTAGATTAGAGTCGCTAGTCCTCGAGAGACTTTCCCGCCTAGGTTAGTGAGCCTAGTAAGGTATGAACAGGTTTTAAATTGATCCCAATTTAAGGTTGCTAGACCTTGAGAGATGCTCCCACCTAGGTTAGTGAGCCTAGTGAAGCACGACCAAGTCCTTTAGATCGATTCCATCATAGGGTTGCTAATCCTCGATAGATGCTCTTGCTTAGGTTAGTAAGCCTGGTAAGGCATAACTAGGTTTTCTAATTTAATTCTAGAGTAGGATTGTTTGTCTCATAAAGATACCCTTACCTAGGTTAGTGAGCCTAAAAAGGCACAACCAAGTTTCATTTTTTCACCAAAATCCTCAGTAGATTGAGTTTAGGATAGCTAACTAGTTTTAAAGTCACCTTAAGGGCAAAAATAGTGTCTCTTTGTCTTTGGGGCAAAGTTTTGTTTAAACTTCACTACAAGAAAGGGTAATTGTAGACATCCAATTTTTATCTCCTTTGCTTTTATATTTTATTTTATTTTATTTTTCTTTCTTTTCTCAATAGATCATAAATAAGGAAAAATACAAAAAGAGGAAATTAAGAAAACTTAAAAAAATGAAGAAGTTTAGAAAAAATAAGAATACAAAAAAAAAAGAACAAAAAAAATAAGAAAATGCACAAAAAATAAGAGATTTGGAAAAATATAAAAAAATAGGGAGTCTACAAAGAAACCTAAAAAATAAAATTTGAAAAAAGTTAGAAAATTGAAAAAATTACAAGAAATAGAAAAATTGAAAAAAATAGAATATTTTAGGGAATTTAAGAAATAACATTTTATTAAGGTAGATTTTTTATTTTTTGAAATAGGTTTAGAAGTTGGGCTACTGAACTTGAGATTAGATTTAAATTTAGCTCAAGCTAATTGAGTCCATATGTGCAATTTAATTGCACATGTGAACAAGACACAAGTGACAACCTAATAGATAAGCACTTGGACTTGGTATTGGTTATGAGCATGAGGTTAGGGGTTCGAATCTTGGTGGGTGCACACAAAGTTTTTTCATTTCTTTTATCACATTAGGGATTGCCACATATTAGGATTTGATTGCGCTACATGTCTTGACATGTGGCACCTTCGGATTGGGCGATGTGCTGATGTGGCACTACGTATCAAGCTACGTGGCAAGTTGGGATTAGTTGGGTTGGCTGACATGACACCACGTCGGCACTTTCCTTCTCTTTCTCTCGGGTTTTTCTCATTTTCTCCAAATTTTCCTCTCCTTTCCTAACTAAGAACAGTTTACTCCCTTCACTTAAGTGCCAATTTCAACATGAATTCCATACATAGGCACATGATTTATTACTTCCATCTCTTACTCTACATGGCCTACTTTAAATAGAATCAAAGAACAAGTCTAGGTTTAGTCAAATGGGCATTCAAATTGAGCACCAAAATTTGGATAAAAAAAATTGGATTTTCAGACATTTTCATTCAAGTCCAATTTTTTATTTCTTTGTTTGTTTGATGAATTTTTATATAAATTGGGGCTTACGAGCATAGACAACGAACACATAAGCTCTAGAATCACTTAAAAAAGCTTCTATCTCTCACTCGTGATCACTTTCTCTCTCTCTCTCTTTGAATCTCTCTCTCCACTCCATTTCAAGCCGCACCACTACCCTAGGATCACTCCCCATAGCTTAAGCTTCCAAACTCGACCATCATCTCCCCTAGCCATGCCTCCAACAGCTGCCACCCTAAGTGCAGTTCTATTACCACTGATCACTACTTCTAAAACTATCTAAACGAGCTCCATTAACCACGGCATCAAACTTACCCTTACTAAACCTAACTAGAAAACCACAAAAATCCTTTTCCCCAATTGATTTGGAGCTTTGAGCGATCAGAATCACCCTCCTCTGATCTACTGTTGTTGAGCTTGAAGACGAACTGGATTCAGCTAACCAACTCGCTGACTTGAGTTTGACCTGACTGACCCGTATCCCTGACTCGCACCTTATCTCAAGCTTGGTCTAGTCCTTTTTCTATCTTTTTATTTTATGGCTGTTTTCTTCTTTTTTTTTTCTTTTATTTATTTATTTATCCATGTAAAAGTAAATTTTAATGTAAAAAAAAAAAAGAAGAAGAAAAGAAAAAAAAAAGAAAAGAAAAGAAAAAAGAAAAGAAAAGAAAAAGTAGTTCATTTCTTTTTTAGAAATAAGATAAAGAAAAAAAATTAAATAGAAAGAAATATACTAATAATAATAAACCCTTAGAAAAATCAGATTTTTTCCAAAATATATAAAAATAATTGGACTTTTTTTTAATTAAGGTCTTTTAGAACTTTCAAAACAAAAAAAATTCCAATTTAGGACTGCCTGTTTTTTTTTTTTTTTTTTGCTTTGAAATTTTCTTAAATAAACCAAATTAAATTAAAAACGTAAATTCAACATATTTTTAGAATTAAAATAAAACTAACTTACTAAAGTTTTACAAAAAAAACTACGTACATTTGATCTCGAAAAGCGGATACGTAGGCACCTACAGGGCAACAATAAAAATAAAAATATCTAATTTTCCTTTTTCAGTTATTCAATTAGAGTAATTAACAATTGAGTTTTTATGAAATTAAAAAAAAAAAAGAGAGGTGATTTTTAAGGTTAAAGTTAAAATTGAAAAGATAATGGTACTTGTAAAGGTTTAAAGATCATAACCCCTGAATCTGGATCTCTTGTTTTAAAACCATTTTATAAAATTGGTTTTTATCGAAAGATCAGTGGTTAACTTATGACCAGTCCACCCAATTGATTATAACTAAATACTTTTTCTCGACTCTGGTTGTGTGGCGACTCCAAAACGTTTTCAAATTAAGAATTGATTTTCTTTAAACCCTAGTCAGTGATCAGTATTAAATGGATAGAGTTTAATACTGGTCGGTTTAAAGAAGACTTAATTTTTAAAGCACCAAGAAGGTGAAAAACCTGGCTCGACACCAAGAATTCAAACACATAGCTGCACAATGTCAAAATAGACAAGTGATGGTGATCAAAGGAGAGATACTGATCATTGATGTTAGCAGCACTAATGAGGAGATTGAGGGGACTAAAGAATTTGGACACACTCAACAATTTGAGGAGGAGGAGATTATTTTTAGTGAAGAAGGTAACTTTATGCTTGCAACCAAGGTGCCGAGAAGAGTAATGAGTGTGAGTCCTATACTAGAGGGCGAACAGCATGAAAACTTATTCCATATTGGTTGTAAGATCAATGGGTCCTCATATACACTTATTGTTCATAGTAGCAATTGCACTAACATGGCATTTGCATTTATGGTCTAATAATTGAAGTTGTCGACTAAGCCCTACCCCAAGCCTTACAAGCTGTACTAGCTTAGTGACAAAGGAGCCCTACAAGTAAATAAGTAAGTGACCGTATTTATTTGTATTGGAAACTCTTGAGACGAAGTACTCTATAATGCGTTACCTATGAGTGCATCTCATATACTTTTTGGACAACTACAAATGCTTGATTAGAACGTAATTTATGATAGGAGGAAGAACACATGTTCATTGGAGCATAAGAGCAAGAAAGTGAAGCTAAGCTTTATGACTGTTGAGTAAGCTAAAAACATGCAGGCTCAACTAAGCCGATTTCTAAAGAAGGAGACTTTGGTAATGATCTAAGCAAAACCGAAGAAACAGATGAAGCTTGAAGAGCCTACCTATTTACTAGTCAGAAGGTTACTTGAGATGAGAGAATCAAATGAGGAAATGTTACCTACCGAGGTGAAAGCCTTGCTAGATGAGCTTGCCAATCTGTTCCTTAGCGAGTTGCTAGAAGGTCTGCTACTAATCAAAGGAATAAAACATGCAATTGACCTATAACCAGGAGCTGCACTACCTAACTATAGACACCTCATTTTTGTCGTTTTATTTTAGTAGTTTTAATGAGCTAGGTTAAAGAAAAAGAAAAATGGAAAAATAATAATAAAAAAAAATAAAAAAAGAAAATTGAAAAAATAATAAAAATAAAGAGTCAAGTTGTATCGAGTTAAGTCGAGTTATTTAGGGTTGAATTAGATAATGGTGTGCGTTCAATTTAGTAAATTCTAAGTCATTAAAAAGATTGGGCTTCATTAAAATATTTTAAATTTTTATCTAGTTTATATTAGGTTAGAATAGACTTAGAATTTTTAAAAGGGTTTTTGGGCTAAATTAAGTTGGACTAAGTCCGGCTCGAAAGATAAAAAGCCCAAATCAATATAGGGTTTCTAGAAACTAGGTTGAATCTTCAATAAATCTAATTCGGGGATTATCGTATCTTTTGTATTTGAGATTTATTATCGTATCTTTCGTATTTGAGATTTGTTATTGTATCTTTCGTATTTGGAATTGGTTGGGATTAAATCTATATTTAAAAAGATTCGATTGAGTGGCTTATAAATAGGAATTTGGTGGTGAAGCTTGAATGTTTTTCACATTCCCCAACATGCAAATTTTCTTTACTGCAACACCATGACTCGATCACTCGCCACTGTCTAGCAGTTCACAAACGACACGATCACACAACCACACTTGAACATAATGCACATACACAGATGCACTAATCATCTGCATATACACACCTCTTGATGACACACACATACGTTAGCACTTGCACTTCATGAACACACACATACACTGAATCCTGACCATGACAGTACTCTATGCACACACACATGCTGCTACACTTCACTAACACACACATAAAATTGCACCTGACATGATTAGCACTGCCGCACATGAGCACAACCAAATTCCATACCGAGCACGGGAATGTAGTCCAAATGATTATGACGATCAACACGAACGCACCCATCACGCATGACTTAACTTGTTTAGGTAAAAATTAATTATTATTTTATTTAGTTATTTTATTTTATTAGTTGATTTAATTTATTTTACTAATTTGTTTTCTTTAGTGCAGGTTTTTGAATATTTTTTAAATTGTCATATTGTTTGCCATATTTTTTAGATAATTTGAATTTTTTTTTGTTAATTTAGTTAAATTGCATTTTTTGATAAAAATTGTATTTTTTGAAAAATTGCATATCTATTCTTCGTGATCCTTTTTTTCAGATCAGAGAATATAAGTATTTTGGTATATCTTGCATGTAGGATTTAGAAAATATTAATTTTGACATAGTGATTTTTTTAAAAAAAATCTTCACCAGAGATTTAAAAATGATTTAGTTAGTTGTTTTTTTTTTTTAATAGATTCATAAAATTAAATCCTTTTAGGTTTTATTTAAAAATAATAAATGGTTAAATAAATGTAAATCTAGCTCGATTTTCAAATAAAAAAAAAAAAAGATTCACCCATTAAATCTTTTCTAAAAAGAATTGCGTTAGTTTAATCCCGACTAGCAGGTACATAAACATCTCCGGGACAACCGTATAAAAAATTAACTTTTTTCCTTTTCTTAAAATTCGTAATAAAAAATCATAAAAAATTTCATTTCAATTATATTTTATATATTTGTATGTATCTTAGTACTTTTAGAAAAATTATAAAAGTGAAGCCCATTAATTTTTTTTTTTCCTTTTACACGGTGATTTAGTATTAATAGGTTAACCTTCGAACTTAACTCTTTTTAGTTAATTTTCTAAAATTACTATTTAGAAAATTTGTGGATCAGTAGCTAAATTAGGGTTTTTTTTTTTTTTTTAACTCAAAAACCTTAATTTCATTTTTCACTTGTTTAATTGGTTAGCGACTCCAATTTTTAAAAAATATTTTTTTAAACATTTAGATAAAACATTTCGTTAATTTAATGTTAAGTAATTTATATTAAATAGGCTAAGCTTAATATAAATTAAATTAAGGAAAACTGAAATAGGGTTTAACATTAACAAGTTTGCATGTAGGCTAAATCTAAATAGGTTGTTAAGATACAGAGGCAAGTTGATTAATTGATGAGAAGAGGTTATATCTGAGAATCCTTAAGTCCATGTACTGTACTAGCCTTGTTGGCACCAAAGAAGGATGGTACATAGAGAATGTGCATAGATAGATGAGTTGTTAAATGAATCACCATTAAGTATAAGTACCCCATACCTAATGCTCGACGACATGCTTGACAAATTGCATGGAGCAAGAATCTTTTTGAAGATTGATCTTGAGTTTAGATATCATTAGATTAGGATGTAGGAAGGTGATGAGTGGAAGATCGCCTTCAAAACATGCCATTTAGGTTGTTGAATGGGTGAGTACATTAATGAGGCTGATGAACTATGTGCTTCGAGAACTCATTAGAAAGTTTGTTGTTGTGTACTTCAATGATATTCTTCCCTATAGTGCTGACTTGGAGACTTACTGTGAGCATCTTTGAGCTGTTTTCTCAAAATTCAGAGCTAAGAAGCTTTATGCTAATATGAAGAAGTGTATCTTCTACTAACCTTAAGTAATCTTTCCAAGATTTGTAGGGAGTGGTAGTGGTATATGAGTAGATGAAGAGGAGGTAAAGGTGGTCATTGAGTGGCCTATGTTGACTTGTTTTGTTGACGTGCATAGCTTCCATAGCCTAGTGTCATTCTATTATCGATTCATAAGGAACTTTAGTACTATTGTGGCCTTACTCACTGAACTGTTAAAGAAGAGTGATGAATTCAAATGGAGAGAAAAGGATTAAAGGAATTTTGGGGAGGTAAAGACAAAGTTAACTACTGCCCCTGTCTTAGCTCTTTTGAGCATTCATAAAGTATTTAAAGTGGAGTGTAATATGTCCAGACTAGGCATAAGAGTTGTGTTAATATAGGAAGGTTGACTTATTGCCTACTTTAGTAAAAAGTTCATAGAAGCCACACTTAACTACTTTGTATATGATAAGGAGTTCTACTCCTTGATTCAAGCTCTTACAGTTTGGAAACATTATTTATTACTCTAAGAATTTGTGATCTACATTGACCATGTATTGTTGAGATATCTAAAGAGCCAGCCTAAGTTGTCTGGGAGACAAGCTAAGTGGGTTAAGTTCATGGAGGGATTCGGTTATATTGTTAAATATAAGAATGGTAAGAACAATGTAGTGGTTGATGCCATATTGTGACGATATACCCTCTTGACCGAATTGCAAATTAGGTTACTTAGATTTTCTGTGATCAAGAACTTGAATATTGATGATCCTCACTTTAGCTTGATCTATGCCAAGTGTGAAGATGTCCTAACTTTTAGTGACTATCACAGGGAGGATGGATACTTATTTAGAAAGAGAAGATTGTGCATCTTAACCTGTTTGATGTGGGAATTACTCATGTAGGAAGCTCATGGAGGAGGACTGTTTAGACATTTTGGTAAGCATTGAACACTTGAGATATTAGCCTCTAGATTCTTTTAGTCGAAAATGATGAAGGATGTACAAGTAGTATTAAAGAGGTGTACTACCTCTAGGAGGGCTAAGAATCGAGCTGAATAAGGACAATACTCACTCTTTCCAATCTCAACCAAACAATTGTTCGAGTTGAGCATGGACTTTATGTTAGGTTTCCTAAGGACATCTTAAGGGAAGGACTCCATCATGGTGGTCATAGATCGATTTAGCAAAATGGCATACTTTGTGCCTTGTTAAAAAACTAATGATGCTTTAGCTATCCCTTTTCTTTTTTTGTGAGAGGTCGTCAAGCTCCATGGAGTGTCGAAAAGCATTGTATTAAACCGAGGCCCAAAATTCATGAGTTACTTCTAGAGGACATTGTGGAAGTAAATGGGAACCAAGTTGTTATTTAGCATACCCTACCATCCATAGACAGGCAGATAAATAGAACAAGATTATCAATAGAACCATAGGGACTTTGCTCTGAGTTGTTGTTGGTTAGAACCTAACTCTTTGGGATCTATATTTGCCTATAATTAAGTTTGCCTACAATAGGATTGCCTAAGGTATCGCGGGCATGTCACCATTTGAGGTCGCTTATGGATTCAACTTTGAGCTTCCACCAGATTAGACACCCTTTGAAGCTTGAATGAGGATCAATCAGCCGTTGAAAGATCTGAAGCTATTAAGGCAATGCACAAGAAGGTTGTAGAGCACCTAAACTAAGTTGCTTCCAAGCTCGAGAAGTGAGTCTAAGGATAGAAGGATAGAGAGTTTCAGCCTGGTGATTTGGTTTAGATCCATTTAAGTAAATATCAATTCCTAAGTTTGAGGAAGATCAAGTTATCTCCAAAGGTTGTTGGATTGTTTAAAGTGCTTGAAAGGATTAATTCTAATGCATACAAAATTGAGTTGCCTAAAGAGTATGGGGACATAGACTCCTTTAACGTTGCCGACCTCCATTCGTATGTTCCTAAAGGCAAGCAACAAGAAGTTGAGCCAGATTTGATCCTCAATCTTAAACAACCTGGAGGGGATGATAGGGATCGTAAACTAATCACTTGCTTTTGAGCTCAAGAGCTTACTAATTTGGTTTGCCAAGCTGTCTTAGGAGAGTTGTACCTTAAAGAGCAACACATTTTCAACCTTAATCTACCGAGCTGTTCCATTCCAATCTCTCTCTCTATCTCATTGTAAAGACCTTTAAGGTAGCCAACTTGTTGCTTATTTGACCCCCTGATGTTGAATTAGTCTTAGGTTGAACAATGAACTAGCATGCTGTCGAGATAACAAATGACCAAGGTTGAACTACCTCACCTTCGGGCCAATTAGCCAATACCGAGCTGAAGGTTAACCACTTGCCATGCTAACATATCCCTGACTACATCTTACTGAGCTACTAACCTATTGAGCTGCCATCCTAATTAGTTCTACTAAGCATACAACAATGTATGGACCACTACATTAGGAGACTGATGCAAATCTAATTCCTTTGACATTTGTACTATACTAGCAAGGGTTTTTTTTTTTTTTTTCTTGTTATTGCCAATTTATCCTTTCTCTATAATCATTTTCCATTTCAAGCATGTACCTAACTTTATAATTAGAAGAATCCTAACATTTACCTTAATTAAAGCATATAAATACCCCAAAAAATGTATCAGCCGGAATCATCAAGGATATTGAAGATAGAACTTTTTACCCCCTGACCTAAGTGTTTTCCCTATTTACTTTCCTTACTCTAATCTGGTCCATCATCAGTGTACGAGAACCCCAGTTTAAACTTCAATTACCATTTACCTTGGGGACAGTCTTAGGGTTTAGATCTACCTTAGTTCATGTGATATTGGTAGCTGTATGTATGCAATCTGTATCAGTTTAGGGGGTAAGGGAAGGGGAAGAGGGGAGAAGATTGTGATAACACCCAATTAAGTGTAGTCCCACATAAACTATGAAAGAGTGGTATACTTGTTTATAAGACTAGGATAGTAAATGTCATGTTAACATTAGTTATAATAATAATAATAATAATAATAATAATAATAATATATTATGTTAAAATATACAGGTTATGTGTGTTTCCATTCTTCTTTCTCTTTTGATTATGTACTTTTAGTTGTTATTTGTTTTTAACTTTATATCCTTATTTGTTTTGACTTTTATCAATGATATATTACTACTTATAAATATGTAAAATAATTATATTTATTGAAATTCTTCTCATTATTGTGTTATTACTCACTATAAGAAGTTTAGCATTTTTGTATTAAGGAGCTTATTGTTGTTGTTTTTGTTAATAACCATTTTTAGTGCATGGCCTTAGTCAATCTTTAAATATACACACTAGTTTCAAAGAAAGAGGTATCCAATTAGATAAATAATTTGCCTAAATTAAAGAGATAGAATACAAGTACGATAAGAGACGTCTTTCCTAAAATATCATGGCCTCATCACTTATAAATAGGAGATGAGGCCTCTTAAGTGAAGTAATATGCTACATCAAGAATCGATAAAAGGCAACGATATCAGGTAGGTCCGAACCTGTAGAAGGATTGAAAATGATGCATACAAAATGAAATGAAGTTAAGAAAACGTATGAACAGCTCTAAGGATATCACGTACTAGGGAACTTTCATAGACTAACTAAGTTGATATGATGCACAACTTGACTAGTTAGGTTACTCGCCACCAAACCTTATTTAAAGGATTGGAAAATAGTAGAGTAAAACTTACAGAGAAGACAAGCTTAAGAGAAAATGCTATATATTATGTTAATGATGATCTATTGCGGCTTACAATACAAATGGGTATTTACACCTAAAGTACTAAAGAGAATATATAGGGAAAGGGGTAAATTCGTAATATATAAGGGGAATATGCGGCCTGCATTTGTACTGGTACATATGTTAGAGGACATGTGTCGTGGCTTGAGTGGGCGTTACTCCACTAGGTTGAACTAAGATTAGATTGGTAGGCAACTTTGTGGTAACTTAGCATGGGGACCTCAGCTATCAATCCTATAAGTAGTAGAGTATCATTGGATGGTTCTCCAAAATACATTAGCATATAGGTAAACACCTTAGACCTTGGTAGACACTTAGGAGTCAAGATGATTAGGTTGTAATATGAGCCTGCCAATTTGTTGGAGAAGTGGCCTAGATCAGGTTGGCACTTAGTGACCAAGGTTAAAGTGTATAGTGTAGGACAATTGGAAAGTTAGGGAAAGTTAAGTCTGGACAATAGCTTAGACTCCTTGGTGTTAAGATAGGAAGTAAGAATTTGCTTAGCCATGCCCTCTAATCCTCTAGCTTGAGCTTAGGTCAAAGGTTTAGCTGGTTGATTCCTATCATAAAGGAACCCTCTCTCTCACTCCTTCTCTTTCCCTAATAGTAGAGTTTTCACTCCATATTGTAATTGGCATAAGTAGCAACACTAGAGCTCCCTCTAGCACCCTATTAACTGATTTTTGTTTTGCTAAAAATCTCACGACAAAGTGAAATGTGATCAAACAAATTCTAGCCTTTAGCTAAAAATTACTAACTATAGACACTTTATTTTTATCCCTTTACAATTTTAGATCTTCTTTTAGAATATAAGAAAATGATCTTAATTTAGAAAAACATAAAAAAATAGAAAATTTAGAAGAAAAATCACAAAAGTAAAGAAAAAAAGGAAATTTAAAAAAATAAATCTTGAGTTAATTTTAAGGTATTTGGGTCACATGGAACAGATCATCTCATTTTCAGGGTTAAAAGTGCACATACGCGATTTAATGGTTTTGGGCTATAATTGAAAATATTAAGTTCTTTTGAAAATTTAATATTTAGACCATGGTTGATTTTAAATATTCTTAGTTCATAAAAATGAAAAGAATTTAAGTTAAGCATGGCTTCAAACGATGCTTTAATTGGACTTAAATTAGTTTATTTACAAAAAATTCAAATTTTAATTTAACCGCATAATCAATGAATTGAAGCTCGAAAAACTGCTAAATTGAATCCATTTTGAATTTATTTTTCACATATGTGTATTAGAGTAATTAGATTGCATTTTCTTAAGGAGTTGGTCATTTATGCTTCAACTTTGGTCTGAATTAGTTCTTGGTTTGTGAATTTGATTCAAATTACAATACTGGTTAAATATATTTTGTTAGGTGATTATTACTAAGAAGCATGCTAGCTTAGTTGGTGTGGTCTAGCATATATATTAGCTAGTCATGGGTTCAACTCTGGTGGGAGGCACAAAGATTTCTTTTTAAAATTTTTAGCTTCAATGTACCACATGGCGCTTCTTGGTTGGCTGGACATTGAATGCCTCCATTGTCATCCTCCTTGTAAGATTGAAAATTGTAGGAAAAAGGAAGAAAAACTTGCATGACCAGCATTTTTCCTACCCAATTTAGCTCTTTTTTGGGCTAATTTTGATCAAACAAAATTGAAGGGTCAATTTTTGATATGGAATACTTTAAATCTATTCCAAGAAATCATTTAAATTCATTCACTTGACTATTGAAATTAAGCTCAAAATTTTGAGGAAAGCTAAAACCGCGATCTTGATCAACTTGCAAATCTATGCATTTTAAGTAAGAATCAAAGCTTTCTAGCCTATAATAAGTAAGCTTGAGCATTAGGAAGCTTCATGTAATATTCATTTTCAAAGAGTTTTCCTTTAAAAGTAGTCAATCATGGATTATGCTCCAAAATACCCATTTTTTAAAAGCTTCGAATAAATGAGGATTAATGAATTCCCTTTTAAAATTGAAGCTTGAAATCTTTAAATAGGAACCCAAAGACTCATTTCTAACAGGAAGATCTCACTCCCATGCACTTTCTCACTAGCTCTCAAGCTTTCTCTCTCTAGATACAACCTTCCTCTTTTTAGAGTATCTTTCAATTTAGGCTTATTTGACACACTAAGCATTTCTTTAGACTCATTGTGCTTCTAGCTTTCAAAAGCTACCATTTTCGCTCCTAGCCATGGTTGTAAGCTTGAGAACCATCGAACCTTATTTGGCTACCGTGACTCACTACATGAACCACCACTATACGGTGGTTTTGAGGATAAGTTGACCACGCCAACATGACCATTACCCTTCAAACCCCCTAGCCATATCCCCCTTTTAACACCCAACCACTACCACCATTGGCCACTTTTCAAAACACAACCAAACCACCATTGTTCATCGGGCATTAATCTTATCCATCCCGAAGTCCAATAAGAAACACATAAAAACTCTCTTTCCCATTCGTTTTCGTGTTTGTTTCGATCGGATTCAACCATTGTTGTTGTTGGAGTTCTCTTTTCTAGCTGACTATGATCTGTTGGAGTATTTGACCCAACGGCCTATGCTCTGACCTGATTCACCACCTCTTAACCTGTGTTCTTGCTATAGTTTAGTCCTCTCTCTTTTTCCTTTGTATTGTTTATTTGTATTATTATTTTTTTCTTTCTTTCTTTCTTGTTTATCCTCTTTTCTTTTGTTCTATTGTAAATAATATTAATAATAAAAAAAAAGAAAAAAAATGAAAGAAAGAAAGAAAAAAAAAGGGAGATAGGGAAGCTTTATTATTTTATCTTTATTTTTGTTTTGGTTAACATATTAAAAGAAATAAAAAAAGTAATAAATAAAAATAAATTGTTTTATCACTTAGAAATGCTTATTTTTCAAAAAAAAAAAAAGAAAGTTCAATTAATAGACCCTTTCCCAAAAATAGGATTTCTTTAGTATTTTTCAAATAAATAAATACTTAAATAATTAGGAAATTTTAAAATTTTTTTCATAATTGAAAATAAATAAAAAACATAAAACTGACTATTTCTAGAATTAAAAGAGACCAACCTACTAACGTTTTTTGGGAATGAACCATGAAAAGTTTGATCTTTACTAAAGGATATATAGATATTTATAGGACGACTTAAAATAGAGAATTTTTTTTTACTTTCCCTTCTGTAAATACTCTTGATTTGTTATTTTTTATGCTAATAGAATTAGTTTGTTGTGAATGTATAATTAGTTAAATGAGTATTTTAAAGATAAAATTAAATTCAAGAAGTTGAAAGTAGTACCCGTTAAGGGTTTAATATGATAGCTCTCAGATTCAAAATATCTAGTTTTCAAAAACTGTTTTAAATTTTTTTATTTTTCAATAGTCCATTGGCTAGGTTAAATTGATTCACTTAATTGATTTAATCTAACCCATTTTTTTTTTCAACCCCGATTGGATGGTGACTCTAAACTTTTTAAAATAAAAAAAAAACTAGGTTTTCCTTAAGTCTTAGTCGAAGGCTTATATTGAATGGGTACAATAATTGATATAAATCGGATTAGGGAAAATAGATAAAAATCGAAAAAATTCAAGTAATACCAACCAACAATTTTCACTTTACCAAATTGTAGCGTAATCGTTATTTTGTAATTGTGCTTTTTCTTGCTATGAAGGCGTAGTGACCATTTAGTTCACCTAAAGAGGGTATTTGAATTATTATTTTCATTATTACCATGGTTGAAGCGTAGTCATTATTTTATAGTCAGGCCTTTTCTTGGTATGAGGTGTAGTGAGCATTTAGTTCACCTGAGGAGGGTATTTGAGCCATGTCAAGCTTACAAGTTTCAAATGATGCCAAATTTCTTGGTTTTTTTTTTGTCCATCAAAAGGAGATTAACGTTGACCTAGTGAAGGTCCGAGCAATTAAATAAACGCCTTCACTAAGTAACTAGAAAGAGTTCAAGAGCTTTATGGGCAAGGTTTGCTTAAATAAGCGGACTCATGCTAGCTCTAGTGGAAATCATATACCCTACAACAACTCATGAGGAAACGAGTACTGTTTGACGAGATTAGTAGCACGATGAGGTAATCCAAAAGCTTAAGGGGATCCTAACTTTTCCTCAAACCATGACAAAATCCATTAAAATATTGTCAATGATCATATATTTCATTCCATTATTAGTCCATTGGGGCTTTACTTACACAAAAAGTAAACACCTGCAGCGAGTGAGAGACATTATCTTGTGAATGTATTTGCCCTGTAGAAGATATGACGGTGACAATATTTCCTACTGTAGAAGATCAATCTTATCACCTGCTTAGATCCTACCAAATTTTTCTGTTTTGGCTAGCTTACCTGGACGACTCGTCGACTCCCAAGTGATTACTATTCCGGTCAGAGAATTTAACATTATAGTTTAATCTCCTAGAGCTATGGAATAATAGGCTTTGTTGGCACAGTTCTCGACAACTCATGAGATCATAATAATCATGGGTGCTGTCACAATAGAATTCCATGAGGGCTTTCTGGTTGTCGATATAGCAGCGGACACTCAGTTATAAAAAATAAATAAAGCGTAAATTTTAGTGCTTAATTAGTGGAAAAGAAAAAACACTTCTATTTTGTTTGTAAAATGTAAATTCATTGATAAAAAGTAAAGTTATCTAAATCAATGCCTATAGCCTCATTTCTTGATCAAGATTTCTCGTTCTCAAATGATATACCATGCATGTACATCTCCAATTACCTCGTGCCTACTTCTATTTATGATAAATACTAGATACAAATCTTGCCTTTTAATTTTTTACTTGCATATATAAAAACATATAATTAAAAGATCCAGAGGAGATAACATTTGGAATCATCAAACTTTTATCCCTCCCTCCCTTAGCTAATCTGCACGTTTATCTACTAGCAATATATCATTTCTTCCTAGTTTCCTAACCGGTTGGATATGCATTGTGCAAACTAACATCGAAAAATTATTTTTTATGGACCAATCAGAAGTCTAACTAAAAGTAATAAGCAATGATAAAATCGGTATGAGAATATAAAAAGTGAAAGCACAATTATTCAAAGTATTAAAAGTTAAAAGCACAAATATGAAAAATTAAAGTTACTTTCAATATTGATGTTAGTGAAAAGAGTAATGAAAACCCAAAGGTGAAATAATAAATAAAGGGTAACTTTTAATACTTAATTCATGCCAAAAAAAAAAAAAAATCATATTTCTTGCCGGTATCTGATTGATTTGGCAAAAAATAAAATTGAAATGCTTTCACTCACATATCTCGATTAAGATATCCCATTCCAAAATAATGTTTATGCTCCAACTATCATTGATATATAATGAACATTAGATATAAATTTTACCGTAACTTTTCCTTTACATAAACCACATATAATTAAGGGAATACATATGAGATACCACTTGGAAATAAAACTTCATCGCTCTTTGCCTTCGCTGATTTATATGTTTATCTGCTAATAATATATCATAACTACTTCCTACTTTTTTTTATTACCCAAAGAAACTACTTCCTACTTCCTTAATACTAAAATTTTAAAAGTAATTTTTATCGACCAATCAGAAGTTGAAACATGTGCTCTGACTAATAATAACAAGCAATGTCAAAACAGGTACACGGCATAAAATACAAAAACACGAGAATTCGAACCGTCAAAGGATAAAGACATAGGAATATAAAATGAAACTTATCTTAAATTTTAATGCCAGAAAAAAGAGTAATGAAAATCCAATGATGAAATAATGAATAAAGAGTAACTATTAGTACTCAATTTACGTGAAAAAAAAAAAAAAATTGTTTCTAGCTAGTCTCATCTGATTCATTTATTGAAAAGTAAAATCAATCCAAAATAATGCCTATACCATCATTTCTCGATTAAGATTTCTTATTTTGAAGGGACGTTTTCATTCAGATATGCCAACAATTATGTACCTAGTTAATAAACTGCGCTTTGTGTGGGTTTCAATCTAAAATATGTATCTATTTAAATAAAAAGTATTTTATTTAAAATATTTTTATAGTTAACATGTTATTGATTCATATTCATATTTTAAAGATCCTTTTTTTTTTTCCTAACCAACAAAAAACTCTTTCTATATATATTTCTATCTCTCTATCTACCTTATTAGAATATTTTTAAGTATTTGAGTATGAAATAATGATCTTGTATCAAAGGATTAAATAATATGATCACATATAAGAGGATGAGTATAGAAGATTTAAATCTAAGATTAGATGAAGTATGATGAGTTTGATAATATTAAATTGATTTTGTGACTATTGGAGTTGTTTGATTTGATTAGGATTTGATGTATGAATAGATTTGCATCAATAATTTTCAATAAGATTCAACTAAATATTTCCTACTTGGCCTCTATCTCTCAACTTCTAAAAAGTTGCTAAGTAATACGCAGGTTAAATTTTGACATTGATAATCATCAAATTGCATATCAAATTATATCATAAAGTGTCATCGATCATCATCAAATTATAATGACATAATATATATCGAAACTAAGTTGACCATTTCACATTTTTTTTCAAAAAATACAAAAGCTTTTAGGAAAAACAAAAGTAATGACAAATGTCATGGATTGAAATTAATAGCAAATATATAATGAATCATTTGTTGTAATGAAAATATGAGAGTAAGTACCACAATAATTATATAATCTAATTTGATTATTCATTATAATAAAATATATTAAAATTTTATTGGTCTTCTTAACTCTAAGTATAATAAAGAAAAATTGTAATGGTGTTTATTTATTCTTTTTATCATATATAATTATTGTATTGTAGCCTTTTTATATTATATGACAAATAGTATCAAGAAGTATATATTGTATATTACGTAGTAAGTATAATTGTATTTTGCTTTTTATGTAATAAATGCATATAAATGATATTTTTTACGTATTACAACTCAATGTGTTATAAAAATAAGAAAAGAAAAGGTTTTTACTCACTATTTCCCTTAAATAAATTTCATATCCTAGTATTTTTACACTTATTGTGAAATGTGTTGTAGTTGTATAAAGTCTCTATTAAAAAGTATGTATCTTCATATAATTAAATATTTTGTATTCCTTGAACCTGTACTAATTATGAAAAGGTGAGTATCTATTCTTTTTCTCATACATATTTATCATATCATATTTTTTTTATATATATTATACAACAAATAGTATAGTACATAACTATATTAATCATAAGTAAATTGATTTTATTATAAAAGTTAAAACAATATATTTATACTTAATGTGCTGTAAAATACGATGCTTTTCTATTATATAATTTGATTATGCATTATAATATGGCATATAATATATATTACATAATATCTAGCATATATTAAAATTATATTAAAAATTCTACGTCATATGCTGACTAATATTATTTAGAAAATAAACTCTCTCTCTCTTTCTCTATAACACATATACATTTATGCACAAACATATACATACGCACACATTGCAATCGATACCATCTCTAAAATGATAATTGAATATGACGAAATTTTTGAAAATAAAAAAGGTTAAATTAAAATATAATTAATATAGGAATAGGACATAGTTATAGTTTATTATCACGTTAAGGTATTTAATAAACATTAGCACATACTAATGGTAAGAAATTCCAAATATATATACATTACAAAAACATCTTATGATGAAATGAAATATTAAGGAATATATAAAAAAAGAATCTAAACTATTGAATGTCAGAAGTGAAAATACACATAATCTTAAAATAAATAAAATATTCCATTATAGATACAGTTATTTATCACTCCAATATCTATTTTCTTCTTCAAATCAAAATGAATTAGTATTAAAAACATATTACTCTAAAAGAAATTGATATGAACTTTAAGATGAGAATCAATATGATGAAAAATATTGACCATAAAAGAGTTAAAAGTGGAACCTAGTTACTCTCATATACTTTTGAGTTAACTTTTCAATATTAAATTCCTTTTCAAAACCATCATTATTATTAAGCATTTTGCATTCCATATATTTGGTTTAAGTAATTATTATGATTGTAACTATAAAGGGATTAGATGAAAACATAATTGATGTGAGAAAATGTTGTCAAAATTTAGAGAGATTTATCGTTAGGTAATAGATTAGTATTTATAATGGAGCAGCGCCGGTAGTTAAAGGGTAGTTAGTAAGAGAGATCTTCTCTTACAAGAGTAGGAAAGTGGACTCGTAGTATCTAACGTGTCTTACATAGACTGGAAGTGGGCATTAACTTGGTTTCTTATTCTTATCTTATGACTTCTAGCCGTTAAAGGACTTCTTGGGCCCTGTCAAGTTGAGCTTAGGGCTTAAGCCTAGGGTGACGAGCTTTAAGTGGTGAGGTGCATCAACTCTGGATGAGCCTGAGGAGCCTATATCTAAAGAGCCATATTAACACTTGCCCTTCTGTAGTTTCGTTGCCAAGGCAAAGGCAAGGAGAAGGAATATATGGGCTACTGAGGTGCTTAGCTGATCTAACTCAAAGGGAGCTTCATTGGTGCTACTGTATTGACGTGAAAGGATGTAGGTTCGAGTAGGCAAAGGTCGAGGCAAAGATGTCCGAGGTGGCGTATAGTCGGAGCAGAGATGCTCAAAGTGGGAAGAGCTAGGGTGTCAACAACTATCCTAAAGCAAAGTGTTAACAATCTGAGCAGGATGAAGCTTTGGTTGGAACGTCAAAGTAGGATATCTTTGCATCCGACTAGGTAAGTGATATGAGAAGCTGATCAGGCTTGGTTGAATGTCACTTGTCATGAGCCAAGCAGGTGTGACAAGTTAATTTGGGGGCATTGTACTTTTAGCATGTCAACCAGGTGGAAGTTGGAGGGACCCTAAAGAAACTTCTTTTGGAAGAAACCTTTTCAAAATCTAACCCTTGCGCGCTTGATTTGAGTGCATTTAATGTGATGTGATAGGTGTCCTATCATAGCATACTAAACTGCAGCTACATGCGTTTTGCCTTTTAAAGGTGACCATCCAATCGACCCTAAATCTAAGCATTTACCTTGCAGTATTTCAAGGGATTTGTGCTTATATAAATCTCTATAATCGCCTGTACGGTTTCTTAAAAGCTTGGCCTATAAATAGCACAATCACAACGAGAGATCACTTTTCTGAATCTTTCTATTTTATTACTGTGAATTTCACTCTTTTACATTAAACTTTTCTTCAAGAGCTTTTTGAACTTAAATCTTCTTCATCACCCTTTGCAACCATGTCAACTAACATAAGTGAGGCGGGTTCTAACTCATCATAGCACAACATTTTTGACTTCGAATCAACAAAGAGTAATCCCCCTTAAGTAGGAGAAGAAGAAGTTTCATTGCTAACATAACTTGATGAGCCTACTAGGATGGTAATGGAGGTATTAGATAGGGCTAGGCTTATCAACACCATTCCAAGAGATGTATATGCATACGCCTCCTTGCCCCCTCTTAGGGATTTGTTCGATGCGCCTGGAGCTGGCAAGTGGCCTAGTAGCCGAGTGAGTAAGAGCAAACCCTTTACCCCTTAGTTGGATCTTAGGTAATTTTGTTGTTGAGGTCATCCCTAGGTGGTAGTTACAGTTACCAAGCAGGGACAAATGGGTGTCCTTGCTATTAAGAAGGCACTTCACGGTGATTGAGAAGTGCTTGGAGTTTGGGTAGCACCTCCCTTTAAGTTACTTTGAGAGAGAATTCTACAACTACCATCGATCCAGTCCAATGTAGGTCCCTCCTAATGGGTAGCAGGTATTAAAGGCTTTCTAAGCACTCTGTAAGTACCTGGTGATAAGGGCTACTCTTGAGCTTTTTAACCATTTTTATATGTAGAAGAGTGCTGGGGGGTGGTTACACCTTTATCCATGTCTAAGAAAGAAGCTAATTTGCTGCCTTATAGATTCAATGAAGGGCTTGTAAGATGAGTATGTAGTGGTTGAGCTATTAAGGGAGGTAGATTTTTAGATGCGGTGGACCAAGATGGTTTAGACTAGGGATCAAAAGGGGCTTAGCCCCAGTGATGCAAAAGCCGCATAGGAGATTCAGGCCTTTATGGCCCTTAGACACAGCCAGGAGAAAAATGTTGTGGAGGCTGTAGAGAGATACTTTCGATATCCATTCTTTGAGTTCTTCCTTAGTATGAAGAAAGTTGTGGTGAAGAAATGGGCTGAAGGTACATGTTTGTTCTTTTTGCGAACGCCTTCGTCTGTTGTGCTAGTGTAGGGATGTTTAGTCCAACATCTTTCTAAAATGGGGGATCTTCCTTGCTTGTGTTGGTTACATCAAAGTTGGCGAATGATAGTAGTTGTTTCTTTTGTTTTTATCTCGTTTTTATTTTTTTCCTCATTGGTTTAATCTATTTTTATAGGCAAAAATTTGGCTGAAAGAGTTCCTCGTCCATTTGTAGACGAGTTGATGAGCCATCGGTAGGTAAGAACTAAGGCATCTGAGCCTAAGGGTAAGGCTGTGCAGGCGAAGCTAAGGCTGGGGAGATAGTAGGGCGTAATCGATGGCTATTCCTAAGGGGATTTCCATTGGTATTCGAGACGAGCCGCTGGATGTAGAGCCTTTAGGCGTAGCTCTTCCCTCTCCTGCCTTTGTCCCTACAACTAAGCCCATTCTTATGGTGGATGAGCTTGTCAGCATTAAGGAGCTGGATCTACAATTGCTTTCCCCTCTTGTAGGGAGGAAGGAAGAGATGGCTAAGGATGTTGCCCTTCCTAACTTAGCAGGGTAAAAGAGGAAGGCTCTCGAAATGGCTAGGGAGGTAAGGCCTGGAGTAAAGAGACAGAAGCCTTTAGCGAGGGTACCCTTGAGTTATATGTCATGGACCAAGCGGTTGATGGCTCATCCCTAAATATGTATAGATGAACTTGGGGACGAGTTTTTTGATATCCTCAACAAGTTTAGGTACTTAGGGATTGAGCCAGACTCATTCAAAGAGGTCTTATATGTCTTTCAAAACGTAGAGCTCTTAAGTTTGAGATGAAGAGGGTAAGGGGAAAGCTCCTAAGGCCAAAGTGGGAGGTTTGGGCTAATAACCTTATGTTGTAGCACTAGACTCTCAGCTACCAACCCTCACTAAGGTCTTACACCTTGGCGATTAGGTAGTCTTAGAAGGGTTATCCATGGTTGGTGAGGGCGACCCCATAGAGATGGTAGGCCATTTGAGCACACTCATACAGTAGGTAAGCCTTCACTTCTTTACTTTGATGTATTTCATTGTTGTCATTGAACTAACCTCAGCTTATACTTCTTTACGGTACCCTAGCCAAATGCTGCTTTAACTAAGTAAATATGATATTGCTTGGAAAGAGGTAAAGGGCTTTCAGGAAGCATTGCGTAGGGTTGAGAAGGACTTATAATAGGCAGAGTCCTCCTTTGACAAATATTTTGAAAAATTTGCCAAAGTTAACCTGATCCTATGCTGCTTTTATGTGTAGGTGGTTGGGTTTCAAGGGTAGCTGAAGGATGTTGAGTAGGAGAGAGAAGCTATAGAAAAGGCTATAAAGGGGGTTAATGACCTGAAGGCTTGTCTCGAGGATGAATAGAGGATTAAGGATTGTCTCTCTCAAAGATTGGACAAGGAGATAGAGGCTAAGGTCCAAATTGAGAAGGACAATGCCGAACTGAAGCCATTAATTGCCAGGTTACAGATCAAGTTGGCGATGAAGGCATCCGAGTGTGATGGCATTAAAGCTACTTTGATGGAGCTAGTTGGTTTGAATGTAGGGTTAGAGTAGCAAGTCCAAGAGTTATAAGGAAGAGTTTTGGAGATAGAGGAGATCATCTCCAAAATAGACAGTAGAGAGGTCCTAAGTAATGTTGCTAAAAAGAAGGCTGTAGTTGATTATCGGATGATGGACGAGTTAGAAGACCTATTAGTCGATTGTGTTCACTATACAAGGAGATAGTTGCTTTCCCACCGTTCCCTACTGTTTTAATCTCGACTTGAGCTTCTTAGATTTTTTGGATTCCCCTACCTTTAAGGAGAAGAGGGAGGTTGAGGTGGGAGAAAAGGAGGTTGCTTAGGTGGTTGGCGGAGTCGAAGGTACCCCTTTTGTTGCTGGGGATGGGTAAGATATTTCTATGTCTACTTTTGCTTTAGTAGCTCAGCAGGAGGTCACCACAAAAGGCGCTACTCGGGGAGATCCCGATTGGGTTAATCCTCTAGCTGACCCCAGTCTGTGAGCTTTTACCTTTGCTTTAACCCAAAGCCATCTTCCCCAAGGGTTAGTGATGGATTAGCGTTCTGAGTGAATTGAAGCCTTAGATTTTTCAAAGTTGTCAGAGTTAGTTGATAGTAGGGTCTTCTTCTACTAGTTGGTGAGGGATCAGATCGGACACATTGAAAGTGGGAGAGACACCATAGTTATTAGGTAACTCAATCTGGTAGGCATTGCGGTTGATCTTCTTAAGGACATTGAATGAACTATCAGCTTGAGGAGATAGTTTTCTTTGTCTCATTTGCAAGAATCGTTCTTGGTTGAGGTGAATTCATACTAAGTTTCTTAGCTAGAAAGTGATAGTTCAGGGACTTTGGCTACCAATCTCATGTTGTTTCTGATTGAACTTGGCGATCTTTTTTGTTATAGACTGGTGTAGCGCTTGTAATTCTTGGGCTTGGTCAACTTCGGATTGACTCTCTTCAGTAATTGTTGGGGTATTGATCATGTTTAAGGGAATTATCGGATTAAGGCCATAGATGACCTTGAATAGAGTCTTCCTAATGGTGCTATAGACAGTTCAATTGTATGTAAACTCCATAACTGGTAAGCATAAATCTTAATCCCTCAAGCTCTTACCCATAATAGCTTTGAGTAGATTGCCTAGCATCCATTTTACCACTTTAGTTTAGCCATCAGTTTGAGGGTGGCTACTGGAGTTGAACATAAGTTTAGTTCCAAGTCTCCTCCAAAGAGTTTTCCAAAAATAGCTTAAAAATTTTATGTCTCAATCTAATACAATATTTTATGGTACACCATGTAGTCGGACAATTTCTTGCAAAAACAAATCAACAATATATAAAGCATTGTTAGTCCGGTGGCACGGGATGAAGTTTGCCATTTTACTAAAGCAGTCCACTACAATAAATGTAGAATCTTTTCTGCCGGATGACGAAGGAAACCCTAGGACAAAGTCTATGCTGTCGTTGGCCTAAGGTAGGGTTGGCATCAATAAGGGGATGTATTCTCCATGAGGCTCTCTCTTCCCTTTAGCTTGCTTACATACCTCATAACTACCAACTACCAACTACCTTATGGACATCCTTGACCAAATTAGGCCAGTAAACGTTTTCCTTCAACAAATTAGCTATTTTGGTCTCTCCAAAATGATCGGATAATCTACCATTAGGAGCTTCCCTAACTAACAGCTTACGTGTGGAACAATTTAGTATACGCAACCTTTGGTCCTTAAATAGACAACCATCCTTAAGAGAATATCCCTTAATAGCAATTCCATCCTTGCACTGCTTTATGATAAGGCTAAAATGAGGATCATGAGCATACTGCTCAATGATGAGTGAGAATCCTAAAAAATTTGTCTACAAAGTGGTCAGTAAAGTTTGCCATTATGACAGAGCATTGGCGACCACATTTGCACTTCTCTTCTTGTGTCGAATGACGTATGAGAACCATTCCAAAAACTCCAACCACTTGGCTTATCTTTTTGATAGTTTGTTTTGACTCTTAAGATGCTTTAGAGACTCATGGTTTATATAAATAACAAACTTTCGTGGTAGCAAATAGTGTTGTCAAATGGTAAGGGCTTGGTATAGAGAGTATAACTCCCTTTTGAACACAAAATAGTTTAAGGCAGGATCATTAAGCTTCTCGCTATGGTAGGTGACGAGTTGTCGCTCTTGCATTAGGATAGCCATAATTCTAACTCCCGATGCATTGCATTCCAATTCGAAAGGCTTATCAAAATCAATAGTAAAAGGACAGGTGTTGAGGTGAGCTTCTCCTTGATTTCTCTAAGGCTCTACTTAGCCGACTCATTCCATTTGAATCCTTTACTCTTCTTTGTTAGCTTGGTCAAGGGGCTGGCTATGGTACTGAAGTTTTTGATAAATCGCCTGTAGAAAGAAGCTAAGCTATGAAAACTTCGAACCTCGGTGACATTTTTCAACATCAGCTACTCCTAAATAGCTTGGATTTTCTCCTCATCTACTTGGATTCTTTCCCTTAACACTACTAACCTTAGGAAAAGCATCTCATTTTGGCAAAGTGTACACTTCTTCACATTCCCATATAACTTTTCAGCTTATAGAATGTCAAATACTTCTTAGAGATGTTGAAAATGGTTGTTTAGGTTGGCATTATATACCAGTATGTCATCAAAGTACACTACCACATATTTTTCGATCAAAGGGTGCATCACATGGTTCATTAATCTCATGAATGTGCTTAGTACATTAGTAAATCCGAACAACATAACCAACCTCTCGTAAAGTCCGTACCTAGTCTTGAAAGCAATCTTTCACTCATCACCTGATCTCATACAAATTTGGTAATAGCTACTTCGTAGATCAATCTTCGAGAACATCTTGGCACCATGAACCTCATTCAATATGTCATTGGGCCTCGGTATTAGATATCTGTTCTTGACGGTAATTTGATTGATTGCTTGGTTGTTGATGCATAGATGCTACGAACCGTCTTTCTTCAAAACGAGCAAAGCTAGTACTGTACAAGGGCTCATGCTTTCCTTCGCATATCCTTACTTTATGAGTTCATCCACCTATCTTTTCAATTTGGTAGCTTGTTCAGGGTTTATTCTATACGTGGGGCGGTTCAACAGGACAGTGCTTGGTTGTAAATCAATACATTGCTCTATACCTCAGACTGACGGTAGTCCCCTAGGTAATTCTTTATGGAACATATCAACTAACTCATTCAACAGGCTTCGGACCACATTTGGAACATTCTCCAAAGCTCTTAGCTTTAACAATCTCTTAACTAATAGGAACATGAGCTCATCATCTTTCTTAGCAGATTGGAGCTTTCTTCGGCTTCTAACTAAGGTCTTCCTCTTACTGGCTCAAGTGAGCTGATGATGTGTCTCATTTACTTAGGACGAGGTCATGGGTTGCAATACAATCCTCTTTCCATCCTTAACAAAAGTATAGGTATTCCTATGTCCGTCGTGACTAACACATCAGTCGAACAACTAAGGTCATCCAAGTAATAGGTGTAAAGCTCCTATAAGGAAGACATCGCAAACTACTTCGTCCTTGCATACGTTCCCAATATTGAATGGTACAATTACTTGTTTAGTCGCACGCAAAGCACCCTTATTGTGAAGCTAATGCAAGTTATAAGGTCAAGGATATTTTGAGGTTGGTAGTCCCAACCTTTGTACAAAGGATAATGCAATGACATTAGTACAACTTCCTCTATCTACATTGATAATGCATAATTGGCCCTTAACGGTGCACTTGGAATGGAATATATTCTCCCTCTACTCCTACTTAGAGTTTGATAGGGAACTCAGTACTCGTTTTAAGACTAGGGTCATTACTTCTCTCTGGTCGATATAGACACAGGTCTCCTCTTTCTCCTTATCTTCAAGTTTTCCACATTCTTTTCCTCCTCAAGCTTGCTCTTATTGGTGCTATCTACTACATCTCGTTAGAGCACCATGATACGTCGGTTTGGACATTCATCAGCCATGTGTTCGAAGCCTAAGCATTTAAAGCACTTCATCTTGCTGGTGTTTTTTCCAAAGGTTTGCCTTTTCTCATACGTCCTCAGGATTAGCTTAGCCTTGATTTGGCCTGGCTTGCTTGGTTTCGTTAGGTCGATCACTCCTATCTTTAGCTCGACATGGCCTCCTTAGTTCAATTTGAACAAGTTAGCATGGAACTAGGGTCCGGAAGAATGTTGGCCCAAGTTGGCTCGGAGCATTTCTCCTTTGCTTTTTGACCCTTTATGCAATCTTGATCGCCTTTTCCAAGGTATAAAACCTTTCTACTTCCACATTGTTGCGAATCTCAAATATGAGTCTAGAAATAAACCTCGATACTATGCAAACCTTAGGTTCTTCTACATTGGCCTAGATCATTAGCATTTAGAACTCCTTAACATAATCATCAACTATTCGGCCTGCTTGGCGAAGTTCTTACAACTTTGCAAATGTGTCTTGTAAGTAGGTCTTAGGCACAAATCTACTCCTTAACTACCTTTTCATCTCGTCTCAAGTCCTTACTCCTCGTTGTCCATCCTTTGCTCTAGTTATATTCAAATTTTTCCATTACATAATGGTGTATCCAGAGAACTTAAGTGTAGTAAGTTGGACCTTTACAGCTTTTGTATACCCATAACAGTCAAACACCTTCCTTACCTTTTCTTCCTACTCCAAATGTTCATCTATGTCTCTACTTCCATTGAGGGGTGGGATTTGGACTTTGACATGTCTAGTCTTCGAGGAGCTTAAGATCCTCGCTCCTATGCTTTGTAATAACTAGCCTCTTCTTCCTCCTTTCAATACTCAGCATCAATCTCCTCATTATCCTCTTCAATTTTCTTTAACTCTAATCTTCATCTAGCAGCTCGCTCTGTGACTCCTTTAGTTGGAGGGGGTCGAACTGGGCAATGGGCTTAGCTACCCTAGCCATAACGTCGCTCTTGAACATTTTCAGGTAGATTTTGTAGTGGCCTACCCTAGGGTTATTGCCTGTTAACTTGCATTGCTGTAAGTTTATAATTAAATTCTTAACAAGGTTAGTGAGTCTATCAAGTTTGTCATCAACTGACCTTGAAGTGTTACTACCATTATAACTATGATCAGGTTGAGCACTACTATTCTAGTCTCTGATAACACCTCGAACACTCCAATTGGACATGATACATATTTCTCAAATAGATTAACAACATAATAAACATAAAATAATGCTTCTTTACTACCAAAAACCTTCAATAATACACCAACAACTTTAATATCCAATAATCACTCAAAAACGATAGAAAAATGACTTGCTCTATTTTTGAGGTGAAAAATAGAGTAAGAACGATGTAATAATGGAACCATGCTTACCGTATACAGATCTTCACTACATAACTCATACACTAAACTTACTCCACATAAACACACTGTAGTAGCTATAAAGGGAATACAATAGCCACTAATAGCAAAGCGAACCAAACTTCACTGCAACTTCATACATTCCCTCTTAGAACCATGCTTTGATATTAGCGAGGTTGATGCGTCTTTCGGGTTGGACATACGGAGAGGCATTATAATAGGGCGATCTAAAAGAAAAAAAGAAGAAAACTAGCAAAGTCTGGGAAGTTACCAAATGGATATGACGTACCATTCGATTCTACTCGACTTACAATTCGCCAGATATGACTCACCGGTCCGAATTGAAGGGTTACTTGCTACTACTCCTTGCTAAAAGGAATAGATAAGAGTTGAAGGATAATGAGAATACTAAGGTTACTTAAAGGAAATGTGAATAATTTCTCTATTGATTGATTCATTGTTTGTGTACAAGTAAGTGGGGGTTTATATACCCATCTATTAGGGCTACTTTACATATATGAAAAGACAAAAGGTATTCTTACAATTAGGTTACATGGAGTATACCATAAGGGGTAAAAGAGACAAAGAATATTCAGTATGGAAAAAGAAAGAGTCATTTTGAGATGCTGCATTAAAAGATATGTATCGCTTGGTGGCTAAACATTAGAAATATGATACAAAGTAGGTGGACATAGAAAAACGTTGCAATCAGGGGTCGACCTAATTTGGATTAGGTCGGGAGCCAATCAGTCTTGTAAAGAAGTTAGCTGAATTGGAGTCAGATGTTTGTGGTTGATTTGGGAGCTCGGCTTAGCTAGTCTTAGGTTGTCTTCTAAAATAAAGCATCATTGCTGGATAGGAGCAGATTTGATATACGTGAGGATCTAATAGCTAGGTCAATAGGAAATTAGTTCGGAATAGGAATCCCTATCTCGGATATGGCTTCGAGTTAATATTCTCTACACGAGTCCTTAGAGTCCTCTAGCTCGGCTACGTATGATTGGTTTAGAGGGGTTGATTCCTATTACTTTATCTTGGATGCCCCTGGTGAAGGGTTTCTTGTTGTTGGCAACCAGCCTGGCGTCACTAGTAGCCTTGCTCCCCTATTGTTCAGAGAGCCTTCTTACCATTTTGCGGAGTTTGTTGAGGTCAACATCGTCTACTAAATGAGCTCGACATGCTGCTAATTGAGTTGATAGTCCCTACAAGTTGGCTACTTGCTCATTACCAGCTAGAGCTTGGGCATGGTGGCTGTAGACCTTACTGGCTATTCCTATAGTAGGGGATCAAGTTGTTGATCCCCACCATTTTACTACTGTTGTTGGTGGTTGTTTTGCCTAGTATGGGTATACAAAGCTTTTTAAGGTGGGTAGGGTTAGGGGTTTGTGCACTACGCCTCTTGGCTTCTTTGAAGTGAGTGCAAAGTAGCCTATTTTGAGTCACTAACTCCTTAGCCAAGCGTTCCATGCACTCCTCTAATGTTACCCTTAGGAGGGGTTGATTGTCCACGTGTTGATTATTCACAAACTGATGGTTTTCTTACTCGTTGTAGTGAGACATGATGTTTGTCAATTGCATTTAGGTAATATTTTTAATATGTTCGAGGTTTTCCATATGGGAATTTAGTTTCCTACAAACAACGCTAAATGTCATTTCAAGGTATTTACTGGTAATGATTGGGCTGTGTGCATAGTAAGCATGCAAAATAAAATACTGTGGGGGGACATCAAGGTGTTGTTTAGTGTAGCCACTCCAATGCTTAACTCAGCAATGTGCTTTGGAGAGTTGAGGATATTTAGGAGTAATAAGCAAGCTTTAGTGCGGAAAGTGTATCAAGATTTACCATTAGGTGGTAAACTGGTATTTATAATAAAGTAAAGCTAGTAATTGGAGGGCAGTTAGTGGGAGCAAGCATGGGAGAGACAAGCATGGGAGAATGTCCGACATGTCTCACATATATCGAAAGTAGGTGTTAACTTAGTCTCTTATCCTTATTTTGTGACTTCTAGCTGTTAAAGGACTTTTTGGGCCCTGTTAAGCCGTACTTAGGGCTTTAGCCCAAGGTAGCGAGCCCTAAGTGGTGAAGTGCGTCAGATCTGGACAAGCTTGAGGAGCCCATATTCAAAGAGCCTTGTCAACAGTTATAAATGTAAAAAGTCCATCTATTTTTCATTGACTCTCGCTTGAAGATAGTACCCAAATCGTTATGTGTCTCATATAAGTCAGAATAGAATATAAAAGTATTATAATGGAATTCATAGCAAACATCGATTTATAAATTATATCATTATAACAGAATTTATAGAGTGCTAGTAAATTTACATATGTAAACTCCTCTATTAATATTTTTGCTTTCATGATTTTCATTACTCGATCCAGATCCATTTCACATTTTATCTTTACCTATATAAAAAATAAATAGAAAACTTAGTTAAGAAAAAGAGACAAAACTAAAAAGTAGAAATATAGAGGAAAAAATGAAGCATTAGTTTAATAACAAATAAAAGTATCGATTATTTGAAAAAAGAAGGGGATAGATTATGAGAGGAGACAAAGATTGTTGCCTATAAAAATGTGTATACTTAGGTTATATGATCATGTTGTATTAGAATAAATCTAGATAATAGGTATGCGTAGATGATATTATTTAAAAATAATGAATGATTATAGTTATATTTTTTTTTTATAAAAATCCATATAATAGAATTAATTTTTATCATATCATGGATTGAGTTGTATCAAAAGTTAATTTAACCAAATTTTCTTTAGTTTAACACCTCTTTTTCTTGGCTTTCGAAATTATATAATAATAATAATAATAGATATATATTTGATATGAATCTTACCATTTACTTTTTCTTCCATGCATAACCGCATATAATTAAGGGAATGTAGATGAGATACAATTCAGAAATAAGTCCGTTTATCTTTGTCTTAGCTGATTTGCATGTTCATCTGCGAGGAATATATCATAACTACTTCCTACTTTCCTAACCCATCAGATTTGCACTGCGAAAAACTGACATCCGAAACCATAGCAATCATAACAACACTTAAACATAGGTTTTTCAGGTGGTTTCATCCATCTTAGGTATCGCGATCACATGACATTTTCCTGGAACTTTTTTATATGATCACAGAATATATAATTTACAAGGAGAGAAGATGAAGTTAGTGATACAGATCTTAACAGGAACCCTTTTTCACATAGAAGTGGCTGATGATGCCAAAGTGTCCGATCTGAAAATGGAAATTGAATCTCAACAAAAGTTTCCTCACCAGGGTTTAGTTTTGGTCCTCGACAACCATGCCAAACGCCTCGTACATGAAGGTGAAAATGGAGTTTTGTTATCTGATTTAGGTGTTAAGGATGGTTCTCATATATATTTATTTTTCAAGCCACCAGTAGAATCTAATCGAGTTGGTGATTCAAGTCAGCCTTCCGGCGGCATCAGATCGAGTAGTCCTGAGTCCGAAGATTAGTGATTACACGACAGCTCTTGAAATATTTCTCCGTTGTCTAAGAAAATAGAAGTTCGTAGGCAAGAAATATGGTATGTCCGTTTCGCGTGAAGGCGTTTCTTTTCTTTTTTTTTTTTTTTTAGTTCTTTTGATAGTTGTTACATTCAAAATCTTAAAAATGTCACTTTTAGCGACAAGAGATGTTAGGAAGTGAAAATCAGCAGCCGGCCCGCCAGTGGTAAAGAGTGGAAAATAGGGAATAAATTTTTTTTATCTTTATTTTCCATTCACTTTCCACAATTGTTATACATTAGTAGTAGTGATCACCAATCGCGATCGCCTTCCACCACTATAAAAAATTAGGTTCCTGTTTGGAGTCTGCTTTTGTTTCCTTCACTCTTTTGTTTAAGCACTGTGTAAGTTAATAGATGTATTTATTATGGTTTCTTAGAATATTTCGTCGCAAAATTTCCCATATCGTTGCAGTTCTATTTCTCGGAAAGTGAACTCGTGCATTTTTCCTTCTAGTATGGAATCCCCCCTGTGCTACTGACAGTAAATAAACTCAGTAATTATTCCTTAGTATCACTTTCTTTAACTGATTGACTGTCGCCATGCCGAGACCTACTTTTATCTTATATAATTAAGGAGACACTCTTCGGAACTGTCTACAATGTTATATCAATGAAGGAATATCTCAACATCAAAATCTTGATACACGGGATAGTAAAATTCACATAAATTACACATTTAAATGGGAAGCCTCTCAACATATATAGAACTGAAGAAAACAATGATAAACCTATCGAAACCAAGGTAAATAAATATAATGCCACCAACATACCTTAAAATCAACATAATGCTACTAAAATTAAGGAAGTTATACGGTTAAAATGTAGTTTTCCATCATTGATATGCATCATAAACTTGCACTCTGATTTCACACAGCTTACTCAGGGCAAGTCACGGTGCCACGGAAAACATAAAGACAGTCCCCATTTTCTACACCATGCCATCGGAGACTACAACTGTCTCGCATGATCCTCTGTTTATGTATGAATATATAATCATCCAGGGGCAGGATCTTATTGCTTAGTAAGACATGTTTCAACTCGTCGACGGTACTCAAATCCTTCATTTCCAAAGGAATTGAAGCTGAATTCAAGAGACTAGAGGAGGTTTGCACCACCAGGCTAATTTTCCTGGAAGGAATTTCATCTCTCTGGCGATTGGCATTTTTCAGGAACACAACTATTTCCGAGAATTGCCCCACACCATACTCGTACAAGTAGCGAAAATCATCTTCCAGTTCCCTTCCATAGAAAAAGAGAGAAATTCTTCTAATGGGGATACCATCTAGGATGTGTATTTTTTCTTTTAGGCTGTGGACAGTTTCGGTCCTATCGATTTCGACGCTGATTCTTCGTGCGGAAAATTTTACAACGATTTGTATCTTGCTACAGAAGTTAACTGGGATTTCGAAGCTTTTGATGGTAAGGTCGATTTTTGTTCCTTCTCTTATAATTGGATAGTCATCCAAATCTAGGCCATCCACTAGTTCCCATCCTGATACAGCAAGGACTTGTGCATCTATGGGGACATGAAGCAATTGTTCTATTTTATGTTTGATTTGGAGAATAGGTTCCTGGGTGTCGATTTCAAGAGCAAATTCACGTCCCCATGTAACAATGACAATCCTCATTATTCTATGCTCGCTTTTGACACTTTGAAGAATGAGATTTTTGTCTATGGTATCCAAGTGAATGGATTGAACTTGTGTATTTACAGTGAGTACTCATGATTGTCAGATGCTCAAGTTCATGTTCTTCTCATTCCAAAACGCAACTTGCGTAGTCCTTGCAAGTTGTTTCCACAAAGAAATGTGGTGGGACCGAAAGGTAAATGTGATGGAGGGATAACTGCATTTACATTCATTACCTAAGCATTTTATTCTTTATGATCTTTCTGTTGAATTGTAGATATATTGGTAATGCTTGTTGCATAACTATTTGAAATTTAGCATTTAGACCCTAGATCATTAAACAAAAAAAAAAAAAAAAAGAAGCAGAAGAAGAAGAAGAAGAAGAAGAAGAAGAAGAAACGAAAAAAGAAAAAATGCTTTTGAATTCTAATATGACCGGTTTATCCTTGATAAAATTGAAAAAAAAAATTAATAATATAAGGAATAAAAATTAACATTAAATATATCAAAATATTTGAAAATTAGTAAACACAAACAAGGGTTCTCTATCCCTTTTTTGTTTTACATCCCTTTTTTGTGAATTTTAGTAATTCTTTTTTATTTATTTATTAGGGGTAGAACAGTCATATGAAGTTATAAAAAGACGTTTCTTAAAAATTTGAGAGTTCATGAATTCAATTTCAATGATAACATGGCTAAGTATACATTTAAAAAATACAAGATATAATATTTAAAATGACTAAATAAGTTTATTTAGAATCATTTAAATTTCGGTTGTAGATTTAAGAAATCTCAATCCATGGAAGGGATATATATTATTCAAGACCGAATTCATTAAAGAGAAAATTGGATGACGAGGGCATATCATGGCAATTCTATTTATAGAGTTTCAAGATAATTCTAAGGATCAATAAAAGAAGGGGAAGAAAAAATAAAAGAGAAAAAATAGCTCTAAATACAAACTTCAAATAATCTAATTATATAAGGAAAGAATTTAAAAGATCAAACTAAATATAGAGTACAAAATTAATTATATGTAGGGCTATAAATGAGCTGTGCTACTTGAGCTCAAGTTCGATTAATAATCAATTTGAAGTTGAGCTTAAAATAAAGCTCATTTAATCAAATGAGATGAGCCGAGCTTGAGCTCTAAATTTAAACTATTAAGTCGGCTTATGAGCAACCTCTTTTATATTATTAATGAGCCGACTTGTGAGCAGACTCGTTTATATTTTTAATGAGCTAGTTCACGAGCAAGCTCGTTAATAGGCTCGTAACCTAAATTATATTAATAAAATGATTTTTATTTTTAGTTATATTAATAAGTTCAATTTCAAGCTCGTTTAGATAAACGACTTCATGCTCGTTTACAGGCTTATTTAGATATATGAGTTCGAGCTCATTTATATGCTCATTAAGATATATGATCTAAAGCTTGTTTACCTAAATGAGCTGAGCTCGAGCTTTATAATCCTTTAATGAGTTCGAGTTACGAAGTTCGAGCTCAAGCCTTTAATTCTCAAGCTCAATAAAAGTTTAGCTCTAGTCATAGTTAAGTTTGATAATTTTTAAATGAGCTAAATTTGAGCCTTCAAAAGCTCGTCTCGATTAGGTTAGGCTCATTTACAACCTTAATTGTATGTTAAGCTATTATAGTCTAATTGTAATCAACTATATTTTCCATGCTAATATGTCTGTTTCCATCTTCCCTTCCATTAAAATAATTGTTTACCTAAAAAGAAACAAAAAATAATGTTATGCTCAAATAAACCTGAAAAAAAAAAAAAAAAAACTTTAGTTGATATTTTATGTTGCTTGTTCGGATAATATGATTTATAGGCTTGTCATCTCACCCTCTCATCCCCTGTTTACTACTTGCATCTATTGAAAATCAGTTCTTCAAAACATATTATAATAAGCCAAACTCATTTTGAGGTAAAAAGATATAGTCATTTAAATTGCTGTTGTTTCCATCTATACACCGTTCCGTCGTAATCATAGAAATTCATAAACAATTTTTCGAAGATGAGATTTAAAAGTAGAATAGAAAAACCAATTTTAAATACTTGTTCGCGTTATTCAAAGGTTTTTTTGGACTATGACCACCATTCCATTCCACTCAAGAAAAAAATTATCCTTGACTCATTATCGTTTCTCCCTAGGAAGGATGATCAATACGATGTTAACAGCAGATCTAAGATTTCGAAGTTCTTCTAAAAATCACCAACTTGGTACTTTCTTACATAATGAGTATATGATGCCAATCTATAAGTGAATTTCATAATTACATGATGCAATTACTTTAATAAATAATTGATGAATCTTAGAATTTCATTATTTTCATGCAAATAATTTGAATAGAATGCATATTTTTATTCATAACTATTTCTTTTCTTGAATTTCGAAGTGTGTGAATATTTTATTTCTTCAATACACCTTAACCCTCTAGTCTAACCTTATTTCTCTAAGGTAGGATTTCTCTTCCTTAACTCTTTTAATTTTCTAATGAATTTTGTAATCATGAATAGTGAAAGTGAACTGTAATGAGAAGGCAAGTGTACCTATTGACGAAATCATAAGAATGTCTTCCATTAAGATATTAAATTATTAAAAGTCACAAGATTATATTTATGGCCCATTCACTTCATTAAATGAAATAAGGATAGAAGGAAATTTGAATTCTTAGGAATGGAATAAATGTTGATCCCTATGACTTTGTTTAGTTGAAATTAGAAAAACAATTTAAGAATAAACCCATAATAGCATTTCAATGACTAAATTACCTTTAGTCCATCTTCTTCGTCATTTAAGTCTAACTACATTTACACGAAAATAACCAACGATGCCCTCTCCATCATTTTAAGCTCCATCTCTCAAAAATTAACCCTAGTTGCATTTACTATTTCCATCCCTCTCTCTTCACTCATCGGTGGGTTTGTGTGTTCATATATGATATGAACTATGGTCATGTTGTTGAGTGGCAAAAGGTTTAATTGTTGAGAGAGAGAGTGTAGTGGTTAGAGAAATCAAGAGAGAAAGCCACAAGGAGGGGAAAAGAGACAGAGGGTGACGGTGACCATAGAGAAAGAGTAGAGTGGCGAAAGAGAGATAGAAAGAGAAAACCTAAGGGAAGAGGAGAGAAACATAGGGTAATGACAATCGTGGAGAAAGAGTGGAGTGGTAAGAGAGAGAGAAAGTTCAAGGGAGGGAAAGATAGGTAAAGGATGATAGTGGTAGGTGATGGTGATTGGTGACAGTGGTGGGTTGGTGGTGTCTATACATGGTTGTGGTGCTTGTGGTGGTGATGGTGGTTGGTGATAGGGGAAGAGAGACAAAGGGTGATGGTAGTGGGTCACAATGATTAGTGATAGTGGTGGTTTTGGTACTTATAGTGGTGATGGTGATGGGTAAAGATGGTTTAAGAAAGAGAGACAGAGGGTAATGGTGGTAGGTGACAGGGTCATGGAATGTCCTTTTTCTTATTGAATCCTAGTTTTCTATCTCCTACTGAATTGCATTTAGTTATAAAATACAAACTAAACAACATAATAAGAAATAAAGGGGGAATGAAATAGTCATTCCCCACCCAAGTGAACAAGCAGTAAATACCACAACTCTTCAAAAAAAAAAAAGTTACATGGTCTACTTAACTATACCATATTTGCATTACTTATGCAATAGTTGTTAGATATTGATCATGTATAAAGTGGATTAAAGTTTAATTAAGTTTAATCTCAACTAATTTTCTCTTTTGGAATATACATCTCACAATCCTTAAGCTTCTTCTCTCTCTATTTTTTTGCTTTCCCATTGATTAAGTTCCATATGAAATGTCAAAATAGATTGTATTTAACTTAATATTGGTCTCATCAATTAGATTTTGACTTGTAAGGCCATACAAACTTATTATGGATAAATTACTTCTATTAAGTGGTAGCATAAAAACAGGATGATATAAAAAATACTACCCAAAATTTTTATTTTTTTCCTTAGATTTGCACTTGAAATTTAAAGTTGGTAATTATCACACAATTTAAGTTTTGCTTCTTAGATTCTACATGTATAGTTTGAAGATTGCCAAATCTTATACTTAATCAAACTTTGACTTATCATATTTAATACCTCCATTTCATTAGAATGATAATTGTAACAATGTTCATTGGATAAAAAATCCACATGTCAATAATTGAAGTTAAGGTAGTAATTTTAACAAGAGTTTGATTAAGTATGAAGTTCAATAACTCAAACATTCAGGTGTAAAATTGATAAAATGTGTAAAGTCCAAATAGTAATTTTGATATTATCTCTTGTAGAAACTTGAACCCAAGGCTTAGAGCTTTTCATTCAATCACAAAGAAGTGTATCATGTAAGCTTATAAACAAGAAAGTGAAATTGAAAGGGTGAGCTAAACATTAAGCTCATGTTTTAAATTTTTGATTCGTCTACTTAGAGGTAATAGAGTAGATAGGGAATTAAAAAGTTATGTTTTGATAATGACTATTAATAGGAATGGGTAAGGAATTTTTATTCCAATGCTAATTCATATATATATATATATATATATATTTATTGTAGTAAACACTCATTCCATGTGTTTACTCCTCTTAATTAATTGTAATATTAAATTAGAAATATGAAAATAAAATTACCAAAATTTGTCCCTATATAGTTATTTTGGAAAGTAGCCAAAATTTATTTAATCATTCTAATGAGGGTAAAATGGTAATAATATTTAAATTTTTTATTCCCTATGTAGAGGGATTAAGAATAAAAAGTTCCACCTCTTCTTAAGTAATATTTTTCCTAAAATGTAATGGTAATAGAAGAGTACTAAGAATTATGATTCCTTTCTCATTTTTTTAAGTAAACAAGGTAATAGAAGGTTAAAAGGGAATGATCATTCTATTCTCTCTCTATTATCTCCAAGTAAACAGCTCATAACGTTAATTAGGATAAGTTTTGGTATTTCTTAATTAATTGAATTAAGATGACAGATTGAACGTAGGAAGTTATATGAAATTGAATTATTTTTCCTATTCTGGCTACAAAAACCCATAAATTTATGTTTTAACTAATGTTTTCATACATGGCCAAAAAACTTCATCTTTAGTTGTAACATTACGATGGTGAAAAGTTGATCTCGAAGAGGTACTAATATATAGAAAAAAATTTCTTCACAACCTAAAAACAAATAAGGTTGTAAAGTGATGTTAAAATTTACTAGATTTTGGCTCAAACAAGATTAAACTTTGAATTTTGAGCTTAAGCTTAACTTGAATGGTTATTTAATAATTTGAGCTTACCTTGAACAAGGTCATTTAAGTTCAATTAATTAGGCCGACTCAAGCTCAACTAAGCATATGGGTTTATTGAATCAAACTAGTTGGACTTGATTATTATTACATGGAACTTGAATATATATTAAACTAGACTTAGGTGGCTTGTGAGTCAGCTTGATTCATTTAATACCCCTATCAACAATTGAATAATTTCAATACTAGCTATAATTTGTACTCTCTTAGATGTTTCTTTATCAAGACTCTTTTAGTGTCCAATATACCATATTAAAATGTAATGGATTGAGATGTTTGAAAACCTTTATGTGTTAACACTTTCATTTGCTTATTGGTTTCATAATGGGAAAAGGGATGATTTTGTTCTTCAATTTTAATACTTTATAGATTTGGATACTTGACAAACTTAGCTTAATAAAAAGGACAAATAATAGCCTAGGAATAAGTATGTAAAATTTTAACTTGTGGACAAAAAATGTCATTTCAAATAAATTATTAATTTATATGTATAGAAATATTTTTTAATATATCTTAGTCAAAAATATATTTTCTTATTGTTTAAATTTTCGCAATCTAATAAGCACTTATAATGCTACCTATATGTAATTTTGCATATGTTAAGATACTTTGTAAGTTTCAATTAGGCTTAAGATATATATATTTCTTTATTGTATTAGAATCATATATCTATGTGTTGATAGGTTATTTTAGACATTGGGCCTTTAGGCCCATACTAACCAATTAAGATTGTGGGCTAACCTAATATGGCCTATGATTTAAATCCTTGCCTACTAATTCGCCATGTTCTTCAACCTACAATTGAACTCCATCCTGATATTAGATTTACTCATAGCTCGATATTTGTATTTAGATCATCATGTTGCTCTCATGGCACTCATGCCCAAGCCCCTTTTAGGTTTGGGGACTTGCTTAAGTAGCTCGAGTGAAGGATAGAAGAGTGCCAGGAGGATATATCTTTTGCAGGCTTAGGTCCACTAATTCTTGGCCTAATTAACCTCTACCTCTATCGACAAGATCTATTGACGACAAGGTAATCTGATTAGGTTGCATCTTAATTAAAGAGTAAGAATAGCAACCCATTGAGAATCGAATTGGTGGTTCTTAACTTATAACTTGAGCCCTTGCCACAAGTCTTACTCGTAGAAGAGAATCATTCATCTGGTCGGGTTAACTAAAGGGACCCATCAACTTTATGGGTTTCAACATGCTAACAGTTAACAAAAAAGAAAAAAGATAAAGAAAATATGGAAAAAATGTGGAATAAAATAAAACATGAAATTGAAAATTAAATAACATTGAATTAATTCCATATAAATAGGAAAAATTTATTTCCTATTTGTTAATAGGATATTTTAGATATAGGTCTCTTAGGCCCATGCCAACTTGTTTAGACCATAGGCCTATATGATTGGGCCTATAACAGGCCTAATTCTCTTATGCTCAACTTGGTCATCCTATTAGCTAACCTTGGTATAGGCTCTCTAGAAAAGCCAACCCTTCTAGATGACCTGCCTAACCTTGAGTAGTCACAATGGTTATTAGATAAGTGAACAAGGTTTGGAGACTCGGTCAAACACCATGACCCTATAAATCCAAAACACATTAAACTCTACACTCTTATTACTTAGATTGTATAGACATGCCAACATGCCAACATGCTACATTTACTCCCTTGATTCTTGGTAGCCCTCCTCTATAAATAATCTCTAGCATCCCAATGGTAAGGGACCTTGACTCTTTGTATACTTGCGCTCTCCTTGTGAGCCCTTTTCACTCTTACATACTCTTTCTCTTCACATAGTTTACTAACTTAAGTATTAGAGTGGACACGCCAGACAATACCCTTGTACCCCTCATTGTGCTCTATTTTATAGGTTCACTACACAAGCATAAAGCTCAAATTAATCTACTCTACTAGTTGAATCCTATTGATAACATTTGGCATCTATTTATGGGAAGTCCCAAACTTATCCAACTTTTGTAAACACATCGTATACATTTTTCCTTTAGCTTGTTCAAAATGTCTCAAACCATGAATCCCAAAGACAACCAAGCTCCAATTGAGCCTACTACTAAGCAGTGCTGATTAGAGCAATATGAAAAGATGTTTGAAGAGCTTGTAGTGAAGAACACCAAGATGAAGGCTTGAAATAAGGAACTCCAAGTTAGATTGGATGAGGTAAAGAGGCAAAGCAAGGTGCCCTCTTTCACCGATGCCTTAAATACTCGAGGAAACCTAAATCGTTAGCTTGTTGTGCAAAATCAATAAGAGAGCAACAAGGCACTCTAGCCTTGCCCTATAGTTCAAAATTAGTAGGTACGGTCTACAGCCACTTGCAACTGCACCCTTACTGGCAATGAGTAGGTAACAGACTCCCATGTGGGTGTTGCCCACTCTGCAACCTTTGGAACTTACCTGGCCAACAATGCCAACCTTAATGAGCTTGGCAAGATGGTGAAGGGGCTCTCTAAAAAGCAAGAGAGCAAAGTTGTTAAAGATGCTAGCTACGTCACTAGCAACAAAACCTCCTTCACAAGGGGTATCCAAGATGATGTCCTTCCACTTAACTCTAAGCTCCCTACCCTAGACCAGTATGATGGAATAAGTAACCCAAATGATCATCTGCTTCACTTCCATACCCTTATGAATCTTCATGGTCATGGGGATGCCATAATATATAGAGCCTTCGTAGGTACTTTGAGGAAGGTAGCTTAGACATGGTTCAACAACTTGCTCGAAAGTTCCATCTCCTTATTTGATGAGCTTGCTTACCATTTTAGTTTGCATTTTCAAGCTAGCAAGCTCTCATTTAAGGACACATTATCCTTACATTTGATTTACTATAAGGAAAGGGAAACCCTTCATGAGTACGTAGTACAATTCAATAATGTCGTAGTGGAGATCCCTCAACTTAATGAAGGAGTAGCAGTTTATGCTATCTAGCTCGGCATCAAGCCGTTTGGGGACTTCTTTTGCTTAGTTTATAAGAGTAAACCTAAGATCTTAGTCGAATTCTGGCAAAAGGCTTATAAGTATATGGACTAGGCTGACAATATTTGTATTAGGCATGAAGCTAACCTAAGAGGTTGGGAGGGAAGAGGGATATAGAAAAGGGGTCTATCAAAGGCCGCCTTGGCAGCATGTAGCCAAGCTACCCAAATGAGAGAAACCCCAAAGACAAGAAGTGCCCACTACTTGCTCTAATGTATACCTAGCATATGCCCTTAAATAAGCCCCTTAGATAGGTTTACATGGAGGTCTATAGGAGAGGTTTGTTGTAGAAGTCCCTAAAATGAGGGGGAATCCTAGTTGTAGGTATTCTGACGAGTATTGCTAGTTCTATAAGGACTACAACCATACGATAGATGAGTGCTTCTAGCTAAAGAACACTATCAAATGTTCCATCCAAAGAAGCTTCTTTAGAGAATACGTGGTTGACGTCAACGATGCCATTGAGTGGGCTCCTTAGAGGCGATGGACTGAGGATGCTCAAGATGAAGACAATAATGACTGTCGTAACAATTAAGCCCCTAAAGGCATCATCAATATTATATTAGGAGGCCTCACTTAGGGAGTTGGCTGAGTTGTAGTAACTTAACTAGTATCCCATCTAAGGTGATGGCGATGAGGGAGAAGAGGTAAAGGCGAGATACCTCTATCTCCTTCTCTAATGAAGACCTCAAGGGGTAGACACCCCTCATCAAGACACCATTATAATAAGGGTAGGGATCTCAAATTTCAAGGTTCTAAAAATTATGGTAGATACTAGTAGCTCTATCGATATCCTTTTCAAGCACACATATGATAAGATGTGAAGAAATTGCTAGTATAAATGAAGTTATATGATCATAGCCTGATCAACTTCAATGGAGGGAATGTCCGACCTTAAGCCATCATTACCTTAGATATAGAGCTTGGCAATGACGACAACATGGCTAAGTAAGCTACGGAATTTGTGGTGGTAGGTTGCCCGTTCCCCTACAACGCAATTTTGGGACAACCGAGCCTTATTAGTTTCAAGGTCATCATGTCATCCCTCCATTTGAAGGCCAAATTCCTTACTTTAATCAGGGTAGGAATTTGCAAATGTGACTAGAAGCTCTTAAGGGAGCTTTATGAGAAGGCGGCTTGAGGTGATGGTATCTTCGCACTAAAGACCAAGCCGTAAGAGAAACTAGCTAGGAGAGGTAAGCTAGGGGATAAAACAAAAGAGGTGCAAATTGGCACCAAACCCGACTAGATCACCAAGATTAGGGCCAAGATGCCTCTTGAGCTAAAGAAAGCCATTGTTCAGCTCTTATGGTCCAACATAGATTGGTTTACTTGGTTATCGTCAAACATGCCTAGTATCTTGACTGACATAGCAACCCATAGTCTCAAGATTGACAAGAAGATTCGGCTTGTCAAGTAAAAGAAGAGGCACTTTACTCTTGTGATAAAAGAAGAAGTGTAGAAACTGCTGAAGGTAGGCTTTATCTGGGAGGAGAAGTACCTAACTTGGCTATAAGTATTGTGTTAGTCAAAAAGAAGAATGGAGAAGTGGTAAATGTGCATTGATTATGCTGACCTCAATAAAGCTTGCGTGAAGGATTACCTCCCCCTCTCGATGATAGATCAGCTGGTAGACTCCATGTTGAGACATGCTTTGCTGAGTTTTATGGATACCTTCTTGGGTTACAATCAGATCAAGATAGACCCGAAAGATGAACTCTACACCTCCTTCATCACGGATTTCGACACTTACTACTATACCATGATGCCTTTTGACCTTAAGAATGTTAGGGTAAAGTACCAACAAATGGTGATTGTGCTATTTAAGCCCCAACTCGAGCGCAATATGGGGGTATACGTGGATGATATGATTGTTAAGAGTGAGCAACCCGACAATCATATCAAGGATTTACAGGAGGCCTTTGATAGAATGTGAAGATATGATATGAAGTTAAATCCTCAAAAGTGTGTTTTTAAAGTCACCTCTAGCAAAATTCTAGGTTTTACGGTGACTTAGCGTGAGATTAAGACTAGCTTTCAAATGATCACCACTATATGAGATAGAAAACCCCTTACCACCATCAAGGAAGTCTAGAAGCTCATTGGCATGGTCGCCATGTTGAGCTAATTTATCTCTAGAAGCGTAGAGCGATGCACGGAATTCTTCAAAATCCTTAAGAATCCTAAAGGATATGAATAGAATCCCCAATTCCAAGCCGCCTTCTAAGAGTTGCAAAGCTTGCTAAACATCTGCCAATCCTATTGAAGCTAATCCCATGAGAAGACCTTTACTTATTCTTAACAGTAAGCAATAAAGTGCTTTTGTCTGCTCTAGTCAGTGTGAAAGGTAGAAAATATAGGCCTATATACTAAGTCACATCCTTTAAGGGCTTAAAGTTAGGTATTCTAAGATGGAGAAGTTTGCCTTAGTCATAGTAATCTTGGTACAGTGGCTTCAGTTATATTTCCAGACACACCAAATATTTGTGCTGATAGATTAGCCATAGTGAAATAGTCTTATAGAAACTTAATTCATCTGGTTGGATGGTTAAATACACACTAGAGCTCAACACGTGTGGAATTTAGTACCATCTAAGACCAACCTACAAAGCACAAATACTTATTTCATTGTGGAGTATACTGGAGAGAAGGAAGCACTAACCAAAGTTGATAAACCTGTGTAGGCTCTCCATGTCAATGATTCATCCACCTCTGGAGGAGGAGGTGAGAGTTTGATGCTCATTAGACCATACAAGACCATGGTTTGCTATGCTGTCAAGTTCAGGTTCGATACAAGCAACAATGAATTTGAATATGAAGCATTAATCATTGGTCTTAAGCTAGCTAAGGAGATTGGTGCCGAGCACCTAAATGTTTTCTCAAACTTTATGCTCATCGATTAGCAAGTTTGAGGTGAGTACAAGGCTAAGGATGATACTATGGTAAGGTATCTAGAGAAGGTGAAGTCTCTCTTAGCTAAGTTTTCTTTGTGGAATATCATAAAAATTCCTTCAACTAAAAACTTGACAACATATTAGCTGTCTAAGTTCAAAGGCTCGAGGTACACCTACCAAGGAAGAGCAAAGCTGAGGTCCTTAAGCTCAGCATAGCATCGAAGGAACCGAGCTGGATGGACCCCATTTAAGACTACTTGGAGTAGAGCACCTCATTAGCCAACAAAAAGGAGGCTAAGAAGTTAAGGTATCATACTGCCAACTATACTTTGGTGGATGGAATCTTATACTAAAGAAGGGTAAGCCTCCCCCTCTTAATGTGCCTTTAGCCTGAAGAAAGGCTACAGGTTATAGAAGAGATGTATGTTGGTGTATGTAGCAATCACATCCAGTCACAAGCCCTCTATATCTAAGTTCTTCAGCTTGGATACTACTAGCCAACAATGAGGCAGGACACATAGATAGTAGCCCAGAAATGTCGATAATGCTAGAAGCGCACTCTAGTCATGCACGCTCTTAGCGCCAACCTTCAGCTTATAACAAGCCCATGACCCTTCACCCATGGGACATTGACATCCTTAGTGCTTTCCTTAAGGCATTTAGGGGATAGTAGCTCATCATAGTGGCCATCAACTACTTTGCCAAGTGGGACGAGGTTGAGCCCATCGGCAAGATCATGGAGTCCCTTGTTCACAACAACATTCTCTCATGGTTTAGGTTCCATACATCCTTATAACAGATAATGGATAGTAGTTCGATAACCCCAAGTTTAGGGAGTTTTACACCAACCATCACATCTCGCCTCATCTTGGTTGTGCATCCTTAGTCCTACGGCGAAGTTGAGGTGATCAATAGGATTATCCTTGACAATATTAGGAAGAGGGTTGATTGAGCTTAGGGTAGATGGGTAGATGAATTCCTAAACATTTTGTAAGGTATAGAACTACCTATTATACCTCGACAAGTGAGACCCCAATCTGCCTCACCTTTGGATTGGAGGCCATCTTACCTATAGAGTTGCAACTTCCTAATATTAGTGCTTAAACTTTTAGCACCCTTCATGAACGAATCCATTTTGTAAGCTAGCATAGACATCATAGAAGAGATTGAAGACAGTATTACAGCTGGTGTGGTTGCTTACCCATACAGGGTGGCTAAATACTATGACAAGAAGGTCCGACATAAAGAGTTCATAGTAGGAGACCTAGTCTACATAAGGCTTTAAGCAATTGGCTCAGAAGAGGGATAGGGTAAACTAGCCCCTAATTGAGAAGATCCGATCTAAGTTAGAGAAAACATGGGGAATGGGGCATACATGTAAGAGATATTAGATGGAGAGCCCATATTGCGTACATGAAACATTGATAATTTACACTTATATTTCAATTAATTCTATGTAAATATTATTATATTTTCAAGATCATTAATGAAATTCGGTTCCCTAAGTTACTGTGTGTTTATCTTTATCTTTATTTCATCATGTCCTAGCCCACGTTGGGTGAATGAACCTATAAAAATCAAAATCCTTAAAAGTATTCTTAACTTATTCACCTCTTCAGGCTTAGATAGGTCGAAACACTACTGACTTGACCCCACTAGATTACCTTAGCAATAGAGAATACCCCCAATACGATCAAGGAACTCTTATAGTTCCTGTTGGAACACTATTAGCTCAACCCCTAGAATGACCTAAGTTGTAAATAACTGAATGATCCCCTTTGAAGAGTAACCATAGCTCTTCCCTAATGAAATGACCTAAGCTACTAACACCTGAACGATGCCCTTGGAAGAGTAACCCATCTCTTCCTTAAGTGAAGTAACCTATGCTATTAATAGCTTAACGGTCCTATTGAAGAGTAATACCAACCTTTTAACTAAGTTTGCTGAGTACTATAAATTAAAAGTAAAGCATAAATTGAAGCAAGTACAAAACCAAACTTTTCATTATAGATTCAACAACAATTACAAGGTAAGAGGCCAGCATACTGGCCTGATCAAGAAAGTCCTGATCAGGAAAGTCTTTACAATTTTAGAAGTCTTTACAACCATGAATAAAGATAGAAAAATAGAAATAATGAAAAACAAGTACAATAGAAGAAAAAAGAAAAGTCACTGTAGCTCACTATTTCAGATTAGCTAGGTCCAACAATTTTGAGAAATCCAAAGTGCCAATTTGCTCGGAGGCCTAATTCGTCAGAGTTTGAGCTGGAGTATCATTGGCCAATGAGGGGGATGAGGAGTCTCCTTGCTTTGGCTAGCAGGAGGGTTACCCTGATCTTGATCTTCTTCTTAAGTGTTTTTAAGAGTGATCCCTTGCAAAGCTATTAAGGTAAGAAAGGATGTAAGAGTGTCTTCTTAAAAGGCCTCGATAGTAGGAGTGACCACATCCTTCTTAGCGTTGGTTTGCCTTGTAGGTTGGACTATCCATGAAGTCTAAGAAGCTGAAGTTCAGGCTAAGGTACTACTGAAGTACCATATCTTAGATACTCCAGCTTGTTTTTGTAGAGATGTCTTCACATTCATCATTCCACCACTTGGACTTTAGGAAATCATTAACAATCTTCTATTCGATCAAAGAATGAATGGCATCTCCTTTTTCAAGGTTGGTGATTAGCTCCTTCATCACACTAGCCTCGTGTTGAAGATCTCCAATCCTCATCTCCAACTTTCCTTTTTAGCTTGCTAGCTCTAAAGAGAATTTGGTGGCAAAGGAGCATTGCTTATCCTTCATTGCCAACTCAGCTTACATCTTGGAGATTGATGCACTTAGCTCCTAGTTACACCTATCGAGCTCTATCTTAGCCTTCTACTCATCCCCTAACTTCTTGAAGAGCTCGGTTTTAGACTTCTGCGCTTCCTCCAATTACTACTTTAGTGCAGTAATCTCCTCAGCAGTCCCTTTCTTAGCCTCTTAGTGCTCTTACCTCTCCTTCCCCAATTCAGCCTCCAGCACTAATCTCTACAAAGAAGTATGACGAAGACGTTGGTTAGCCTTATGCAATTTTTTATGATAATTTTTGGAAGAGGAGTCCAACTCCATGCACTACTTCCTTTTGCTAAATAGCTTATCTCTAAGGAGCTTTACCTCTTTTAGAATACAGTTGTAAGGTTCAAGTTAGTATAACTCCAGCCCATTTCTCTATGAAAAATCAAACAAACAGTTAGAAGATGAAGATATGTTGCAAAGAAAAATAACACAAAGAAATCACAACTTACCTAATAAGCCAAGGTAGTGAAGTGGCCTACTAGCTTAGAGACCAACTCATACTTGGTCTCCATCTCCTTCTCTAAGATAGCTTAGGCAGTTAAGGTGTAAAACCCCATCATGGCCTAATAGCTAAGGTCCTGGTGGTGTAGTATCAAGTCATTCACTTGGATCCCCCACTATGGGCAAAGGATTTCCTCCCTTAACTTGCCTAGTGGTAGCTTAGTTCAACCCTTAGTATAGTTAGGTACCTTGAGACTCATATAAGACATTCTTGAATGTTTTTGAGACTCCCCCCATCTTCCGGTACTTATTTAGCTCATCTAATTTAGTTGAACCCCTTTGCTTGAAAGTATGTTAGGGATGAGATGGGGGAAACTAAAGCACCTTGACTCAATTAAGCAACTTTTCAAAGGCCTTGGAGAACTGTAGGACGTTAAAGGCCTCCTTGGCCTTCTTCTGAGGTAGCATGCTTGCCTTAGCTACTTTTAGGGCCTTCTTTTTTGGCCTACTAGCTCCTTTTCTACATTGGCCTCAAGTCTCTTACTGGTACCTTTAGGAGAGGACCGTACTATTAGCTCTTGCTTAATGGCAATAGGCTCCTTCTTACCTATAATGGTGAAGGGCTCGGACACTAAAGCCACTATGGTCTTAGGCTTGGTCACCACTAACTCTATATAAGGGGTATTTAATGGGACCCCTTATAGTATTAGTTACTCCCTTTAACTTATCTCCCTCGTGCCTAACTTCAACTCAGGGGCTTTGGCTTTTATCTCAATGACCTTCTTCTTAGGCCTCATTCTAGCCTCCCACCACTTGAGGAGCTCTAGTCCACCAAGTTAGAGTAGCTCCCTAAACATTGCTAACTTCTCACTTGCAAAAGGAAATAAGCAAAGTTAGTGCACGTGAAGGTAATTACAAATACTTATGAACCTTGCCATAACCAGCATAAGCAAGGAGGAATCCCCATTCCTTTAATGACAATGGACAAAGAATAGCTTCTTACAAGCCTATGTTAGTATGATAGAGGAGTCAATTTACATCAAAGTTCAAACATATATCTCCTAGCCACTTCTTCATTATGGACTTTTCCATGCTCGGGAAAAGTTAGGAGATTGGCCTTTAGAAGTACCTTTACACCGTCTCCTTAGCATTTATTAAATTATTATGCTATAGAGCCATAAAGGTCTCAATCTCCAGTATGGCCTCAAAGTTACTTGGACCAAGCTTCTTTAGCTTGCCAATTCTAACCAATGTTGTTCAGCAAGTCTAGAAGTTCACCTATTTGGGTATCTCTACTACAAGGAACCTATCCTTCCAATGCTTAACGGACGAGTCCCGACCATCGAACAGCTTCTTCACTTAGCGATTTTAGATATATGTCCATCCACCTAGCCCTTTCAATAAATAGAAAAAATTAAATAACTATGGTGTAGCTTGCACCACCAAATACTCATAGAGAGCCTAAAATTCCCTTAAGATCCTCTACCCGTTAGGAGGAATCTGAGTGGGGTAGTACTTATGACAATTGAAAAGCTCCCTTTTGAATTTAGTGAAAGAGAGCGCATCTTGAGCTTTGAATATTTCTTATACAATGTAAAGCACCTCGCTAACACTAAGGTTACCCTCTCATTTGGCCTTAGTACTTGCAATACCATACCAGGCTAATTTCCCCTCATATAATTACTTAAACAGTAATTTACATTATATGGCTTACTTTTGCTCATCTAACCATGTAGCCTTGAATCACTTCCAGACCTCTCAAACAAATCAATAGCCTTTAGCACCCTTTCATAGGGGTACACATAACGAAGAATGGCATTAATGAGCTTTACCCTGTCTATCTCCATTACTACTTTAAAAGATTCTACCTCCATTTGTGCCAGTGTGGATAAAACTTCTTTGACCGAAATTTAGGGGGAGTGGCACTCCTAGTTGCTTCAGAATTAAAAGGAGTTATTCAATATTTTGATGAATGTGACTTAGAATGTAACTCATCGAAATTTACACCAAAGTTTGTTGCCATTTTTGGTTTAAGAAGAAACTGTCAGAAAATTGGTTAAGGAAAGTTGGAAAGACGAAAGGATTTGAAGTAGAAAGACAAAGTGCAAGATGTGTAAAGTGTTAAACTGGTTGACCCAATGGGTATTTATAGACCTTAAGTATTAGGAAAAGCATCAGTGTTTATCAAGATCCTATGAAGTGCAATTCCCTTAATGTGTTGCGATGATTACACATGTCAATAGTTTCAATTGGAGAGCCAAGATCAAGGTGGCAATATGGTTACAACTATACGCATAATTGCATAAATATGACAACTGTCATGTTACATTAAATGTGCTTTAGAAACTTGCACCAAGACTAGAATTCGAAAAGGGTAACTTCCTTAAGAAGTTTGGCCAAAGTCCCCTCAGCTTCCTTACTTATCATATGATTTCGTTAGCAAAACAACTCGGAAAACCATTATCACGAACTGAGGATGGTCTGGTTGTGGTAGACACTGTATACTGTATGAAGAACTCTTGATTGGTTACCCTTCTAATCATAAACTCTTCACACAATATATAAGGCTCTACAACCATTAGCTTCCTAAGAACATACAGATCCACATGATATCATGAGATAAACATATTTATATAAAATTTAAACTATAAAGTTTATAGTAAGCAGTAATTTAATACATCTAAGTCCATATTACTAACAAAACAAACGTACATAAGTAAAAGTTTTCATAATCAATTCTCTCATCACACTGAATGGCCTGCTCTTTCCTAGGTTCCCAAACTAACCTGTGGCATCCCCTGGCTAACCTCAATGAATAAGCTATCATACAACAAAAGTCTAAAGAGGTATAAGCCTAAGCTTAGTGAGAAAAACCCTTAGCTATACCATAAGCAAGTTATCAATACATTATATTCATGCATGTGAATGAATGATCAAATAGAATGCCAAACAATATGTATAGTTAACTAGTCAATATATGCAACTCAGATTTAATGCCCTTTGAAGTCAGGGTTGGAGTATACGTAGCACCAATCAGATCTAGGTATTATACTAGAACATATTTTACTACGGAACTCTATGTTCCATACTTAAATCAAACAAGTCATTTATTTTCATAAAAACCAAGTTTTAATATAATTGTGAGTGAGCCCTACAGTCTACACTCACCCCTAAACGAAGGCCTCTATACTTAACCCTTAGTTAGGCGGTTGTCGCCTCTAACGCCTAGTATTCCCATGGGCCAGGGTAAAGTCATTTTGTATGAATGTACCGTATAGAACCAATAAATTTATAATAACAACCCCCGAATGGCTTCCCTCTACCTTCGTGTGATGTGACGGCCGAAATTATGTCTATGCGATGCATGTTGATGCATGTACCAGTTCCTTCTTATGAGCCGAGTATAGTTAAGTCCAATTATGATGTGACCATCCAATAGTACACACAATCATTATCTATACTACCATGCAACAAACAAAATATTATTCGTACTTAAGGTAAATTCACAACTTAGCACATAATAACATATACAAGCATTTCTCGACCCTACACAACAATCCATTAACAATATCATTTAAGTCCACTATTTACAATCACATACAAGTATGGAATCATAGGGTAAATACTTACTCAACCATGATGACTCACTCTAGTCATAATAACTGATCAGAAGATCCTCGCCGGCATCGAGATCACCTGATCATTACGATATAATAACAATAATAAGCAATTGAATTAACTAATGATTTTAGATATCTATTTACCTAATTCTACTCAGATTACTATCAATTTTTATCCAATTAGACTTTATCGCTAATTATATGTAACTTTTTCATTCTATTTCTGATATTTACGAACTTATAGTCGTTTTTCATCGTTTTCGAATGTAAATTCACACAGTAATGTCTATTTTAGACGTTAAAACCTGTGTTTTACGATATAGACTAAATTTATTGAAATGTTATCTATTGAAGCTTAAATATTCTTATTGGCTAGTTTTATGTTCTATTTTAATAATTAATGATTTCATTAGCCATTAATGCTTATACTTAGATGATCTTATGATTTATTATTTTAGAGGCTTATGTCATCAATTGCTTATGTCATGGCTTATGTCATCATTTGCTTACATCATCCATTACATATGTATTCTTATCCTTATGTATTCATACACTTTATATATATATATATACTTATATTTCTAACATACTAATATGTATACTTATGTACTCATTTGTATACTAGTACATATACCCATATACACATACAGTGACATACGTATTTTTATATGTATTTTCGTATGCCTAATGTTCCTTCTTAAGAAAGCTTCATAAATTTCATATTTTTGCATTTTAAGGGTGTATTTAGCAAGGTATATGTATGTATAGCTAGTATATACCTCTTTTTAAGTTATGTACATAATGGGTACTTATGTACAAGGGTCTTCATACATGTATTTATCAAGTATACTCTTATATACACATAATTAAGCATATGTACATGTGTTCTTCTTCCATTTACTAAGGATTCTTACACTTCTAAGCATAAAAAAAGGGAACTTTCTTTTTTATACAACATATGTGTACATCTCAAATAAGCTTCCTACACTAACCTAACGTATTCATCTAACTATTAAATAAGATAAAAAATCACATAACAACGTACCTTTTGCTCCTTATAATATGTAAGAGAGGTATTAATTTATCTGGTATATAAAAAGTTGTTGAAATATGGAAGTAGATTTGAAAAGTTTAAGAGAAAGGGAGACAAGAGAGTGATTGTTTGAAATGGGGAGAAGAAAAGGGATTTTATATTGTGTCTTTTGTGTTTTATATTGAAGACAAGTGAGGTCTAGGAGAAGGACAAGAGTAAATGGTAAGGATAAGGAAAAGGAAGAAAATGGACATGTAATAATTGAATGAAAAATCACGAAAATGGAAGAAAACTCTAGGTGAAAATGAAACTTTGTTGACTTTTTAACATGTTGACTTAGTCAACTCTTTGAAATTAAGTGGAATTTGTGTGTACATAATGGAGTAACTAAGGAAAATTAGGAAAAAAATTAAGGAAATGAAAGGAAATAAGGAGTTTATTGAAATGATTAGTAAAAATAGGTAATGAGATTTTCCTCTATGTATTTATATTCTATATACATCATTTGGTAAGCTACTTAATATAATTATCATAGAAAGTGTCATTTAAGGTATTAATACTTATTACATGTAACATAAGCATCAACTAAACTCTTAACTCTATATAATACTAACCTAGTTATATACTTAGAAAATGAATGTGATCTATGATGCAATATCTTAGTTTCTAAATGATTACTTTAACCTACAACTTACACCAGCGGCCTTTGATGTCTACATCTTCGGCCTACAAGCTAGCTTTGCACTTTCACCGCCGACCTTCATGAAAAAAGAGTGTTATGTGAGTCAACCCTAATTTTTTTTTATAAAATGCTTATGTTTCATTGTTTAAGGGACTTTTGAATATAGTTTCCTTAGACTTAGAGAGTCGTAGAATAGTCTTTAGTTAGTTTTTGAAAAATTCTTCAGGAGAATTCCTTGGATCATTGAGAAGAATTTGCTTTTGTTATGGAGACCAAGTTAAAGTTGCAATTAAAGATTTTTTTTTCAATACAGAATTGGTGACATCTATTTCAATTATTCTTATGTAATTTTGTGAATTACTTATGATTTCAATTATGAATTTCTTTCTAATTTCAATTAGTATTTGTATTTTTGTTTCCAAATCCATGGCTAGTTAAATTTATTTATGGGAATTGATGAAACCCTAGATAGCTAAGATGATAATTGTATTCATGTTATAAGATTAAGAGATATATGGATGATTCATGATTGCAATTTCTATGATTTCGATTATAGTTTGTCAATTGATTATAATTGTTAGAAACCTTAATGATACGAGAATTGATATAGGGTTTGTTAGAAATTCTTAGTTGATTTGATTAATCAATGTGGAAGCAAAGTTAATTGAATTAATTAGAAATTATCTAGAAATTAATGTGATATTTGGTGATTAATTATTTACTAAGACATTAGTGATAATTGATTTAGGATATTAAACAATCATAGTATTGGGAGATATATTATTGTAATTTAGAGTCTACTGTTAATTGGAAGATACGGGAGCTGACTAATTAATTAAGAGTTTAAATCCTTTTATTTTAAGGTATAATAATTTCACTTAAATGACCATATAACTATTAATCTATATAACAAAATAACAATTTGATTAGCATAATTTAGGGTAGATTCTATTTTCCCATAATTCTCAATTGATTGCTTAATTTTACATTTTTTATAGTTATTTTCTTTTCAATAGTTTTAGAGTAATTATTAGATTAATTAATTTAATTTTGATTGCCTGAATATTGATAAGAACTAACATAGGATTGGTAATTTTTTAGTCCTCAAGGAATCGACAACCTTACTTTCTCTATATTACTTGATTTCGATCCAGTATACTTACTGGAGTATTCACGATTTATTTTTATATATATGCTTTAAGTGAATCAGGTAACGCTTGAGTAAGACGAAGCCTCTACCCATTTGTTGAAGTAGTCGATGGCGACTAGTATGAAGTGATGCCTATTAGATGCTTTTGGAGTGATTGGACTAATGATATCTATGCCCCACATTGAGAAAGGCTACGGTGCTAAGAGAGCGTGTAGTTCTTGAGGCAGGGCGTTTATTTTATTTACATAAACTTGGCATAGGTGGCAATGCCTAACGTATTTGATGTAATCACTTTCCATTGTTGACTAATAATACCCTAGCCTCATAATTTTCTTTGCTAGCGTATAACCATTCATGTGAGGGCCACATACTCCTTCATGTACTTCATTCATTAACTTCTCGGTCTCTTTATCATTTACATACCTTATGAGTGTACGACCAAAAGAGCGCCGATAAAAAGTGGACTCACTTATCAAGAATTGAGTGGCTAGTCTCCTAATAATCTTTTTGTCCTTTTTCTTGGCTTCTTTAAGGTACATGCCTTGTCATAGGAAAGTCTTAACATCATTGTACCACGGTTTTTGGTCATTTAGACCCTCAATTGCTAGGTAGAAGGTAGGCTTGTCTTCAATTTCAATAGTAAGAGGCTGAATCTCGACTCTACCAGATATCTAGATCATAGATGCTAGAGTAGCTAAAGCATCAGCAAATTGATTCTAAGTCCTCGGTACGTAATTAAAGGAGATTTATTTGAAATTTGCCATCAATTCAGTCAAGTGCCAATGATAAGGTACCAGTTTAGGATCTTTCGTTTTGTACTCTCCTCGAGCTTGGCCAATAATGAGTGAAGAGTCCCCATACACTTTCAATTCTTTAATGTCTTTATCTAGGGCCATTTTAAGTCCCATAATGCATGTTGTCATACTCAACGGTATTAGTAGTGTATAGGAAAATTAGCCTTATAGCTATAGGTTATTAAATACCTTCAGGGGATATTAGTATTACCCCAATTCGACACCCAAATACATTGGCTACACCATCGAAGAACATTTTCCATTTCGATGGCTTGTCATCTTCTCCTTTATCAGAGTTTCCCTCAATAGGTAGGATATCTTCATCGGGGAAATTGACTTGTACCTCTTGGGGAGTGCTATCGGAGGGATTTTCTACTAATTGATCTGCTAGAGCTTGCCCCTTAATCGAATTCTGGTTCACGTATGTAATGTCAAACTCTGATAGCAGCATTTGCTACTTTGAGATTCTACCAATTAGGGCCGGTTTGTTTGCCAATTACTTCAAGGGATTGTATTGAGTCAGCAATTCAACTTGGTAGTAGAGTGTATATTATCTAAGCTGATGCATTACCTAGATCAAAGGACAACAAGTTCTTTCAATTTTTGAATATTTCTGCTCCTCTTCAGTGAATTTCTTGCTTAAGTAATATATAACCCGTTCCTTTCCTTCCTCATCTTTCTAGCCAAGCATGCACCTTATGAACTTTAGTAATATTGTCAAGTATAGGAATAAAGGCTTCCTAGGTTTTGGAGCTACCAGAATTGGAGGGTTCATGAGGTATTCTTTGATTGTTGTAAAGGCTTGCCTGCACTCTTCGTCCCAATTGATCTTAGTGTTCTTTTTCAACAACTTAAACAAGGGATGACACTTGTTTGTGAGTTGCGATATAAACCGGGCTATGTAGTTTAAACGGTCCAATAAGCTCCTAGACATTGATATGGGGCAAAGGAAAATTATCTTCGGAGGTTTCTTGATTAAGGTATCGAAAATCCACACACACTCTGACTTTTCCATTCTCTTTGCTATGGGCACGATGTTAGCTACCCACTCGGGATAATCAGATACCTTGATAAAACTGACCTCCAGTAATTTTCTGACTTCTTTTGTGATTTTTAACAGGATATCCGATCAGAACCATCTTAACTTTTGTTTCTTAGGTTTAATATCCTCTCATGTGGGTAAACGATGGACAACAATCGATAGATCTAATCCGGGCATGTCTTCATAAAACCATATGAATATGTCTTAATATTCGGATAGTAATGTGGTCATCTCTGCCTTTTGGTCTTCTTTCAAATTTCCCCTAATCTTCAACACTTTAGGGTTGTCATTGGTCTTGACATTAATTATCTTGGTTGACTTGTCAATGGAAATTTTACTCATTTCATATTTTTGCTAACTTTCTTATACGTCATTATGGTTATTAATATCACTCCCATTGACTAGCCCAATAGGGCCGGAGGTGATGTCAATATTTTCATCACCTATTTACGCGAGGTATCTATGCCCTTTATTTGGAACATTGGATCTAGGAAAAAGAAAGGTATGTAAAAGAAAGAGTATAAGTAAAGAATGAAGAGAAAAGAGACACATTTTTTATTTAGAGGAATCTTCTTTCAAGTACAATTATTTGCAGAACAAAGGTAATTTATTACAAAACTTTATAAAATACTAAATCGTGATTCATCTTTTACCTTAGGGAAGACTTATTGCTATTCATAGGGATGGAGAACTAATTATTCAAGTGCTGAGATTTGTTAGATGGACCAGCTCCTTCATTTCTATTGGAAATGCCTTCTTTAGCAGGCTTTGAGTTTTGGACTTCAACTTGGATGAAAGTTTTTAACAATGGAGGGAAAGTCATTGGAGTGCAATATAACTTGTCATATTTTCTACCCTTGGCTTGCATTCTTTGCAACTCTTCCATCGGGATCGGAATGTATCCTAACCTATAGGTCCCAAACTAGTCTTCTTTGAATTTTGGCCTCTCATCCTTCTACTAATTAGTGATCATGCACACCTCATCAAACATTTAGAGTCCAAAGTCCTCTTGCTCTTCTGTACCAATATAGAGTATAGTTGTCTCTTTGTAGATTTCATAATCTTGGTCACCCAGAATTGTGATGACCTGGCCGTTTTGAGATTAACTTAACTTTTTGGTGAAGACTTAATGGTATGGCCCCTGTTGAATGTATCTAAGGCTTTCCCAACAACAGATTGAAAGTCCTTAGAATGTCTAAAACCTGGAATAGGATGTTGAATGCTTGTGGGCCGATGTCAACTGGTAAGTCGAACTCCCTTACTATTTCTCTCCTAAATCCATCAAAAGCTCTCACTATTGTCGAACTCGACTCGATAGTGGTTGTATCAATGCCCAATAGCTCTAGGGTAGCCAGAGGGCAAACATTTAGAGATGACCCATTGTCGATGAGGACTCTTCTTGTGATGATGTTATTTATCCTCACTATTATGAATAGAGGCTTTGTGTGCTGGTTACCTTCTTCATTGTGTTCCTCTCTGGAGAAGGAAATTTGATCTATAGTAAGGATGGAATTGGTGACAAAGCTAATCCTTTTAGCTAAGATTTCACGAAGGACCTTAATTTCCTTTAGTGTTCTAAACAAAGCTTCCCAATGTAAGTCTGATGCCATCAATAGACTCATGAGGAATATTTGTGCTACGGTCTTAGCAATTTGATCCATTATTTTATACTTACTAGACTTGATCATCTTAGTGAAGACAGTCAATCCTTCTTCATGCTCGGCTTGTTTAGTGTTTGGTATTTCCAGTACGACCTTCTTTTTCAAGTCTTCCCCCAGATCATAGATTCTACCGAAGTGAGTAATCCCCCCTATAAGTGAGCTTGACTGTCCTTAGTTTATTGTCTGGCAATTGAAAGGGGGCAGTTTTATAATTTTCGGGGGCCACAGGCACATGGAAGGTGTGCCTTTTAGTTTGTGGAATTTGCTTCTCTTCTTTTTTGTAGAATCTATAAACCTTAAGCTCTTGGTTGGGACCGATCATGTTGATGGCGAGCTTTGAGTGGTCAAATGCCACGTTGATGATGAGCCCATGGTTTGGTAGGGGGTTGTTGTTGACATTTAGAGCAAAAGCCTCTACAAAATCCAGTTGTAATGTACCTTCATCAATTAAGTCTTAGATTTTATTTTTCAACCTCCAGCATGAGTTAGTTGAATAGCCTACCTATCCTAGATGATACTAACATCTTACATTGGGATAAAAAAACCTTAGCCCATACCTTTCATTAGGAGCCTTAGAATGGAGCAAATTATCTCTCCTTAATTTTGCAAGTATTTGATTGAGTAGAATAGGTATTCTGGTAAACTACCTTGGGGTTCTGCTAACCTGTAGTTGGCTTCTATACTGTTGTTGCACTGGTAAGGGATTTGCCTTGAAAGAGACCTGGGAATTAAGCCTAATATTTGAATTGACCATGCTAACAATAGCTTCTCTAGGCTTGTTGGTGGTAGGTTTAGTAGAGGGTGGTCTTCTATTTGATGTCTCTCGCAGCTTGCCAAAGGAAATGGCACTTTCAATTCAACACCCTGCTACCACTACTTCTGCAAAGCTAGAAGAGGCTTGTCTAATCAGGTGAGCAAAATAAGGCTTCTTAAGCATGTTGATAAAAGTTGCAGTTAGCTCCTTTTCAGTTACAAGGGTAAATAACCTTGCAACTAAGGACCTCCACCTTTGGGCATATTCTTTGAAGGATTCATTATGCCTCTTCCTTAGGGTAACCAAATCCATCATGGTTGGTGCTACTTCGACGTTGAATCTATATTACTCATAGAATGCTCTGGCCAGCTTTTCTCATGTGTTCACTTAATTTAGGTCCAATTGGGCATACTAAGTCAAGGCAAGGCTAGTTAAGCTATCCTGAAAGGTCTGGACCATGAGTTGGTCATACTGTACATACTTGCCCATCTTGTGTACGTATAGTCGAATGTGTAGCTTAGGGCATCCAGTCCTGTTGTATTTTTCGAAGTCAGGTACTTTAAATTTTTCTGGTAAGCTTCCATAATCTTAGGTAGAGAAGTCTATTATGCCAGCGTACTCAAATCCATCATACCACTCAAGCATTTTTATTTTTTTAATAATTTGTTGAGTTAGCCACTTCTTAAGCTCTTTTAGTTTGTCCTAAACAACTTCAGGCTTTAGGTTGATCAAGAACGAGTAAGTGTTCGGCTCAAAGTTTGGGTTGCCCTTTGGAAATACCCCTTCTATTTCAAAGGATTTGAAGGCTCAATTGACCTTTAAGTAAGCTTCTTCTATTTCAAGGGGTGGGGCCTTAGTATTCATTCCATATCTGGCTTTGGAACTCTCCTCATTTAATGGAGCTGTGGACTTGAGTAAAGCAATGCTGTTAGCAAGAAAGCTTAGTTGGTCTACAATCTTCCCCACTGTTCGTTCTAAAGATTGGAACCTCAACTCAATGGGATCAATAACCTCAGGGTTGACATTGCCGTTGTTGGTGTTGGTGTTGTCGTTTCCTTGGTTGGCTATTTTGGTTTCAGAATGGGTTTTGATAGGGCTTCTCTAGAAAGTTTGACGTTTAAGAGCTATCTTGGCGACCTGGATAAAACCATTTCTCAACAAGTTAGCACACGAATATTTTCATTTTTGAAAGAATGCAAATGAATGAAATGTTAATGAGCCATACGGATGGAAAGGAGGGAATCGACAAATAATTAACAGAACAGCTAGTTCTTTATTATTTTTGAATTCCCAAACTTTTATTACATAAGAGAAAGGGAAAGGTACAAATTCATCTATACTAATTTTCTTTTCTTTTTTTTTTCTATGGGCCAAATGACATTCTCTCCTTCTTTCAGTCATGTTTAGTCGCTTCCTCAAACTCTTGAATCTTCTTCTAGGCCACCTTCAGTTAATGTTCCAGGGTGTACGACCTTTGCCTAGACTCTCGAAATAGGTTTTGCCATCTATCTTTTTCATCATAGAGGACCTCCATACGAGCTTTCACTTGGTCCATATAGGTTACCATTTCAGAGCTAGGGCGTATAGGGGAAGGTTGAAGGAATTTTGGTGCCCGATATCGTATTGCACTCACCTTGTAAAGTTGATTGTATAAGTACTCTTTGGTACCCTAGTGTTTGTCTACTTCTCCTATGAATTCACTCAGATTGATGTGTGGGCTTACGGTCCTGGTGTCCTACCAAGCTTTGATCTTGTGAAGTTTGGATGCCTTTTTTGTGGAGTGAGACTCTTCGAGATTAAGAGTGAATGGTTCCAATGAAGGCTTGTGAACTATGTCATAGATCCTTCTAAATTGTCTTACCATGTTGTTTGGGTAGTAGCTTGTACACCAACTCATCCCAATCAATGGTATAGTATGGTAATTTTTGCAAATTAGTATGACCTTAGTGTAATTGCTCCACCTGGTAGTCTTCAGTATGTCTTCTACTCAAAAATCTTGTAGAACCTCTATTTAGAGAAGGGTAAGGATATCTTTTGGTAATTTGATCTTACCAACGAAAGAGTCAATAATATCAATTTTATTAGCAAATGCTCCCCTTATTAAGTCCAGCCTACAACATTTGATGTAACTGAAGAACCATACCATTAATAGTACCATGCTTGACCTAAGATCTTTATAACCTCTTTTCTTAAGAAAATTAAGGTTCCTTATTTGTTCAGCAAGTAGGGTAGGAATGTAAGACTTCCTTTCCTAGAACTGAGCTAATAACTCTGTCACCTTAAAGTGTATGAGAAAAGATCCACTCGAGAATAAGATGGTGGTGAATACTATTAATATATAGGCCTTGATTCAATTTCCTTCCAATTTCTAAGAAACAAAGCCCGTTTGTCAGAACTGGGCTCATTCTGGAACCAATGAGCTAGATCCCATATCTTGATAGCGTATTTGTTACAATCATCTAGGGCCTCATTTATCTCAATCCTATGGATCCCTAAGAATTTTGAACAGTGTAAATTGGATTGAGGCTAAGTTTTGGAACATATATTTTATCCAAAGGAGGAGCTTAGAGTAGTTTTGTGTACTCTTTTAGAGTTTGATTGATTTAGTGTGGCCCAAATCGAAATGCCACTTCTTTGGGCTCTTAGAAATGGACTAAGGCCCTTACTAATGTAATGTTAACATCCAATTTAGCTAGTGAGAGTATGGGTTTAATCTTATTGGTAATGAAATGTTGTTCTCTTGGGTTGAAGGTCTAAAACCATTGGCTGAGTATGGCCTTTGGGTTTGTGGGTTTATGAACATGAGTTTCCTTAGCGAAGACCTTGGCGTTGGATGACCTGGCCATTTCTAAAATATTACAAGGAAAACATAAATTACAAAGGACTATTTACATGAAAAGAAATTACAAAGATAGCTCCTTATGTACATGAACTCTAGGAAAGAATATAGGGAAAGAAACTCCGAGTTTCATCATTTTTTTTCTTTATAACATTGCTGCCTTATTAGTTATTCATTGTTCCATGAAATGTATGCAAAAAATGTGGGTTCTAAAAGTCTTTAAATTTTGTGACCTCACGCATTTATGAAAAAACAATTCCTTGGTCATATTGAAGTTTAAGTACGATAACTTAAATGACCCCAAATGAAGGTTGCCCCACTACACCCGGAACTTACACAATAGCTCCGCATCTTAAGGTCTTAAGATGGCTCGGGTTCGATCGTATCTATTATGCATTTATGGTGTGAAAAATAAAATCCCTTTAAATTAAAGAAATAGAACTAAACCTGTAAAGAAATGTTAGTACAATTATAATATAAACAAAGAATGAATAAATAAATTGCATTTAAGGTGATTTTAGAGATCAATCTTAATTTTGGAAAATCGAATTGCTAACCCTCTTGACGATCCCTAATGGAGTCGCCAAGCTGTTGAACTTGGTTTTTTCACCCTTTTGGTTCTTTTATAAAATTAGGTCTTTTTTAAACCAATCAGTATTAAACCTTACTCGTTTAATACTGATTATTGACTAGGGTTTAAAGAAAACTGTTCCTTTTTATTTTGAAAACAATTTTAGAGTTGTCACTTAACTGGAGTTGAGAAAGATAGTTAAATTATAGCCAATTGAGTGGATTGGTTATAACTTAGCTACTAGTTTAACGATTAAAAACACTTTTACAAAACTGTTTTTTAAACTAGAGAATCTAGTTCTGAGGGTTAAGAATTTTAAACCCTTATAGATACCATTGACTTTTCAAAATTATAATTAAACTTGAAAATCACCTTTTGAAAAAAAAAACGGAATTTGGTTATTGATTACTCTAATTGAATAAACAAAATAATATAAACTTAAAAAAAAAAAAAGGAAATTAGGTTTTTTCATTTTTATCGTTGCCCTGTATGTGCCTACGTATCCACTATTTGAGATTAGACGTACGTTATAAAAACTTTAGTGAGTGATTTGATTTTAATTTTTGAAAACAATCGAGTTTATGTTTTTTACTCAATTTTGTTCATTTAATAAAATTTCTAAAAAAGGTTCTAAATTGGATTTTATTTTTAGAAATTCTAAGTGATCCTAATTTGAAAAATAGTTAATTTATTTTTATTTCATTCTTGGAAAATCAGTTTTTCTAAGTAATAAACAATTTTATTCCCTATCCTACTTATTTTATTTTCATTTTATTATATCATCTTATCTATTTACCGATTATTATATTTTATTTATTTTTATTAAACTAAAAAAAATAAAGAAATAAAGTAAAATAAATTTACTGTTTTCTTTTTTTTTTTCCCTATCCCCCCTCTCTCTTTTTTTTTTTCTTTTCTTCTTTTTCTTTTTTTTTCTTATCCTTTTTCTTTTTCTTGCATATTATTACATTTACATTCAGAAATAAATAAATAAAATAAATAAATTTACAAAATCGAAAACAAAAGGAACAAAACTCAGATAGGAATGCTTCGGACCAGTAGAGACGCGCGGGTCAGCTTCGAGCCTTAGGTCAAATTCGGATCAAGTCTCTTGGATTTGAGTCGGGCTTCGATAGCAGTAGCAACACCAACGTGAATCGGCTTGATATGAACACCAAAACCAATAGGTGAGGGGTGTTTCGTGTGTTTCTTATTGGGGACAAGGGGGGTAGGCAAAGTGTCATGGTGGTCAGAGGCAATTCGGGTGGTGGTCAAGTTATGGTAACGGCAGTGGTGGTGTTTCAGCTATGCGTTGGTTGCTAGAACTTAGTATAGGGTTTGGGGTGGTGTTTTAGGTGGTGTGGAGCTCGGTTGTAGATTTAATTTGGGACTAAGGTGGTCGAAGATGGTATTTTGAGAGAGGGTGGCTTATGGCAATTTAGGGTTTAGGTGGCGATTGTTGGTGGCACTACTAAGGGCCATGGCAATGGTCGAGAGGGATTAGAATGGGTAACTTGAACTACAAGTAGTACTCCTATGGTGGTGAGATCGAGTGAGAGTGATTTGAAGAGAGAGAGAGTGAGTTAAAGAGAGAAAGATTGCGAGAATGATAGAGAGAGTATTTCAAGTGATTCAATAGCTTGTGAATTGTTTGTATGTATCCTTGGATGCTAGTAAGCCTCCTATTTATATACGAAAACACCAATTGAATAAGGAAGGATCAAATTTGGAGTTAAAAGAAAAACCTCGAAAATCAAGTTTCTTTCGAAATTTGGAGCTCGATTTGAATACTCCTTTGATTGAATTTAGATGTGTTCTTGTGTTTGATTCAAAGTAAGCCATGTAGTAAACAAAATCAAAGCAAGAGATTGGGCATGAGTATATAGAATTTGTGTGAAAATTGGAGCTAAAGTAGAGGGAGTAGGTTATTCTTTACTGAGAAAAGTAGAGGAAAATCTAGAGAAAATGAGAGAAAATTGAGGGAAAGTGCTAACATGGCACTATGTTAGCCAATCCAGCTGATCATAGCATGCCACATGTCAATGGTGATACGTGGTGTTACGTCAGCACGGGTTTTCCAACCCAACGCTGCTACGTGTCAAGACACGTGATGTAATAAGATCTTGATACGTAGTAATCCCTGATGTGACAAAAATAAAAAAACTTATACATGCCTTCTCTAAGATTCAAACTCCTAATCTCATACTTATCCCAATGCCAATGTCCATATGCTTATTCGTTAAGTCATTGGCCTGTATCTTGTCTATATGTACAATTTAATTGCATATATGAACTCAGTCAGCTTAAGCTAGATTTAAATCTAAGCTCAGGTTTAACGGTCTAAATTTTAAACTTATTTCAAAATTAAAAATCTATCCTATTAAAATGTTATTTTCTAAAATCTTTTATTTCTTTTAATTTTTCTTTTTTTTTGTAATTTTTCAATTTTCAAAATGTTTGTATTTCTTATCTAAATTTCTTATTTTTTATGCTTTTTCTTACTTTTGACTTTTTTGTATTTTTCTAAATTTCTTAATTTTTTGAGTTTTCTTTAATTTCTTATTTTTTGTGTTTTTCCTAATTTAAGGCTTATTAAGAAAAGAAAGAAAAATAAAGCAATAAAATAAAAGAGCAAAAATTGGGTGTCTACAATGGTTATTAAGGGAGACATCTCAAAGCTAAGAGTAAACAATATAGATGAGGAATCTAAGGAGGAAGAGGTTCATGTTGAGAAAGAATTAATTGAGGAGAACGTGTTTGCTGAGTACTTGGACCAGTTACTCATGATTATTCGACGCACTATGAACATGGAACCCTTACAAGAGGAAGAGTAGAGAGAGAATTTGTTTTATACTACCTGTAAGGTAAATGATCAGGTCTGTGCCCTTATCGTAAATAGTGAAAGCTATACCAATGTGGCATCAACCGATTTTATTTCAAAACTGAAGTTGTTGACTGTTGCACACCGAAGCTGTACAAGTTGCATTGGTTGAGTGAGAAAGGAGTATTACATGTCACTCGACAAATACTACTATTGATCACTATAGGGAATTACTTAGACTAGATTCTCTAAGATGTACTGCCCATATATGCTTCCCATGTCTTGCTAGGTAGACCGTGGCTGTTTGATATGAGAGTTATTTACGATGGCTACAAGAACATGTACATATTTGAGAAGGATGACCAGAAGATCACATTGAACCTGATGACGTTGAGAGAAGTTAATAAATTATAGAAAAAACTCACCTATGGAACGAGGAAGGCTCTGGTGATGAGTAAAGTCGAGCTCTAAGAGGCCATTAATGTTGACGAGTTGACCCTCAAGTTAGTCAGGTGCCTATTCGAAATGAAGGAGTAGGGTAAACTATCTCAGGAAATCAAAGAGTTGCTTGATGAGTATGCTGACCTGTTCCTAAAACAGTTATTTAAGGGGTTGCCCCCTAACTCGAGGCATAAAGCACTACATTAACTTAGTATCCAGTGCCATACTACCAAATAAGCTAGCTTATCGGATAAATCCCAAACAAGCTTCTGAGCTACAATGTCAAGTCAATGAGTTGTTGGAGAGAGAACATGTCTAAGAAAGTCTCAATCCTTGCACTATACCGGTGCTTTTGGTGTCGAAAAAGGATGGAACCTGGTAGATATGTGTTGACAGTCGAGCCGTGAACAAGATCAAGATCAAATACAAGTATCTAATCCCGAGATTAGAAGACATGTTGGATGATTTAAGTGGAGCTAAGGTCTTTAGTAAGATTTGCTTGAAGTTTAGCTATCATCAAATTCGCATGAGGTTGAGAGATGAATTGAATACTGCGTTTAAAACTCGGCATGGACTCTATGAGTGAATGGTCATGCCATTTGGCTTATTGAATGCCTTGAGCACTTTCATGCAATTGATGAACCACGTGTTAAGACATCTGATTAGAAAGTGTGTCGTGGTGCACTTAGACGACATATTAGTTTACAGCGCTAACATGCCAAGTCACTACAAGCATCTTTGAGAAGTATTGGATATCTTCTATGTCAAGAGACTATTCGGCAATCTCAAGAAATGTTGCTTTTGCCAGGAGGAAGTGGTATTCTTGGGCTACATAGTTCATGGAGGAGGCTTACAAGTGGATGATGAAAAGATCTGAGAAATTGTAGTATGGCTAACTCTTACTACTTGTGTTGATGTAAGAAGTTTTCATGGATTGGCTTTATTTTATAGATAATTCATCAAGAATTTCAACACCCTCACCTCGCCTCGCCTCTTACTGAGCTCACGAAGAAGAGCACCAACTTTCGATAGGGAGGAAAGGAGGAGAGGAGCTTTGCTAAGGTAAAAGAAAAATTAACTTCTGCCCCAGTATTGGTTCTACTTGACTTTACGAAAATATTTGAGCTGAAATATGATGCATCAAGCATTGGAATAGGCATTGTCATAATGCAGGAAGGTCAACCAATTGCCTTCCATAGTGAGAAGCTCAAAAGGCTACAGTTAAATTACTTCGTGTATGATAAGGAGCTCTTAGCGCTGATCCAAACACTATAAGCGTGGCAACACTATTTACTGCTAAGAGAATTTGTCATATATACTGACTATAAATCACTATGATACCTCTGAAGTAAGATGAAGTTATCGAAGTAGCAGGCGAGATGGGTTGAATTGCTTGAAGGATTCAATTTCATGATTAAATACAAGCAAGGAAAGAGCAACATAGTTGAAGATGCTCTTTCAAGGCGACATGCGCTTTTAACCGAATTGTAAACCAAGCTGTTTGGGTTTGTAAGTATCAAGGAGTAGTATTTTGAGGATCCACACTTTGGACCCATAATCATACAATGTGTTGATGGAAGGATAGTGGATGAGTATCATGTGGAGGACGGTTATTTGTTCCGTATTGGAAATCATGTGTGTCGACCTATTCACTATGGGAACTATTGATCAGAGAAGCCCACAGTAGAGGACTCTCTAGACATTTTAGAGAAAGAAGGACCTGTGAACTGTTGAATGGTCGATTCTTCTAACCGAGGATGAGGAGAGATATGCACTAAGTTGTTGATAGTTGTGCCATGTGTAAGAGGGCTAAGTATCGAGTTGAGTAAGGGAAAGCAATGCCTTTACCTATTTTAACAAAGCCATGGACTGAATTGAGTATAGACTTTGTTCTTGAGCTACTATGAACTATTCGAGGCAAAGATTCTATAATGGTCATCATGGATTGTTTTAGCAAGATGGCACACTTTGTGCCTTACTAAAAAACTAATGACACTTTGGCTATTGCTTTTCTTTTCTTGCAAGAGATTGTACAATTACATGGCATACAAAGAAGTGTAGTCTTCGATAGGGATCCAAAGTTCTTGAGCCATTTTTAGAGGACCTTATGGCGTCAAATGGGGACCAAACTACTATTCAGTACTTCCTATCATCCCCAAATTGATGGTCAAATAGAGGGGGTTAATTGTACCTTGAGATAACTACTCTAAGCTATAGTGAGAAAGAACTTGGCTGATTGGGACGTCTACTTATTAGTAATCAAATTCGCTTACAACCATATAGTGTACAACGCTACTAAGCAAACACCCTTCAAAGTAGTCTGGTTTTAATCTCGAGTTACCCCTCGATCATACCCCTATACTTGTACCAGTGCAAGAGGACCTTGACGCAAGAGGACCTTAATGCAAGAGCACGAGCACAATCCTTCCAGCACATCTATGATAAAGTCACTTGGTACATCGACCAAGTTGCTAGAAGAATGTGAGAGAAAACCAAGGATAGGACGGCTAAACAATTCTAATAAGGAGACTTGATATGGCTACAACTTAGTAAAGAACAGTTCCCAAACAAGAGGAGAAACAAATTATCTACAAGAGTTGAAGGACCTTTTAGAATCCTCTAAAAGATCAATGATAATACCTACAAATTGGATTTTCTCGAAGACTATAAGGTTTGTAATGTCTTCAAAGTTGATAACCTCAATCTATCTCACCCTGACAGAGAACTGAACGAAGACCATTTGGATTTGATCTCAAATCCAAAATAACTTAGAGGGAATGATGGGAATTAGGTTATCGGACCATTGATCCGCAGCCGAACCCAAGGATTAGAGGGACTAGCAAGACGAATTTTCTTATTCTAGCCGACTTATGTAGAGGCTGAATATCTCCTTGTCGACCTATTTTGCTTGCCAAGTCAAATGACTGTTTATTTCTTACATGTTGTATGCAGAAAAGCGAAAAGCCGAGACAACAACCCATCTTCATTCTCATATATGCCTAGCTAATTGCTTACTTGGTTGTACCCTTGTTAAGATGCCAAGAGAAAGAGTTTAGAATGACCAAGCTACCCCTGCTTGGACAAGTAAGCTGTCTGTATCTTTTTGTTTATATCTTCCAACAACATCACCAATATAGCATCGCCACATGTATAAAATCCATTGCACCAATGATTGTTTTACTTCTATATTTTTTTTTACCTTTTTGTATCTTGTACATTACTTCCTTAGGAAATATCCTCTTTTTCTTTTTTCTTTTGGGTAAGTTACCCTAACTTATGAGTATAAATACCCATGTACATGTAGCTGTAAAGGTGATTAAAATCAGATTACTATTAATACACTTTATATTTTCTTCCTTGCGTAAACACTGTTATTTACTCTCAACATCACTCTTATCTTAACCCTTAAGTAAGGTTAGGTGATAAGTAACTTTACCGAACCGATTCGTGTGTCATATTGAATTGCGCTGTGAATTCTTGGAAATTCCATTGGTGCATTATATCCTCTAGAACTGTTCGTGGGTTTTTGCTTATCCCTAATTTACATTTGTCCTTTCACACATACCTCATCACTTTCTTTTGAGCTTTTTATAAGTTCAAACCCATTCAGCGATCAATTTTGTTTATTTTTGGTCATGGTTTGCACCACTTAACATAGATAGATTGAAATAGTTCAACCCTATCAGTATGACCTTAACTCTGATAGAATTGACTCTATGGTACCTCTTGGGATTAACTCATTGGCTCAGCTCTCTCTATTACTTAAGGGGATTCATTCTTTTGCTCTTCGGCCTAGCACTTAACCCTCAAGTACTTAGCTCAATCGTGATGTGCTCTGCTTAGATAGCTCTTTGGGGTGTCTATCCCAGGTTAGACTCTAGTTGTGTCACATTGGTTTTTTCCCCCTATAGACACCAAAACGTCTCCCCATCACTATAGATTGGCTAACTATCATGTTGGATCATCTTAGACAATTCGATTGTATGCTTAAGGAACCTATTTAGCCATTCTCTCTCTTTGCCACCCTATTGGCAACAAGTCTACTTAGGTTGGGGAGGGGGGAAGGGCAGGCAAGGAAGGGAAGGGAAGTGTTAATAGGATATTTTTACATGGGTCCCTTAGTCCCAAGTTGACTTATCTAGACCATAGGTCAATTTGATTAGGCCCATAACAGGCTTAATTCTTTAACACCCGACCTAGTCATCCGATTAGCTGACCTCAATATAAGCTCTCTAGACAAGCTAGCCCTTCTAAATAACTTACCTAACCTTAAGTGGTCATAATGGTTATTAGACAAGTGGATAAGGCTTAAAGACTTGGTCAAACACCATTACCTTACAAATCGAGAACACTTTAGACTCCATACTCTCACTACTTAGATTGTGTAGACGTGTCAACATGCTACATGTGCTTCCTTGATTCTTGACGGCCCTCCTCTATAAATAATTTCAAGCATCCCAACGAGAAGGGACCTTAACTCATTGATGACACTTATACTCTCCTTGCAAACCCTTTGCACTCTTGCATACTCTCTCTCTTCATATAGTTTACTGACTTAAGCGTTAGAGTAGTTACATTATATAACACTTCAATGCCCTTCACCGTGTTCTATTTTGTAGGTCCACTACACAAGCATAAAGCCCAAACCAATCTACTCTACCCTACCGACCAAATCCAACCGACAACACTATTTATAGTATTTAATTTATTACTTTTGACAATACATGCAATAAATATGTTAAAAGTATGTATGATTTGACATTTATAGACTTCTATTAAAAAAAAATAGTCTTATTTCTTAGTAATATGGGACTACCTTTTATTTTTTGAATTTATTTGTTACCTCTAAGTTTTTTGTCCTACATTGGTGATACTCCGGTTCAAGCTTAATGTAGTTTTATATAAATAAATGCATGTTTCGATAATTGCTTTACAATGAGGAAAAAAAATTTCTTTACAAATTCGGTTAAAGGTTTACATGACTTTTGGTTCATTTTTTTAATTTAAAATTTAATTAAGTATATTTTAATTTTTAAATAATTAAAAAATAATTTTAGGGTATCATGAGTCATGGGTCTGAGAATCGTTAGAAACTAGCTTAGTCAGGCCACTGCTAGTTCCAAGCTTTTGGAATTGCAACTTGGTGGTTCTAAATCTGGTTCCAAACTGGGTAAGGACCGTGCTATCGTTCCCTACTACTACCACTGCATACATATAATTGGGCTTGTATCAAATGGATAAAACATGACCGGTGCTTAACAAAAAGAAGCATAATGGGACTTTACAATCATATTAGGGCAACTTTACAAGAAAACCAATAAACAGTTTGTCCCCTCAAATTAAGCCTAATTACAAAGAATCAACTTTCGAAACTCCCAGTCATGCACCTCCAGCTACAAAAACCGAGAATAGTTCTGAATTGCCCAAGTCACCATATACTTCATTCTCTTCATCATCTTCTTCTGATATCCTATTATGATTTTAGGTTTTCATTTCTAGTCGTTTTAATTAGATCCACGTCAGGGTGTGACATGGCAGCGGACGAAGCCCTAGCGGTTTTGCTGTGATCTCATGACATCTCGATTGATTATTGATATTTATTAAAGTTATTTTTTTTAAATATAATTTGGGGATTCTATTTTATTTATTTGTTTGTTTTTATTTCATGTTGATTTTGAGTATATATTCGGCTTGAGTCTATTATCAATCTCTCTTGGTATAATGGCTCAGGCGCTATGAAAATTAATTAATATATTAACTAATTAGAACGCACATAAGATGGATGACTAACTAAAAGCTCAAATCCACGGTCAAGAAGAAAAAAAAAAAAAGCCTTGACTAGAGCTCCCATGACATGTTTAGTTTATGGAACGAAATTGTGTAAGATAAAGATTTTAATTTTTAAGAAGTAGGCAATTACTTTATTTACTTGCACTTACAATGGGATCGCTAATGTATTTGGAATATATCTAAACTTATAGACATGCTTTTACTACAATTAATGGCTTGATTGTTGGATTAGGTTCCATATGTAAATATAGAATTATATCATAAATGGTTAAGGAATAGTTACTTTATTGATCCCACAAATAAATTATAATTATTTATTCTACAACAATAGCAATTTTATGAGATAATTATTTCACGAACCAAAATGTAGCAAGGTTTTGATGGCCGGCCACTGGCATCCTAATGAACTTAAGCTACGCGCCTACGCTACACAACAATTGCTTGAGAATGTGGACAGAAGGATCTAAGTCAGGGCATGAACTTGTAAGATTGGTTAATTTCCAAAAAAGCTGCTAGACTATTTAGGAAGAGAGAGTAAATTATCCTCAGTAGAATGGAGCTTGTGATTAGAAAGAATAGGAAGAGTACTCGTCTTGCAACCAAGATAATTGACAAAATCCAAGATTTCCATAGCATAATTTCTCTCACACAGAAATACATTTAGGAGTTCAAGCAATTCCACACTCCAAGATAAACTTCAATTACCCCAAGTCTTGTAAGGCAAAATTGGGATGCAAGAAATTGTTTAACATCATTAATATGATTCATGCTCTTACTTCCAAGGCTACATCATCAATATACACCATCAAAGTAACCAAGTCATCACAAGACCCTAGATTTTTTCTATTAAGTATAACTAGGTAAGGAATGCATTTTCATGATGCCTATTTAAGATAGTAGAGCAATTTGCTTCAACAACGAAAAAGCTTAGAGGAAGAAGTGAGATAATCTTGAAGCATAGCTAGGAGGAATGTCCATAAACACTTCTTCAATAAGATCCCCATTAGAAAATGCATATTTATGTATTCCATGTATCAATATCCGTAAAAGTGAAACACAATCTAGCTATGTAATGTTTCACAATAAGATCAAAAGTTTCTCGATTACTAAATTCCCCACATTGCCAATGACCCTTTTCCACAAATCTTGCTTCATATCAATTAACATTGCTAGAAGGATTATGTTTAATGCAATAAGTTGATTTATATCCCATATTAGATGTATAATTTCATTCTAAAACATCTAAGTTCTCGGTTTTGGTATCATTGTAAACAAAATTAGAGCTATAAACAACTCAAGTTAAGACGATATGATGACAAGCTCGAGCTTACACTCGACATGAGCTAGTTCAAATTTAAAATTTTGACCTCAAGCATAATTTTAAGTTAGTTCAAACTTTTCTAGACCTGATTTATCTAAAAAATTTAGTTTTTTTTATTTTTTTTTCTAATCAAAATAATCTAAGCTCGACCCGAGCATGATTAAAATTGCGAGGTAATTGAGTCAATCGTTATAAAACCTGAACTTGAGACAGTAAATGACTCAAGTAATTTATCATCAAATTACAAGGTGGATTATCTGATTAGTTAATGTAGGTTCTGTAAATGACACGTCTGATGTTTTCAAATGACGAATAGTTCTTAAAATGGTTGTCAAACGCGACTTAGTAAACGTCAGGCCTTTGTTTAAGTAAGTACAGCCAAGTGACTCAAGAAAAATCAATTTCATTGGTTATAAAATTTCCTTAGAGATTCTTTATTTGGGCCATATTACCCTTTACACGTTTGAGATATCGTATGATCTCGCATGCAATATACCCTCCATAATTACTCATATAGATATTTATTTATTTATTTCCAAAGTTGTATAGATTCTTTCAACGGTTGAGTATGGAAACATATATATATTTATATCCAGTTTTCACCAAAAACCCATGTTTGTTTTAGAAAAGCACTTTATCACAATGCAAATTTATTCTTGATATTTTGGCAAAAAAAAAAAACAAAACTTATTCTTAATATTTTGTGGAAAACTAATTAAAAGACTAACTTTTAATACCCTAAAAATGGCAAGTAGGTATATTCCATTCCAATCTTCTTTTTTTTATTTGCAAAAGAACAAAAATTTTATTCATTGAAGTATAAATACATCTAGTATTGATAAAATACATCAAAAGGAATAGTGATCCAAATATCTGATTACAAAACAGACAATTTGTGAATAAAGATGAATGACATTGACTTGGAAAAAATTCCTGTGCAATTGCAGAATGAAACTTGTGAATCTAGTTGGCAAAAAAAAAGGCCTAAAAATATGACTATGACGAGGTTTTTATTTGTTGATGGAGGAACAGTTGAAACCTTCGGATTTGAATCAAGACATCCTTTTATTATAACAAACATGCAGCAAAATAGTGGTTACACCAGTTGAATTGGGGACGAATGGCCGAAACATAATAGCGATCAAGCCTAGATTTTCCTTAGAGAAGAAAAACCTTAGTGGGATTAATCTTCCGTTCCAACCATTAAATATATGAATCAACAACCACAGCGAGGATTTATTTCCACTACTAGGATCATTACCGAAAAATTATTCTCATCGGAAACTCTCTGGCAGCGCCTTGAGTGCCGCCGACTCGGCTTTACTACACTTGTGGGTTGAACCGTTGTTGGCGATCTAAAGTAACTTGTTTCCACATCCCCGATAGGTATTTGAACTAAAAGCAAGTTCTTTTCCCTTACTTTCACCCCACACCACAAGAAAGAGTGTAATCCAATTATAATGAAGATGGTTCTAAACATAATGTCAAAAAATATCTTAAGTACCATGATTAAGTATAACCCCTCTTATAAAAATTAAGTACCTAAACAAGCACCAACAATTTTAGACTTTGTGTTATAACAAAAAAAAAAAAAAATACTAACTAACTAACTATATATATAATATTTTTAAGTACATAAACTTCCACTTCTCAACTCATTCTCCAATCGCTCCTTCACCATAATTTTAATAAGATATCAAAAAAGATAATGAATGTAAACATCATGTTTCAAATAGAAACAAATAAGATAAGTATGAAATAATATCAATTTTCAAATTTCAAACTATAAAAAATCGAGGTATACATAAGAAACAAGCAATAGGAATGACAAACCAAGGATATAGATTCATTATGAAGATCCAGAATAGACAGAATAATACCCAAAGTGGACAATAAATGAGGGCTGCTCTGTAACTTGTTCTCGCACATGTATGTATAGAGTTGCATCGGCTGCCACAATAATAACAAAAGTTCGTGCCACATCTGCACACGTGGAGAAAAAATAGGTTTTTATCGGGTACTGCGATTCCAACAAATCTAATCATATTTGAAATAGAATCACATCTGCAATATTAAACCTTCTAAACATTATTTTAGATTTCTAGATTTATCAAATAATTTACTAATTCTTAACTAATGTTGTGTTGTTGTTATAATTTCCCAAAGAGTCCTCTTATTTTGAGGATGACTATATGTATGTTGCTAAGGTTTTTTTAAATTGTATCCGTATGTGCATGTACGCATGTGTGTATGTGTGTGTGTTAATAATTGTAATTCTAAGTAACTTGCATACCTGCAATGAATAACTCTGCAACCGCCATTGCGCTCGACATAATTCCTACAAGCAGGGCATCTTTGCCAATCGTTTCCACGTGGAAGATAATCCCTATCGTCTCTGGGGCATTGATGGCCCTCCTGCCATGGATTAGAACACCTAAAACAACAACTTTTCTTGCAATTAGGGCAAGTGATATTTCGATTTTGAGCATCAGTCACCCCACTACATTCGTCTACTATGACTTCCAAGCATGCCATGTTTGGACAGTGACATCTTTCCAGTCCTCGAATGGTTGACTCACATAGAAGATCACACCATCTGTCAAACAATGATTTGGAAATAAGTTCCTTACATTTGAAAGGATTTAGTATGTGATTCTTGCAGGCTGCCTTCAATGGACATCGAATACTTGCGGTATTGTTTGATATTTCTACTTCTATGTATTTGACGATGCAACATGTGCAAAAAGAATTAAAACATGCTCTAAAAGGCTGAGTCTTGAAACATTGATCGAAGAGAACAGTCTCCATGCAAATTTTGCACTCAAATTCCTCCATCTCTTTTCTAATTTGCTTGCTTTCGTAGAAAATAAAATAAAATAAAATTAACACTTCAGCACATGCTTATTAATTCATGGGGATATATATATATATATGCTAAGTATATCAAATCTAACCTATATCAAATATATCATAGCATAACAAATTTAAGATAGATATCACAAGATTCACTTTGATATTCTTAATTTTTAAATGATATGACCCTTAATTAATTATGAAAGCAAATATATTTGGTCATTAAATTTGTTGATTTAATTTTGTCGGATGAAAATTCATTGTCCCAAATTTGCCGTCTCCAATGTGTCTTAACCTATAATTTTATGCCACATTATATCTAAATTCATCAAGAAAAAGCTTCCTTATTTCTTTTCTATATTGTTGTGGAAAATGGTAGAACTTTTCTCATTCGTAGAATACCAAATCTGATACATGACATGTGAAATTTAAAGTTAGAGAAAAATAATAATCTTATTAAAGAAACAAAATGTTTAAAATTTATTTTATATTATAAAAATAATGGGGTAGATGCAATTCAAACTTAATATGTAATTAATATAGATTTTTTAGTATTATGATATAAACAATTTTAAACAAATGTTTAAAATTTATTTTATATTATAAAACTAATGGGATAAATGAAATTCAACCCAATATGTAATTGATATAAATTTATAGTATTATGATATAAGACAGTTTTATATCTCATATGATTATTTTATTATAGTATTACGGTATAAGATCCTTTCACCATGAAGTAATTGTTCCATTCTAATTTAGTAAAATATTCATTAGTGAGTGCAGCTAATATCATTTTACTATCGTATAAATGTGATTGTTTATTTTTTGGATATTTACAATATAAATTAAACATTAAAAACACATGCATATAAACGTACATAATATGTGCTTAAATATAATTACTTGCAATAAAGACTCATATAGTTAAATAATAGACATATAATATTATATGTATAATAAATATATATATCACATTTTATGTTTTAAAATATATAACACATGATAACCTCCAATTTCATATTTTTGTTTTGCCTCAATTTTGAACACCTAAATATTATAACATATGATAGACATATAATATCCTAAGTACACATTGTATACATTTATATGTATGTTTTTAATATTTAATTGCTATTAAAAATATCTAAAAATAAATAATTACACATATACGATCGTAAAATGATATTAGTTGTGCTCACTAATAAAACAATAAAAATTACTATCAATCTATATCAAATTATTTCAATACGAATATTTTCTACTATAATCAATATACTTTACATTGTTAATAATCGCATTTGTATTTAATAATTACAAAAATTTCAATAATTTGTTTTAGTTAAGCTAAAATTTTAGTGATTACATATAAGATACTAAATAGCACATTAATATTAAATTAATAGATGGTGCACCTACAATGGGTGTGCAAAAATATATAGATAGATTTAGATAATATAGATAATATATAAACACTTTTTTTCTTGCCATCAAATTAAACGTCTTAGCATAGATTTTCCCACATGGAGTCTAATTAATTATTTTTCCATGTAACTACTGAGTGGGAGTCCATATGTACTTTCACAAAAATCTCAACAATTGAAATTAAGGATATTTTTATGACCCCATCATTTTTTTTAAGAAACGATACTGTTATCTATTTCATCTTTAATTTGATTATCTTAAAATTTAAATTATTAAATAAGCCGTAAATTCATTAGATCATATTTAAAAATATAAAAATGAATAGTGAGATGATGAATATGATTAATTCCATCAAAATAAAAAATGGAACCAAAGAAACTGAAATCAATTATTTAAGAAAGGAAATTTAATATGCCAAGATGTGCTAGCATAAAGTTCACGTAAACAAACAAAGGAAGCTTAATGGGAAACGTAACAACAATTTCGAGGAGAGAGAGAAGACCGGTGTGTTTTAAGTGTTGGTAGAGAAATTTATGGAAAAAAGAAATCGATGGAGGGAGAGATGGAAAGAGAAGTAGTGGAATTTAATTTATATTGTAATATATTTATAGTTTCAAAAAGTTATTTTAAGTATTGTTTTTTTTTTTATTTTTGTACTTAAGTTTTAGTTGAAAACCTAAATATTAATTTTAAAGGGTACGGTTATGTAAGTTCCTTTGGACTTTAATAGTGTAGATAATTATTTCTTAAAATGTATATTTATGATATCAATTGACATTATTATTATTATTATTATTCCCATCCAATTGAAATTATTATATATGCTTAGTATGCAAAAAAAAAAAGTACAATTAGAAAAAATCTTAAGCAAATTTTTATATCACATCACATATCTACACAACCACGTTTGACTTTTAGTTCTAAATTTGCATTGAGAAAGTAAATTGAAGATTTTGATTTATTTTATGTCCTACATAACTTTTTTAGGTCCACAAATTTTTCTATATGAATACAGAGCTTGTATCCTTATTGAAAATATATTCTTCTACGTCGTACTAACTTTATCGAATGTCTAATTAAAAAAATTTTGGATATCTTAAGATATTTGAATATTAGATTATAAAAGATTCTTATGGGGAAAAATTATCAAAATCAAACTTATCAACATCTAAGCATCCCAATGCAAGCTTCACTTGAAACATCAAATATGTAAGCTTTGCAAAATCACCCGATTATAAGTACAATATTAAGTCAAGGAACACTAATTAGTCACTAAGTGATCCAATTTACTTAGGTCACTGAGCAACCTTACATATTGACTTAATCATTCAGCTACTTAACGATTAAACAACACTTACTTAGTCATTAAGTTACTTATCCATTAAGTCATTATGCTTTTATTTTCCATTATGTTTATCATCAGTTTTCAAAATTAACTATGGTACAATTAATTGCTTATCATTATATATTGGTCAGTTTCATCATTCCTCCATATATTATTTCATTCTCCCTAATTAGTTTTATTTATTATGTATATCTACTGTGAAATAGGCCATGGAACCGTCTCTTTCTTTCTTTTGTTGTTTCTTAATCGAAGTTGTCTAAAGATTACTTCATATTATCATTTCCTCTTCTTAAGAAATCGAAGTAGACAAATTGATCTTTTATATTATAAGCTTGAGACTAAATATCATGATTTATTGGCATAGAGGATGAATTCTTTAACCATGAAGTATCGGGAGTTAATTACCCTTTGGGTTTATGATGATAATTTGATTATCTTAGCTGTGAGAATTTATATCAATAATCCCGATGTTACACGCACTGAAGCCCTTGTTAAGTAGAATTATTACATGAAATTAAACATTTTAAAACTAATTAATTTTGTAAATTTAATTATTAAACGATATGGATTAGCGCTGTGATAAGATTAATGCACCGTAGGGGTGTGAAGTGGGCGGTGGACAAAGCCCTAGTGGTTTTGCCGTGAGCTCATCTAATAAACGACTTCTCCTTCCATTGAGCTTTAATTCACATTGATCATTGATATTCATTTAATTTTTTTAGTTTACTTTAGAGATACTGTTTGTTTTATTTTATTTTATTTTATTTTTTAATTTTGTCTCATGTAGATTTTGAGTGTTTGTTTGGCTTGCGTCCATTATCATTTCCTCTTGGTATAATGGCTAGGGCGCTATACGTGTTTGTGGTCTATCCTGATGGAAACACTTCGTAAATTTTTTTTACGTAATTGTAAATTATTAAATGTATTGTGATGTTTCACCATAGGATCAAAAGCTTCAGGATAACTAAATCCCCAACACTGGCCATTAACCATTTCCACCAATCTTGCTCTCCATCGGTTAACATTGCTATCTGGATTATATTTAATGCGATAAGCTCATTGACATCCCTGTAGATGTGTCATCTTTTTCTAAAGCATCTAATTCCGCGGCCATGGTTTGGCACTATTATAGATAAGATTAGGATTACAAATTATTCGAATTAACGTGTTATGATGGGAAGTTAGAGTTTGAGCTCGATTTGAGTTAGATCAAACTTAAAAATTTGAGTTCAAGCATAACTTTAAGTGATATTCAAAAAATCTGAAATTAATTCAGTTAAACTTATTTAAACTCAATTTATTTAACAAAATATGTTTCTTCTAATCAAAATTATCCATGATTGACTAGAGCTTAATTAAATTTACAAGGTAGTTGAGCCAATTATCATCAAACTTAAACTTTCCAATAAAATACTCAAGCAATTTGTCTTCAAATTACGAAGTGGATTATCTGATTCGTTAATGTAGCCTTAAATTCTGTAAATAACAAGTTTGATGTTTTCAAATTACGAGTAGTCCTCATGATAGTTTTCGATCACATACTGGATAAACAAGAGATTCTTTATTTGGGCCATACCACTTACATATTTTAGATACAGTGTTATCTCGCATGCAACATTACCCTCGGTAATTAATTACTTATATAGAATATTTATTTATTATTTTTTAGCCGAACCTGTATAAAACCTCCTAACAGTTGAGTATTAAACAAAAAAGAGATTATCCCATTTGTGAAATAAAAAAAAAAAAAAAAAAACCACGTTTATAATCTAGCCCAAAAAAAGTATTCGCTTTTATTAACATCTTCTATTAAAACTATGTCATATAATAAGTGGGACTATATGATCCCCTATACGAAAAGCATACGGTTTTTTTTTTTTTTTTATATATCATATTGTAAATGAGGGTGTTGTTTGATCTATTACTCATATGTGATGGGGATATATTTCCACCGCTAGGATCACTAGCAACTTTACTCTCGTTAGGAACTTTCCGACAATGTTTGGAGGGCCCGCTGGTTCGTTTGGCTTTACCACACTTGTTGGATGAACTATGGCCCATCTATTGAAACCTGATTTCACATCCCCAATAGGTAATTGAACCAGAGGCGACTTCTTGATCTCCTCACATTTTTCCCATTGGAAAGAGTGTAATCCGATCATAATAAAAGATGGTTTCAAACACCTTGTCAAAAAAAATTATCTATTGATAGGATATTTTATATGTGGATCTCTTAGCTTATGTCGACTTGCCTAGACCTATTGTTTAGGCATGGTTCATGGATACTCAATCCTATTGTCTTTGTAGCCGACCTCGGCATAAGCCTATTAGACGGTCTTGCCAACCTCAAAGTCTCCTAACGGTTATTAGACAAAATGATAAGGTTTGGAGACTCATCAATTACAACGACCCTACAAATCCGAATTACATTAAACTCTACACTCCCATTGCCTCGATTGTGCAGACATATCAAGGTGTTGTTCATGCACCTTAGCACTCGGCAGCCCTCCTCCATAAATACCAGTAAGCATCTAAACGGTAATCCATTTAAGCTTTTTGCATACTTATACTACATTTAAACCTTTTTGTGTCTTTGCTTTTCTCTATAAGTTAAATTCTAACTTAAGTATTAGAGTGGTCATGCTAAATAATATATCGGTGCCCCTCATTGTATACTCATTGTATATTCCTTTAAAGGCTCACTTTCTTAGCACAAAATACAAATGTCCAGTTCTCTCTACAATCTTAAACAGGATTTTATGTAGATTACCGAAAACTTTTTTTTGTATTTATTTTTGGCATCGACATTTTTTTCATTTTTGCCTAATTATGTTACAACTTGATAGAGGGGGGATTAGAAATTTCATTTATCTCAATAGGATACCAATGTTGATGATACTAGGTTACAACGGTCCAAAATGATGTATTTGATAAAATATGTATTTGATAAAATAAGATACTACAAGGATAAAAGTACAAATATAACCTTTCTTGTAAAATTAAGTACCTAACAAATACTTTAAAAGTTAGAGTTTATTTTGTGTATACTAAAGTACAAAACTTCCGCTTCTCAACTCATTCTTTTCTTCACCTTAATTTTGAAAAGATACTAAACGGGCAATTAATCTAAACATCATGTAAAAAAAAAAAAAAAGTAAGGATCAAATAGTTTCCAAATGTCATAATTCAAGTAATACATAAATTAAGTATAAATAAGAAACAAACTAAAGGAATGTCAACCCAAGGGTCTATAGCTGCTATGAAGATCCAAAATAGACAATATAATACCCAAATTGGACAAAATCTGAGAGCTCTTCTATAACTAGATTTGGCACAAGTATGTATATAGTTGTATCGGCTGCCACAAAAATAGCAAAAGGCGATGCCACATCTGCACGCATGGAGAAAAACTAGGTTTTTATGTCGCCTACTACAACTTCAATCAAGTCTCATAATATTTGAAACAGAACCATGCCTACAATGTTAAAACTTGTAAACTTTATAGCGAATTTCTAGTTATACCAAAAAATTTAATATTTCTTACTTTGTTAATTTCGTGTAATTGTCGTGCTTTCCTATGGAATCCTCATATTTTGAGGATGATCATATCTTGTATGTCTCTTTTAAATCACGTTCGTGCTGTGTGTGTATTTGTGTTGTGTATTTATTTGTTAATAATTATAATTCCAATAAATTGCACACCTGCAATGAATAATTCTGCAACCGCCATTGTGCTCGACGTAGTTCTTACATCCAGGGCACCTTTGCCAGTCATTTCCCACCGGGAGATAATCCCTATTGTTCTTGAAGCATCGATGACCGTCTCGCCATGGACTAGAACAACTAAAACAACAACGTTTCTTGCAATTAGGGCAAGTAATATTTCGATTTTGAACATCAATCACCCCACTACATTCGTCCACTATGAGTTCCAAGCATTTCATGTTTGGACAGTAACATCTTTCCAGTCCTCGGATGGTTGACTCACAAAGAAGATCGCACCATCTATCAAACAATGCCTTCGAAATAAGGTCCTTGCAATTCGAAGGATTTAGTATGTGATTCTTGCAGGCTGCCTTCAATGGACAAAGAATACTTGCAGTGTTGTTCGAGATTTCTACTTCTAAGTATTTGACGATGCAATATGTGCAAAAAGAATTGAAACATGCTCTAAAAGGCTGAGTCTTAAAACATTGATCTAAGAGAGTAGTTTCCATACAAATTCTGCATTCAAATTTCTCCATCTTGCTGTGCTAACAAAAAAAAAAAAATAATAATAATAATAATTGAAATTTGACACCATAGCACATGCCTAATTAATTCATGAAGATAAATACATATCCCCTCCATCTAATTCAGATGATATATACCAAATACATCAAATCTAACCTATATTAAATATATCGTAACAAAATGAATTTGAGATAGATTTCATAGGATTTACTATGATTTTCTTAATTTTAAATGATGTGAGCATTAATAAATTTTGAAAACAAATATATTTGGTCATTAGATTTGTGTAATGATTTTTGTTTATAGATAAGATTTTATGCTTAGAGCAGATGCCCGTTTGATATTCAAAATATAACCTCTTAAGGAGAGAATTTGGTTTATAATAAAATACATTATCATAATATCATCATCAATAATGTTATAGGAGAACAAGCTACAGGTACATGTGACATTGAGAACAAAAAGATCCAAATTGCGCTTGACTAATTAATTGAGCTTCCTATAGAACCATGATACATAGAACTTTTTATTTATGTGACTATTAGGTTGGAATATTACGGGTGTTATAAGGTAATATATGAGAGAACGACAACCTTATATGTTTGGTCATTCCAGTAAGATTAATCTAGAGGATGAATGTTTCAAGAGAGAAAATATTAACCTGATGTTGCTTGTGAATAAGGTTAAAATTTTGGTGTCCTATAGTAGTTAAATTGAAAAAAGAAAGTACAAGGTGTACATAGAGGCCATCTATATTTATATAAGAGTAAGTCAACTCTTTAACAATAATAATTGGTATATCATAGGTAGGTAATTCGTGTTATCGTGTTATATCTCGTATCCATATCTAAACGGGCTCATGTCCAAAAAAAAAAGAACTGTTATGCTATCAATTTATTAATTGTATATGAAAACCTAAACTCATGACCTATAGTATCTCGTGTCCAGGTTGAATCTATTTATATTAGGATTAATAATTTGTGCTATTATCTCATATCTCGTTTATCTTAAGTTTGATACCATTTACCGATTAAAAAGTTATAAGTAAATCTGTAAAATATATATAGATACAAAGAAAAAATAACAAAAATAATATTTAAATTTTACAAAAACAAACAACATAGTGTTTTCATACTTAATATAAAAAGCTATGTCTCAAACAAAAATTTTTAGTTAAGGAAAAACTTACAAAGTATGGAAAATCCAAAAATTTAAATTATATAACATTACTAAATTAAGTGAAACTATGTATTAAATGGATATTAATATTATTTTGATTTTCAAATTTATCATATTGTTTCTTAAATTTTTAAGAGAGATAGCTAAGTAGTCTACACATGAGTTTGTAATTTTTTACCCAATTAAACTATGATGCAATAAGAAAAATATATAACTTAAAATATCTCCCATCTTTAATTGAAATATCTGTTTTAAACATAAATTATTTATGCAACAAAATGCAAATAGGAAGAATATATAGTGTGTCCCATGTCTCGTGTCTAGGTTTGGATGCTTGACTTGTACTTAGATACAAATTTAGCTGTGTTTAAGTAGATCTAATCTATTTGTATTTTGTGTTAAATTTTTCAATACACTAACTTATTTAAACTATATTGTATCATGTCTTGATTCATCGTATTCAAGTTATGAATTACCAACCCTAGTATATATCACAAAATGTAGAAGCAAGGCGGAGCATTCATAAAAAGAAGATTTTAACTTTTGTAGGCAGACAACACTTTGCCAATTACCATTTTATTTTCTTTTTCATATGGCAAAACTCTTGCTATAAAAAATCATCTATTTTTTTTTTTTTAATAGTTACTAATTCAATACATTACTGGATAAAATTACACATAAAAAATAGCACGAAATAGGGGAAAAATTACAATTTACTACATGTTGCCATCATTTTTCCTTTTGGGTATTATATAGGAGTAATACATGATAACTATATAAGAAAACATATATATATATATATATATATTTCTAATATTAGTTACACATATGTTGTTTGATTCTTATTTAGTTTTCCTTCATAGTTAACAAGTAGGCCCTACAATAACATGTACAATTATATTAAAGATGATGAACGGCAGGATTAAAAATGTAAGGGAGCCAATCATCAATCTTATCAAAATCACAAGTTCAATGTTATTATTATGTAAAGAAAAACATACAAACTCAAAATGTTATATTAATAAAAAATATTCAAGTCTCTTATCGCTCTTTCTTGCTATAAGATTAATCTATAGTGGAATTTGTATTAATTTTTTTAGCAATACTTTTTTCTATGTAAATCAAAAGATGGTCGGCGAGAATTTTATAATTCATCTTAATTCTTAACCTATTCTTTATAATGATGGGACCTGTATAAATTATTTTAGCAGTACTTCTTTATATATAAATAAAAAAACAATGAACGTGAAATTCATCAACCATCTTATTTCTTTATCAATTCTTTTAGATATATATATATAGTATACATATATATAAGTTATGTAGACACTCCATTTTTGCTATCTTTCAAAAATTTTTACGTTTAAAAATAAAAACTGAAGAGCTAAAAAACTGAAAACCAAAAAAAAAAGAAAGAAAATTGCAAAAATAAAAGAAAATTGAATTTCAAAAAAATAATAAAATTGAAAAATAAAAGAAAATTGAATTTCAAAAATAGAATAAAGGTACTTCCAGGAGGTGAAAAGTGGTGTTTCAAAGCGTATGTTAATTTTGCATTGTTGAATATGAATCTTAGAGTTAAAAATACTAAATTTTAAAAATTAATTTTCCAACTCTCCTCTGGTGTGCCCATTCTCAAAACCATAAAATAGAATTTGGATCTTTTTCATTTGATATTCCCTTAATTTAAAAATCAATACTTCTTTCTATATAAATCAAAAGATAATGAACGTGAAATTCATCAACCATCTTATTTTTTGGTCAATTCTTTAAGATATATATATATATGGTATACATACATATATAAGTTATGTAGATACTTCGTTGTTGCCATCTTTCAAAAAGTTTTACATTTAAAAATAAAACCAAAAAGCTATAAAATTGAAAACCAAAAAAAAAAAAAAAAGAAAATTGAAAAAGAAAAAAATTCAAAAATAGAATAAAGGTACTTCCAAGAGATGAAAAGTGGTGTTTTAAAGCATAAATTAATTCCGCATTGTCAAATATGAATCTTAGTGTTAAAACATGAATATGCCATTTAATAGTTTTCGAGCTTTCAAGTCAAAAAAACTAAATTTTAAAAATTAATTTTCTAACTCTACTTTGTTGCACCCATTCTTAAAGCCATAAAATAGGATTTGAATCCTTTCCATTTATTATTTCTTTAATTTACAAATCAATAATAATGATTGTCTAGATTTTTTGAATATCACATGATATTATCATATTCTTTATAATATTGACAATTGATTATACGTAGCAACATTTTAAGGGGGTAAAAAGAGGAAAATTGAGAAAAGTAAATGGAGAGGATCCATTTCCAAATAATATTAATTTAAAGTTTTGAATGGTGTTTCATGTAGGTATACCAAAAAAAAAAAAAAATAGGTACTTCATTTAGAATTGAATTGATCTTTTATGCTAAGTACAATCCTACTGAAAAAAGGACCATAAACAAACCATAGTTCAAAATTCCATTAAATTGATTCAATTTTTGAAAATTCATTTCCACATATGCATTGTAAACTTATTTATTAAACATGGTGCAAAATTAATTTTCAAAGAACCATAAGATTTGAGCTAATTTTTGGTTTAAACTTCCATTTTGGGTCTATAATTGGCCCAAGCATTAAAAGTTAAATAAAATTTGAAGATGAATTGAAAATAAGCCATAAATTAGTGGCAAGACATATAGACATGTCCATTAGGGATTTATGTTTTTTTTTTTTTTTTGTGATTACAACGAGGGAAGGAGATTCAAACCTAATTCATTCTATTAGGAAATTAATGTCCATGCCACTAGGCTACAAAGCCACTAGCATAAGGGATTTATGTTTGAGTTGCACTATACATACTTTTATCTTTTTCTATGGTGCTATAGTAAATCATGTGTGTTTGTTACGGACCTCCCGAAATGGGCTATTCTTAGAAGGTTCCTAAAGCCCAAAGACGAAAGCCCAAGCCTACTAAAAGATTATAGATGATGAAATGTTCTAGAAGGTTCTAGAGGAGTCCAGAATCTTATATAGTAGTAGGTGGGGGTAGGTGAAGGTAGTAGTTGGGAATCAATTGTAACCATTAGATCGAATTGATCTTAACCATTAGATTGTAAAGGCTTTCTGTATATATAGGGGTATTCCCTTCAGATGTAACATACAAGTTATTTGAGTGAATACAGTATACTATTAGAGTTTCTCTCTCTACTTTCTCTCTCTAACATTGTGAGTGTATTACAGGTTGACTTAGCCTTCCTTAGTGAGGTCAGGAACGCTAAGTGCCGCACGGGGTCGAGCGACGGAATCCGCCCGTAACAAGTGGTATCAGAGCCTGAAAAAGAAGCTGCTTGTAGAGAAAATGTCATTCGAAGGAGACAACAACACTTCAATGGTCGATGAGTTGGCTGATCATGATGATCGCCGTGTTACCAGGCAAAGGACTAGGTCCCGGGACTTGCTGAACTCCCTCCTTAATAGGATAGATAGAGCGGAGTTGAGCATTGCTGAAGCGAAGGAACAATTCGATAAATCACAAGGCAACCTTAAAGAGATGGAGGAAGAACTTCAAGGCAAGTTGCAAGGAGCATTGAATTAAGCCATTGATCAGTTGAAGCAGTGTGACGAGACGATTGAGGGGAAGAATGAAGTACTCCAAGCTCGAGTCATTGCTTTGGAAACTAAGGAGGAAGGTTATGAAGCCAAGATGGATGCAATAATGGCGGCCATGCGCCAGGAGATTGAAGAACTTAAGAACCAACTAGCAGCATGTCGGGCAGTAATGGTAAGTGGAGTGACCATCCAGTCTGCTCATAGGATCAATGTCCCTAAACTCGAACCTTTTAATGGGATACGATCCACCCGGGAGGTAGACAACTTCCTTTGGGGAATAGAACAATATTTCAATGTTGTAAGAATCTTGGATGACCTCGAAAAGGTACGTACTGCTGCTATGTATTTGAAAGATTCTGTTATGGTATGGTGGCGTAGGAGGGCAAACGAAATCAATACTTGGGCTAGATTTGTACATGAGATCAAGGGGCAGTTCTCTCCCCAAAATGCTGCTAAAGAAGCAAAGGTGAAGTTGCGTCACCTAACTCATAAGGGTGACATCAAGCAATATGTGAAGGAATTCTCAGAACTAATGTTGGAGATCCTAGACCTTAACCAGGATGACGCTCTAGTGATGTTTTTAGATGGTCTAGAACCTTAGGCAAAGTTAGAGCTAGATCGAAGGGGAATAGAAGACATCTCTAAGGCCATAGCAGTTGCTGAAGGCTTAACGGAGTTCAAGAAGACAGAACATAAGATCCCAATAGGGAAGTGGAAGGGGGGAGTTGAGAAGGAAAGGAATGGGAGTTCCTTAAGAGGGAAGCCTAAGATGGAAGAGAGGAATAATGATCGAGGAAGGACTCGTGAAGGAAAAGATGGGGAACGATGGAAGCCTCGAGAATTGAAGTGCTATTTTTGCAATGGGCCCCATTATGCTAGGGAATGCCCAAAGAAAGATCGGTTGGCAGCAATTATGGCAGATGAAAGCTCCAGTGAAGAGGATGAGGCCAAACTGGGTTCGATACGACTACTTAGTGCTATGAAAATGCAGGAGAAGCGAAAGGGGTTGATGTACACTGAGGTAATAGTTGCTGGCAAGAAGTTAAATGCCCTTATTGATACAGGGGCATCTCATTTATTCATCTCCGATGTAGCAGCAAGTAAGATTGGAATAGAGGTGGAGAAAACCAAGACATGGCTCAAGACGGTAAACTCAAAGGAAGTCCTTACTACTGGAGTCGCCAGGGAGATAGAGCTCCATATGGGAAGGTGGAAAGGGAAAGAAACCATCGAAGTAGTACCTATGGATGACTTCGAATTTGTGATTGGGATGGAATTCTTAGATCGTATAGATGCACTTATTGTTCCTCGTGCAGACTGTATATGTATTCTTGAGACCAACTCTCAATGTGTGGTGCCCGTTACAAGGAAAGCTGGTCAAGTCACAAAATTCCTTTCCGCTATGCAACTAGCGAAGGGCTTAAAGAAGAATGAAGTTACGTACCTAACTACATTAAAGGGGGAAGAGACAGGGGATCGAGAGGTAATTCCACATCGAGTGGGGGAGTTGCTAGAAGGATTCAAAGACATCATGCCTAAAGAGTTGCCAAAGAAGCTATTACAAAGAAGGGAAGTGGATCATGCGATTGAGCTAAAACCAGGTACAAAGGCCCTTGCTACTGTTCCTTATCGCATGCCCTTAAAAGAATTAGAAGAATTGAGGCAGCAATTGAAGGAGTTGTTGGAAGCTGGATTCATCCAACCATCAAAAGTACCTTTTGGAGTTTCAGTTCTCTTTCGGAAGAAACACGATAGGCCCCTCCAGGTGTGTATTGACTATAGGGCCTTAGATAAGGTCACTAAGACGAATAAGTACCCTATTCCTTTGGTATCAGACTTATTCGATCGAAAGGGAGAGGCAAGATACTTTTCAAAATTGGAGCTACGATTGAGATATGGAGATGAGTCCAAAAACACTTACGTTATAAGGTATGGTGCATTTAAGGTTCTTGTTATGCTATTGGGGCTCATAAACGCCCCAGCTACTTTTTGTAGTCTTATGAATAGGGTATTAGCACCATTCTTAGATCATTTTGTTGTGGTTTACTTGGATGACATCATGAATTATAGCAAGCCTATGGAAAAGCACCTAGAGCATCTTCATACAAATTGCTTAGCCTTAAGGGAAAACGAGTCATATGTAAAGCTGGAGAAATGTGCCTTTGCAAAGAAAGAAGTGACCCTTTTAGGGCATGTAGTAGGAAAAGGGAAGATCAAAATGGATGAAGAGAAGATACAGGCCATTCGAGAATGGAAAGAACCTACTAAGCCCACCGAATTGAAGTCATTTCTTGGCTTAGTAAGTTATTACAAAAATTTCATATGTGGATACTCTTGAATGGCTACCTCCTTAACGGATTTACTCAAGAAAGATGTCTTATGGGTATGGAAGGAAGATCAACAGAAGGCATTGTAAACCCTAAAGCCAAGCCAAGTAACCATAGGTTTGAACTTAAAACCCAAGGTTTAGGACGATCGGCTAAAGGATCCGATCAAACCCAAATTATAAACTATTTAACAAAATACCAGTAAAAATGACCCTGTAAACTTAAATTTAAGAAAGTGAGTAGTAAAATAAGAGACTATAAAATTTTCAAATTTTAAGCATAATAACTACTAATTACTGAAAAGGCAAAAAGTGTAATATAATAACTAATAAATTAGTAGAGATAGATTATATGTATACTAAAAATTTTAGAATGACCAAAATAATATTTAGGAATGTTTACGTGTACCCTACATGTATTTACGTGTAGATAAAAATACGCGTAATTGCTAAAATAGGCCGAAAATTAAGTAAATAATTAAAGAAAAATACAAAATAATTATAAAAAAATCAGAAAAAAATCAGAAGGAGAGGTCTGCAACTGGATTAGGTCGTGACTGAAAAGAAAAAAAAATTGGCCAATAAAAATGTACCAAACTAAAAGCCTAAAATCAAAGAAATGGGCAAAATCACATCAAATTAATGCACATTAATTACTATGTTTGTCTATAAATAAGGAAAAAATTCACAGAAGACATTTGGACAGTTTGTAATCTGAGAAAAATCGAAACACAAGAAAAATCGAGAGAAATTCCAGAAAATAAAAAAAAAAAAAAGAAAACTGTGCAAATTAGCAAGGTGAACTGGAACCACCACCCACCACCACCTGGGACCGAACCACCACCACCACCCTACCCTAGGACCAGCGTCTGGACCGGCCGACAGCCTTGGACCGGGTTTGGACGGCCAGAAATCCTTGAACCGGTTAGTCATTTACTCATCCCGATTTTTGTATAATTTTGTAAAATTAGTTATTTTGCCCAGAAAATTATGAAACTTGTTATTCTGAGGTTTTATTGTATGTAGATTTAGGAAAAAATATTGATTTAGTTTAATTATGTCTGGAAATATAGGGTTCTTAAGAAATTGATCAAAACCGAGCATGATTAAACCGGAAATTAAATAGGCTTAGGGATGTAGTTTGGGGCTCAAATTTTTTCTGTAGGACTCTCATATGATTTAGAACAGTGCTATGAAGCCCTTTTTTTTTAAATTAATTTTCGAAAATTTTAAGTTAATTTTTAGCCCTAAAATGATGGTAAAATTAGGTGATTTGGGATTAATTAGGTAATTAGAATGTTAATTACTGATTTGGATCCTGATTAGATGATTAAGGAAGTTAATCTCTGCAGTGGAACCCTAATCCTAGCTTTTAGGTACTAATTATGGTTAATTAGAGAAATTAGGTAAAGAATATAAGAAATTAGGAAAATGTGAAAATATAAATTACTAAATCTAAAAAATAAAGCTATTTAGTTAATATTATAATTGAAAACAGAAAAATAATAAATCTGAAATAATATTTAATTTTAAGTAAATATCTCAAAATGTAAAATTTTTACACATCGGAAATAAATCCGATACCTCAGTTAGGGTTAACGTGTACCGAATAGTTAGAATACCAAAATTTCGACCCAATAGGATATTTGAATACCCGAGCATAAGGTGATTAATGTCACATAGGGATTCGAGCCTAATTACGACTTAGGAATTAAAACTAAAATCTAGCTTAGGAGCCGAACCCCGAAATAAAACACAACGAATTATTAATACGTTGTAGGTATACATGAGGAAAATGAGTTACATTATAAATTAGAATAAGAATCTATAAAATACGAGTACTAAAAGAACCTATTTGTATTATAGGACACCCAGAAACAAATCAACTCGCAACTAGAGGATCGAGCGGTCGAGCAAATTCAAGTAAGTTGGGTTATTGCTTATTGTAATAGAGTACTAGTTTTGTAGTGCTCGGAGACTTAGGCTTGTATATGCTTGTGATTTTAAGTAGTTTGCGCATGTGTTTGATGTATCTGAATTCGTGCTGGAATTTGTGCTGTGCGTGATTTTGTGACTGATTTAATTGGTATGAACTTGTTTGAAAACCTTAACCGGAATGTAATCTTAGTCGACCGTAATAACCGAAAACGTCATGCATTGCAACCCGTTAGGGGATCATAGGACTCTCCAACCAAATACCGACCCCTTCGAAAGGGATAGCGCAGGATTGCAAAATGGTCCCTTCTTCATCCTCAGTCGAACTAAGTGACAGGAGAGGAGGTCGCGGCGGGGGTGAAGTCAATGGTTCGAAGGTAGTCGCGGGAGGAGCGAGGTCTCCATTGCACAAGCCTGGGTTTGGTTGTGAGCTGCTGCATAACATGGAACTCCTCAACCCGGATTGGAGCGGGTGAAATTTCTCTGATTTCACAACGGACCGGACTACGTTGTGCGATGACACTTGATTGTTGCATTGCATGAAAATAATTGTTTGATAACCCTGTTTGTGCTTGTATGCATTCATGAGTCTCCAATTCAACTTACTGAGCTGTAGTTGCTCATACCCTTATAGATCCTTTTGCAGGTTCCGATTTGTAATCTCTTCAAGTACCATGCCGCCCTACAATTATCCAGAGGTTAGTCTTTTTGAAGCCAGGGGTGTGAGGATCAAGTTGTTTAGCTTAATGTGTAACCAGACTGACCTTGTAGTTAAAGGATGAAGACTGTTAGTTATTCTGTAAATTAGTAAACTGTAGTTGTTATGTAAATCTTCCTGGGAAGCTCTGTGGACTTATTTATACGAATATTTATGTTTAACAGTAATTTGAGTTACTTATCATATTTATAGTATAATCATTAATCGAACTGTTTACTTCAAAGCGAGTGGTCGTCGACGCCTTGTGTAGATTATCTCTATGGTAGGAACTGTGAGGCCAGTTTCTATCATAGAATGGTTTACACGGCGGGACTGTTGCGACTTCGCAACTTCGGGGCGTAACAGGCATTTGATACCCTGAAGGAAGCAGTCATTAAAGAACAAGTTCTTATGCCCTCTAATTTTGGTGAAGTATCTGAAGTATGCATGGATGATGGGGATTATGCCATTGGTGAGGTTTTGATGCAGGAAAACCATCCAATAGCCTTTGAGAACCGAACGTTGAATGATATAGAGAGGCGATACCCAGGAGATGAGAAGGAAAAGATAGCTATAATACAGTGCCTTCAAGTTTGGAGGCACCTTGTAAGTACAAGTCAGTGGGGCTGGTCTAAGTTATTAGATGTCATACAACTCTCTTTTAATCTACAGAAGAATGAGTCCATCGAACCGAGTCCTTTCAAGATCGTCCTAAGAAGGCAACCCTTAACTCCTCATACAGTGGCAATAGGATATACGGGGTCCAGCCCTCCCGCCTATAAATTTGCAAGGGAATGGCGGGAAAATCACGACTTAGCTCGGACATACTTAGGCTGAGCTATCAAGAGAATGAAGAAGATGGTAGACAAGAAGGGGAGGCCAATGGAATATCAGGTAGGTGACCAAGTGCTTGTTAAGTTACATTTGATACAATGTACGAAGGGACAACTACATAAAGGTCTAATGAGTCGCTATGAGGGTCCATTCTCAATTATGAAACCAGTGGGGCGAGTATCTTACAAGTTGGAACTTCCATCCAAACCGAAATTCCACCTGGTTTTCCACATAAGCATGCTAAAACCATTCCAAAAAGATGAGGAAGACCCTATAACAGCTATATCACAAAGGGCCTCAATAGGAGTACGGGATTCATTTGATAAGGAAGTGGAAGGGATCATAGCTAATAGGCATGTGAAGAGACGTAGACAAACTTCTAGACATGAGTATATGGTAAGATGGAAGGGAAGACCAAAGAGTGAGGCCAGTTGGGCACCAGCCGAAACACTGTGGCAATTTAAAAACAAGATTCAACAATTCCACGATGAAGGAGCGACGAGGGCGTCACCGGATTGAGCGGGGGTGAATGTTATGGACCTCCCGAAATGGGCCATTCTTAGGAGGTTCCTAAAGCCCAAAGATGAAAGCCCAAGCCCACTAAAAGCTTATAGATGATGAAAAGCTCTAGAAGGTTCCAGAGGAGTCCAGAATCTTATATAGTAGTAGGTGGGGGTAGGTAAAGGTAGTAGTTAGGAATCAATCGTAACCATTAGATCGAATTGATCTTAACCATTAGATTGTAAAGGCTTTCTGTATATATAGGGGTATTCCTTTCAGATGTAACATACAAGTTATTTGAGTGAATACAATATACTATCAGAGTTTCTCTCTCTACTTTCTCTCTCTAACATCGTGAGTGTGTTACAGGCTGACTTAGCTTTCCTTAGTGAGGTCAGGTACGCTAAGTGCCGCACGGGATCGAGCAACAGAATCCACCCGTGACATGTTCACATCTTTTGCAAATAAGATACTTCTCCCCAACATGTCAACAAGACACTTCATCTTCTTCCTTAAAGAGACAACTCATTGAAAAAATTGACAAGCTCATCTCAATTCATTCTCATGCCTCTTTCATGATTATGATTTAAATGAATTACATTCAATGACCTAAAGTCACTACAATCAAAATTTTAAATTTAGCTATTAGACTAAGGTTGTACCTATGTTACAAAATTTTGAATTTTTAAATTCTAATAAAGGTTACCTTAATGCTTAATCCATGTATCCCTTGGTCATTTTGATAGGATTAAAGACTAAATCAAAGATCGAGAAGGATTGTAATCTAAAAGTTTAAGCTAATAGCCATTATATTAGAGTTGGCATAGCAGCATCAAGAATCGTACTCGAAAACTCTTCCTTTTACTCAATCTCAAGGAGTTTTGTACCTTAAAAGGCCTCTTTTAAAAAAATATTACAAAAATGAGCCCAAATGGAAAGTTAGTATGCTAGTAGAGTGCACCTTCCTTATTTAATGGTTTTTTTCACTGAAGGCATGCAGTGAAGGCACATAAAGAAATTGTGCCTTCTTTAAAATGAAGGTGCAATTAGTAAACACACCTTCCTTGGACGTTTAGATAAAGGAAGGCATAAACACTATATACACCTTCCTTATAAGGAACATGTGTATAGTTATCACACCTTCTTTGTTTTTAATAAAGAAGGCGTAATGCTTTTATGCACTTTCTTGATCTATCTTTACCATCCCCTTATCTATTTGACAAATGCCCTAAATACATGTAAAGTAATAAATGTACATAAAAAACAGAGCAAAACACCTTCTTAATACTAATAAGTCTAGAAACTACAAGTGTCACACATAAGTACATACATTCCTACTAATAGGATGTACAATTCAGCACATCTACAAACAATCCGATGGACTACCTAACATGATTGAATCTATCAAATGAAATATAATAAAGGGTATAATTATAGTGAACAAACAATAGCAAGTGAATAATAAGCCAATATATGACGTCATTTAGAACATTCCTATACACATTGAAGGGTAGATGACGAAAATACAAAATAATCTAACTAAGTAATGCAAAAGTGTTCATATACAACTATTTCTTCTTAGATCTTATAAGGTGTTTCTTAAATTAGGTGAGCAAGGATGGCCTTCGACTAGACATTCCCTTAGATGGTTGAGGCTTAGATAAATGTAAGGGAGTATCGCTGTGGTCTCTAGAAGGTAAAGAACTAAGCTATGATGGTGGTAGTTGGGTGACACCCTCCCCTAAGTTTGAACTTTATGTTCAACCAGTGCACCACTTTCGAGGAGCTAATGGGTTATGCTGTGGATAAATGCTATCATCAGTACTTATGGTACGAAATGAGCTGGGGTCGATGCTAAAGTTATCGGTGGGTACAATAGTGCTACCAATCGCTTAAGTCGATAGAATGATAGGATCCTAATGGCGTGTTATTGTCTCGATGTCCTCGACTATGTATCCAACTTGTTTGACCTCTCCTATTACAAACTCTATCCCTATCCTATGGGTGAGGTAGGGGTGGAGGTATGGGGTCTGGCATAGTTGACTTATGTGGAAACAAGATTAATTCGCTATGCTCTTCGAGATGCTGGAGGCCGCCATTGATGATCCCATGTGTAGTGTCTAAATCGTTAGATAGTCGCGCTCGGCATAGAGTATCTGCATACATTGCATGAAATAAATAATCCTATAGTTATGCATGATGGATAATGTAAAATGATCGATTAAAAAGAAGTAGGTTTACCTAGTGTCTCACTACCAAACAATGATGGGTGATGTACCGGCGTATATGCTCCCTATATCAGTCAAAGTAAGTAGGATCCACACCTCAAAACCCTTGCAGATGCACCAACTACATGTAGCAGTTTCCCGAAGTAGCTATGTAACCTTGATGAGTAATTGTCTTGCCCTTAAGGTCGATATGGTGCAGTTCCTCGCTCATATCTACATCCATTGGAATAGTATAGAACTCTCTAAATTGTTGAATCACACGATCTAGAAATTACCACTTAATAATCTAGAAGTAGAGAGTGGCACCTTAACCGTCCAGACAACTTAGTCGATACTATAAAAGGGGGGTAAGAGCTGAATAAGATCTTCCGTATATGGCTAACATACAACTTACAATGCATTTCAAAGATAAGTGTATTAATAAATTGCATTTAGATATAATGTAAGATGAATGTATTGAAGTACTACATACCTATTGACTCATTTGTAAATCGAATGTGGTCCGATAGGCATTAACAACATGCATGGTGTGGTGCGTAGTGTCGTGCCATATTGCCTACCTGGTTGCCAGTGGTAACGCATCTTAAATGATAAACTCAATCCTGTTACAAGGAACAATGTGGGGGAATCTATCCCATGCCCATATCTATAAGAGTATAGTCGCTCTGTCTATCTCATATACAGTGGATCGTGCTACTTTGTACAGTTGGTGATATAGTCATGCTAAACAAGTCAAGCCCCTACTGAATGTACCTACAGATGGGAAATACTCTTAAAAGGGGATGAATGTCATATGGATAAGTGATGGTGATTTATCAACAAATAAGGAACTCCTGAACAACTGAAGAATGTATGCTCATATATGCCTTCAAATGGTCTCATCATTTGCATCGTAAGGGAGCCTATTAAATCTCCCTACTAGCCAAGCCAGGTTAACATGCCCCCCTCTACTAGTACTATCTTTAAGGTAATCCTTGAGCAAACCTCAGGCCACCTTCTACTAAGGTACCTGTGTAGGCCCAATCAATGCAGCCCTATCCATACGAAAATCAAGTAGGATCTCTATGTCCTAGAGTATGATGGTCATCTTCCCATGAGCCTTATGGAAAGTGTAAGTCTGAGGCCTCTATCGCTTCACAAATGTGGTAATGAAGGTGATGGTCAATCTAAATGAAGGGCAACTATGACACCATAAGGAAACCTGCATCCTTTAAGTATGAGATCATGCGATCATCTAGTGGTATTTGTTGAATATCCTTCTACAAGCTCACCTCAACTCGACATACTATAATATCATCCTATCCCTATATAAATAGACAATTTATATCTCGTTATTTGAAATGATTATTAAATTGTATATTTTGTTAAAGCAACACATGTCAAGCCATATTTGGAACTCCTATACATCTTATAATTGATGTTCAACTTGACCATGTAGCATAGAAGAGTCATTCAACCTTAGATCCATCTAACCTACAAAATAGTATAAAGATGGCGAGTTAATTATGTGCAAAATAAGAAAATTATATAATATCTATTCTACTATAAGAAACAACCTGACATGCATTGGTCTATACCACTCTTATTAAGTTGTAGATACCTCCTCATGTTGTGTCTTTCCGTTCTATAAGCACTACACCTAGTTTTATTGACGGGTTCTCTTAAGTCCATCTTCATATAGTATCTATTCTTCTTCTATTTTCCCATACTATGTTTCAAATATTTGTTAGGTTTGAGGAATAAGTAATCAAGACGGGGTTAATCCAACTCAACACCTCTCGAAAGAAAGTGTTTGGTGTACTCTTCCAACTGATAGGACCATTTATACCATTCCCTAACATATTTGCTAGTTGTGACTTAGATCGAATTTGGTATTTGATAACTCTTATTTTAAATACATTTTACATAGTGATTTTATAGTATTTCCCTTACATCTTTGGTTTTCTTTAAAGAAATTGATACTTAATTGAATAAAATTTTGATTTCAAGGTTTAAGTGCGTTCTCGAATTGAAAACGAAGAAAAGGAATCAAGTTTCACTCAATTTGGAGTTCAAATGAATGAGTTATGAAGTTACATAAACAATAGGAATTTTGGTCAGAAAATTACATAGCCTGGGACACAACTATGTCCTCAGGCTGTATCCATGTAAGAAGATTTGCCAAGGTCAGAAAGTTACATGACCTAAGGACACAACTGTGTCCTAAGCTGTGTCTGGTGACGAAAAAAGGAAACCTTACAATACATTATAAAAGGACATACTAGGGTTTCATACAAAAACATTTGATATTTAAAAGAGAAGAGACTTGAAGAAAAGGAGGAGCGAAAGGCGAAAGCAACACCCAACTTTAAGATTGAAGAGATTTTTCATCAATAAAAGGGATTTTTCATGTTTTATTTTCTTGATTTTGTTGCAAGTCGTTTTTAGTTTCATTATGATAGCTTAAGATTCTTGTATTTAAGATTGTGGAACCTAGGGTTTCATGTGACTATTAGATTGATTGATAATTTTTAATAAAGTTTCTATCTTTTCTTGATTCAATTATGTTATTTAATTGTTAATTGATATTTTTAGGGTATCAATCTATGATATTATGCATGATGATTGAGAAATCACATGTGTAATGAGATCTTGACATAATTGGAGAGAATTGCATATGTACTTAGAGATAAGATACATGTTTCTTCCGGAAAGTTGTTCTTTTGTCTGGTAATTTATTATACATTAATACGATTCTAAATTATATTACTAAGTGAAGAGATTCTAGTAAATAATTTAGGATTAGGGTTAATATGCCTGAGAAAGGTATTAATTTTAATTGTGAATCCCTCCGGTCAAAAATAATAGAGATTGAATTGGATACATTTTAAGTGGTCACATGTTAAACATTAGGAGAAATAATTCCTAAATACGTTATTTGTCTTCTTAAAGTCGTTCTTAATTTTATCACTTTCTAAATTGCTTAATCAAGTCTCATAATTAGGTTAGTTTGTTAATTTTAGTATTTTTAATTCATTCAACTCATCACAATTTTCTGGTTAGATAATAGAGCTAAAGTTAATATTAGTACTCGAAGTTTCTCAAGGATCAACTCGGACTCACATCGGCTATATTAAAATTGATAAGTGCACTTGCCTGATATCAATGCTTTGATCACATGAGAGTATGAGATTTTGTAGATTTGCCACTTTCTACGTGAACAATCTTCCTATACGAGTCCATGACATGCGTTTGGCCAACCTGCTTCTTGACACCATTTGGTTCCTACCCCTAGCTAGTCTTCACTTCCCATATCCTCTTTTCTTGGCTATAGCTCTTAATGGTATCAATAAGTGTTTGCTTATTCCACATGTTAAGCTTCTTCACAACATACTTCATAAACACTTACTTAACAGCCATTCCCTTCTTCGCTTTGTGGGCTCTTCTTTCCTAATAGTTGATGTAGCTGTAGAATATTTTCTTCACAAGTGAAGTGAACAATAATCCTCTAGAATCTTTTAGTATGACATTGTAACTCTAGATGATGTTTATAGTCATATATCTAAATTGATAGAAAACATCATGAGCTAACGTCCCTTATTGCATATGAAAGGGTACGTACCATGACGATGCATCCTACTTCACTCACCACATCCACTCCATCAAATTCTTAAACTTCCTAAGTTGTGCCTACATTATAGCAGATGTTGCCAATTTTTTGCATGGTTGGTTCTTGTGCGCCTTATTAAAGTTGCTAGCAACGTATTGTTTGCACCACCTCCAAACCATAAATGGTTCTTTCCAACAAATGGCATCTTTCTTAAATGCACTTTTGATCCTGGAGTGCCTATCTAAGATAAGGCAAATTGTCTCTTTCTAACCATTAACTATGAATTTCTTTAATCTCTTCAAAAACTAGCCCCATGTCTCTTCGGACTTCTTGTCGACTAGTGCAAATGCTAATGGGATATTATGGTTATTCACATCCATAGAACAAGTAATCAATAGTATATGGCCATACTTTTTATATAAAAATGTACTATCTATACACACTATAGGCTGACATAAATTGAATGCATGCATGTACGACTTAAAAGTCCAAAAGACCCACTTCATAATCAAAACTCCAAGCTCATTAGATCTCCACCACCCCCATACTACCCTTGTCCCTGGATTAGCAATTCTAATTGCATTTAACAAAATAGGAAGCTTGTTGTAAGTTTTCTCCCAACATATATCTCTAAGGCCTTTCTCTTGCCATCCCAAACTCTCTTTCTTGTCAGATTATATTCAAACATGAATAAGATATTTTCTTAAAGGTCTACAATCTTTATATCCAAATTCTTCCTGACATTATTGATAAAGCAATTGGCTATAAGTTTACTATCGATCTATCTGTAGTCCTATGTTACAGTAGGATTGACACATGTGTGTGGTCCCTCAAGAATGGTTATGAGAAATAGTCCCATTAACCTCTTATATGATGTCTGTAGACTCTACTTGCACTCATTGTCCTTCTTTATGCAGTAAACATCCTACACATGCTGTTTCGATTCCTAAATTATGTAGTCATAGGGGTGATTGATGTGGTATCTTTTTACGGTGTTGATAAGCTCATCCTTTATGCTGGAGTCTTGGCCTACAGACAAATCTTCACCGTTTACCTATTTATTGCTCTCTACCTCCATGTCCTCTTCAAAGGTTATATAACCACTGCTCCGACCAATGTTCATGTATGGAACTGGATCTCTAATTGTCAATGTTGTCATCCTAAGCCATTATGTTAGGGAAGCATTCGAATCCCTTAGCATGTAGGAAACTGAGGAACGGGTGGGATGTTACCGATATATATTTTGACATGGTTGCATCATCTACCATGTTTTCCACTTCTATGACTTGTTCTTCTAACCCCAATTCAGCCCCAAATGATCCCCTTCATCATTATTGTCAAGTCCCATAGGAATCACCTCTTCATCAAGGTCGTAGCTCGGTTCATCCTATAAAATTAACCCAACCTTTACATCAAGTGCCTCTTCATTGATTTACACATTCACACCGCCCTCCTTAAGGGTGGGCTCATTCACCAGAAAAGTTTCATGTTGTTCGTACATTAGGAAGTCATCCTGAGTTGGCTGGACTATAGTGGAGGGCAATAGGAAGCATCTCCTTATAAAGTGTTATGTTTAGTACTCATGCTTAGATGACTGACACCCTTAACATATGTCTCCTGTATTCGATTTTCTTACAAGCTTTAGTCATTTTAATAGAGTTTTCCATATCATCACTATCCCTTATAGGCATCAAAGTGTACGAAACACCTCCTTAATCATAACAAGGGTGCCAGTGTACAAGCTTAACTCCAGTGGGATTAATTTAGATACTTGTATAGATTTATTAGAGGAAATGATTAAAGTTCAAATCCTTTCTCATCTTCAACTTTTTCACCGGCTTCCTATCATATTGCAAATCAGTATTTCTATTCACGATGTTCCCTCACGAATACATAATAATTTTCACATATTTAGCCATTCTTACCCTATTCATCAAGCAATTTCAAAATGAGTTAAGCCCATATAATTTAATGTAATACGTAATACCCACATAATTTCACTTCTTGGTGGGGTGTTTCATTGCAATTAACTAATGTGCAAGTGAAATCAACTACATTTTATGAGTGGCATTCCTATTTTCATATGTTATTACTACAAGTTATCTAACTATAAACTAGCACATGAGCAACATTCTAAATATAAACATAGTACACTAATTTACTTTAAGTATTATAAAGTATTTTAACAATGTAATTTGCATATTACAAAAATAAATACAAAAAAAAGAAGAGGATTAGTTTTACTTAGTGATCAGTAGAGAAAATTGGATTGTGAAAGTACATTTGGGGTTGCGTTATCGGTTGGAAAGTGAAAATTAGAGAATGAGGGAGATTTTAGAAAGTAAAGGAGGATAGAATGAAGGCTGGTCGTAGAAGTTGGAGTATATGTAGGAGGAGTAAAGGAATGCACCTTGTATTTAAACTGAAGGTGCAATACAAACATGTGCCTTCAATTTACACTGAAGGTGTAATACATGTACGTACCTTTCTTTACATTTGCATGCGCCTTCAATATAAAAATTTTAGGAATAGTCGTGTGTGCTTTCTCTACCCTACTCTCGTAATTAATGTCCACTTAGGCCTCTTTTCGTAATATTTTTTGAAAAAGGGCTTATTAAGGTACAAAACTCTAATCTAAACTTTATCTCTCTAATCGGTAGCTAAAAGTGGTGCGAACTATGACTAAGAACAGACAAGGCCAGTCATTGGATAGGTTCAAGCTTGCAAAAAGCTCAAAAAAGGGTGAATGGGGAAGGGTACAAAAAGAGTAACAAAGATGAATGGAATAGTAAGCAAAAACCCATGAACAGTTCTAAAGGATATGATGCACCAAAGGAACTTTCGAGGACTCTTAGCACAATTTGATATGACGTATGAATTATTCCAGTGAGGTTACTCGCCACCTAACCTTGCTTAAGAGAAAGGATAAGAGTGATGCCAAGAGTAAACAAGCAGTATTTACGCAAAAAAGAAAGTACTCCAGTGTATTGAAGGTAAAACTGATGATCTTACAACTACAAGTATAAGGGTATTTATACTCGCAAACTAAGGTAACTTGCCCAAAAGGGAAAAGACAAAAAGGATATTTCCTAAAGAAACAATGTACATGTTACAAAGGGACAAAAACGAATATACAATGAAAATAATCATTGGTGTTATAAATTTTACATGTGATACTGTACACATAGTGATGCGGCATTAGCAGGGTCGTTAAGAGACGCGGACAAAAAGTACGGATATATGGGTTTGTCTAAGTAAGGATGGCTTAATCAATTCAGATTCTCTCTCTTGACTTCTCGGTAAAGATGATGCCGAGTGATTGGGCAACTCAGTAATAGAGAGTAATCGTCAACTCAGCATGTCACAGAATAAAGGGCAATCATACATTACGGCATTAGAGGTGACTCGGCAAATAAGTATTCGGCTTCAGGGGGTTGGTTGGAACATGATGATTCATCGTACTAACCCACTAGTCTTCAGGCTTGGCTGAGCGTCAAGGGTCCCGTAGCTTGATTCCTATCATTCCCTCTAGGTTGTTTTAAATTTGGGATCAAATTTGAATGGTGTTCGCTCAATCCTCTGTTAGGGTGATATGGACTAAGGTCAACAATATTGAAGGCGTTAGAAACCCCATAGTCCTTAGGTAACTCTAATTTGTAGGTGTTGTCACTGATTTTTCTAGAGAATTTTGAAAGGTCCTTCTGCTCTTGCAGATAACTTGTTCTTCCTTTTGTTTGGGAACTGCTCCTTGCTGATGTGTAGCCATACCAAGTCTCCTAGCTAAATTGTTTAGCCAACAAAGGTCCTTTCACGCATTTTCCTAGCAGCTTGGTCGATGAGCCGAGTGACCTTGTCATAAATGTGCTGAAGGGATTGTGCCTTGGTTAAGGCGCTATGGTCCTCTTGCACGGGCACGAGTATAAGGGCATGGTCAAGGGGCAATTCGAGATTGAATCCATAGACTACTTTGAAGGGGGTTTGCTTGGTGGTATCATATATGGTTTGGTTATAAGCAAACTCAACTACTAGTAAGCAGATGTCTCAATAAACCAAGTTCTTGCCTATTGTAACTCGGAGTAGTGAACCGAAAGTACGATTAACCACCTCTATTTGGTCGTCAGTTTTAGGGTGACATGAGGTGCTAAAGAGTAATTTGGTTCCCAGCTAATGCCATAGGGTTTTCCAAAAATGGCTTAAGAACTTCAGGTCTCTGTCTGAGACTATGCTTCTTAACACGTCGTGTATCTACATAAACTCCTACAAGAAAAGAGAAGTAATAGTTAAAGCATCATTAGTTTTGGTGTAGGGCATGAAGTGTGCTATCTTACTGAACCGATTCAAGACGACTATTACAGAATCTTTTCCTCAAGCAGTTCTTGGTAGTTCGAGAATAAAGCCCATGCTTAGTTCAGTCCACGGTCTCGTCGTAATAAGTAGGGGCATTGCCTTCTCTTGTTTGGCGATACTTAGCCTTTTTGCACACAGTACAGCTTTCAACTACCCAGTGTATATCTCTTTACATTCTTGGCCAAAAGAATCGGCCATTCAATAGTTCACAAGTCTTCCTTTCATAATTCCCATAGGGAATAAGTCGACACATACAGTTTCCTCTCTCAGAACAGATAGCCATCTTCCACATAATATTCATCTACTGTCTTCCTATCCACGCATTGTAAGATTTTTTGGTCCAAAGTATGGATCCTAGGAGTATTGTTCTTTGATACTCACAAAACCAAACATTCTGTTCTGCAGTTCTGACAAAAGTGCATGCCTCCTCGAAGGAGCGTCTATAACTATGTTGCTCTTTTCTTACTTGTATTTGATTACAAAATTGAATCCCTCAACGAATTTGACCCATCTCACTTACCACTTGGATAGTTTAGTCTAACTTTAGAGGTACCGCAATAACTCGTAGTCAATATATATGGCAAATTCTCTTGGCAGTAGATAGTGCTGCTATACTTGCAGTGCTCGGATTAGTGCTAAGAGCTCTTTGTCATATACGGAGTAATTTAACTGGGGTCTTCAACGTTTCTCTCTGTAGAAGGCAATTGTTTGGCCTTCCTGCATTAGGACAATGCCTATCCCAATGCATAACGTGTTGTACTCTAGCTCAAAAATTTTGTCGAAGTCGGAGAGCATTAACACTAGAGCAAAGGTCAACTTCTTCTTTATCTCGACGAAACTCCTCTCTTCCCTCTCTTCCCTTTCTTCCCATTGAAAGTCGGTGTTTTTCTTCATTAATTCAATAAGTGATGTAGTGAGGGTACTGAAGTTCCTAATGAACCTTTGGTAAAATGAAGCTCGTCCATGGAAACTTCTCACGTTGATATAAGTAGTAAGGGTCAACCATTCAGCAATTGTTCGAATCTTCTCATCATCGACTCGCAAGCCTGCTCCACTGATTACATAGCCCAAGAATACCACTTCTTCCTAGGAAAAAGCAACATTTCTTTAGATTATCGAATAATTTCTTGGTACAAAGAATATCCAAGACTACTCTGATGTGTTCACAGTGACTCAACATATCAACGTTGTAGATCAGGATGTCGTTGAAGTACATCATGACACACTTCCTAATGAGATGTCTTAGTACATGGTTCATAAGCCTAATGAAGGTGCTCGGGGCATTCACCAAGCCAAAGGGCATGACCATCCACTAGTAAAGTCCATGTCAAGTTTTAAACGCAGTCTTCCACTCATCTCCTAGCCTTATACGAATTTGATGGTAACCAGACTTGAGATCAATTTTGCTAAAAATTTTGGCTTCACCCAGTTCATCCAACATGTCTTCTAGCCTCGAGATTAGATACTTGTATTTGATCATGATTTTGTTTACGGCTCGGCTATCAACACACATCCACTAGGTTCCATTCTTCTTCGACATTAGAAGTGTAAGCACATTGCAAGGGCTAAGGCTCTCTCTTACATATCCTCTTTCTAACAACTCATTGACTTAACGTTGAAGCTTAGAAGCCTGCTTAGGATTCATGCAATAAGTTGGCTTATTTGGTAGTGTAGCGTCAGGTATTAAGTCAATGTAGTGCTTTATGCCTCGGGTCGGGGGCAACCCTTCACGTAACTGTTCTAGGAATAAGTCGGCATATTCATCCAACAGTGCCCTCACCTCCTAGGATAAATCGTCCTGCTCTTTCATTTCCAGTAGTCACCTAACCAATAGGAGGTTCGGCTCTACTCATTACCAGAGCCTTCTTCGATTTGCAAGTAAGTTTCATCTGTAACTTGTGAACTTCTCTTGACGGCATTGGATTTAGCGTGATCTTTCGATCATCCTTCTCGAGCATGTAGGTATTCTTGAAACCGTCATGGATGACTCTCCTATCAAACAACTACGTTCTTCTTAACAATGCATAGGAAGTGCACATGGGTAGTACATCATAGAGAATCTGGTCAAAGTAAATGTCGATAATGATCGACAGCAGTATTTGCCGAGTTATGTATAATGCTCCCTTCTCACTCAACTAGTGCAACTTGTACGGTTTCGAATGTGTAACAGTTGGCAACCTCAGTTTTGAGACTAAGTCGATTGATACCATATTGGTACAGCTCCCATTGTCCATGATGAGGGCACATGTCTATTCATTCACCTTACAAGTGATATGAAATAAGTTCTCTCTTTGCTCCTCCTTTTGTGAGGGTTCCATGCTTTTAGTGTGTCGGATAACAATAAGTAGCTAGTCCAAGTTCTTGGTATACGCATCTTCTTCAATCAACTCTTTCTTAGCATTCTCCTTCTCAACAGGAATCTCTTCCTCCTCGGGTTCCTCATCCATACTCTCTATGTCTAACTTCGGGCTATCTCCCTTCATGACCATCGTCCTTCGGTTTGGGTGTTAAATAACCATATGTTCGAATCCCTGGCACTTGAAGCATTTGATCTGGCTGGTCTTCCTGCCATACCTTTGCCTCTTTTCATACGTTTGGGTCGGCACTACATCCTCAAGTCGTCTTTTTTGCTCAGCTCTGACATCAACCCTTTTGCTTGGCTTTGTACTTGATAGCGTTCGGTTACTTACCTATCCTGGTCGACTAATTGGCATTCAGGTCATTGCTTGGCTTCCTCTTCGCCTCTTTACACGCTAGGTAATCTTAATAGCTTTATCTATTATGTTAAATCGTTGGAGTTCCACAATGTCTCGGATGTTTCCTCTTAACCTACTAACAAATCTTAAGTGTTTGGACTAATGGTTCCTCCACTTTGCATCGTATCATAAGGATTTGGAATTCCTGAACATATTCATCAACAGTTTGGCCTACTTGTCTTAGCTGCTGAAGCCGAGTGAAAGTATCTTAGAGATATGTTTCCGGCATGAATCTGTTTCTGAGCACTCTCTTCATCTTGGGCCAAGTATTAATCTCTTGATACCCTTCTCTCCTTCTCATAGCTTAAAAATTCATCTACCGACATATCCAAAAAATTCAATAACAGCAGTCCTCACTTTCTCATAATTCTTATACTGGTAATAATTAAACACATGCTCTACCTTCTCTTCCCAATCTAGATACTCGTCAGTATTACCAGATCCATTGAAACTCAGAATCCGAAGTTTCACATGGTCAGATACTCTGGGGACTCATACACACTCCTCTTTAAAATACTCTTCTTCCTACTCATCAAGCTCTCTCAAGTATATCCGTCGCCTTACTCGTCCACCAACTCCTCCACCTCGAACTAGTTGAGCTATGTTCTAACCTCTAACAAGTTGAGTAGCTTGTGGAGTGTTTTGTGTGGCCTTAGTGGGTCAATAAGACAGTACATGAATAGCTTGGGTCAAATCTATCAAGAGGTTAGCTACCTCATCGAGTTTTTCGTTAGTGCTTCTAGGAGTTTCCTAAGACTGACACCTATGGTGGACAACTCCACTATCATCACTAGTACCAACATTCATATTTGAGTATGTTATTTTTTTTCTATAAATTCAAAATTTAAACAAACACTTCAAAAAGTGAACAGAGCACAACATAAATTCAAGAAGAACTAACTTTGGTTTACACAAAACCTCTTCTCTGATACTAAGATGGTGCAAACCGTTACTAAGAATAAATAAGGTTGGTCGCTATATGAGTCCAAGTTTGCAAAAAGCTCGAAAAAGGGTAAATGAGGAAGAGTATGGAAAGAGTGACAAAGACAAATGGAATAGTAAGTAAAAACCTACGAACAGTTCTAGAGGATATAACATACCAAAGGAATTTTTGGGGACTAATGGCACAATTTGATATGATATACGAATTGGTCTAATGAGGTTACTCGCTACCTAACCTTGTTTAAAGGAAAGGAAAGGATAAGAATAATGTCGAAAATAAACATGCAGTGTTTACGTAAAGAAAAAAGTACCCTAGTGTATTAAAAGTAAAATTAATGATCTTACAACTACAAGTATAAGAGCATTTATACCTGCAAATTAGGGCAACTTGCCCAAAAGGAAAAAAAGACAAAAAGAATATTTCCTAAAGGAGCAGTATATATGTTATAAAGGAGTAAAAATAAATACATAAGGAAAATAATCATTGGTGTTATAGATTCTACATGTGATACTGTATACGTGGCGATGCGATATTGACGGGGTCGTTAAAAGATGTGGACAAAAAGTATAGATAGATGGGCTTATTCGAGCAAAGATGGCTTAATAAGTTCGGATTCTCTCTCTCAGCTTCTTAGTAAAGACGATATCGAGTAATTGGGCAACTCGGCAATAGAGAGTAATCATCAACTCGACATACCCCAGAATAAAGGGCGGTCATACGACACGGCATTAAAGGTAACTCAGCAAATAAGTATTCGGCCTCAGTAGGGGTTGGTTAGAATATGAGAATTCATCGTACCAGCCCCTTTAATCTTTGAGCTTAGCTAAGGTCAGGGATCCTATAGCTTGATTCCCATAAAAAAGTCTTTCTTTCTCTAAATTTTCTCCAAAACCAAGTAAACTTAAGCAAAACCCTTGCTATTATTCAATCTCAGAGCATTTAAGTCTCAAGAAAAGTGCAATCTTACACTTCAAGCTGATAAAAAAAACCCCTAAATCAAGAGTTCTAATTAGCCATCATAGGGTTGCTTTAGACAACCACTTGTGTCACCTCCTAGAAATGAACCATTACCCTTTATTGAACTTACCACCTTCTACAACTCAGTCTAGCATCCCTATGTGCCTCAATCATCACTAAGTTAGATCGAGTAGATTAAGACCTTAAGTATAACTCTTCCACAATCCATACTCGAACCAAATCTAACTAACATCAATAACTAAGTTCGAATTGCATCTCTGTTTCCTTATAGGTTTAATTCCTCTTGTTTTCTTTTCTTTTCTTTTTTTTTTTGTTTAATGAATTTCCCTTTTAAAAAAATACAAAAAAGGGGAAAAGAGAAGTTTTTATGGCATTAGATTTTTTTTGCATTAAAAAAATATATGAATAAATAAATAAAACAACATAATAAAAAATAAAGAAAAGAACTTTCTTAAATAATTATTTCTTTTTTAACAAAAATAAGAAAGAAAAACCTTTTTTTTTTTCCTAAATAAACTTTTAATATATGAGAAAATATAGCAATTATACATTAGGAGGTCTTGAAACATAATTGATAAGGAGCAAACCACCTAGATGGGATGGTGGTCTATTGATCCTAAAACTACAACACATCCCATTTTTTTTACCTAGATTGTAACCTAATGTGCATATGTATTTGCTTTACCATTAATAAATTTAATAGAATAACTAGAAATAAGAGATTTGAAAACATAAATATCATGAACTAATCCAAAGGTCTTCCATAGACTCTTCCTTGGGTTGTTCATTACTTGTACAACTTATGAACAAACTGTTTCTACCTTGATGTGATTCTAACCTCTTTGAATAGAAATTTGGAGTACCTCTGTTATAATTATTATCTAATTCATTTTGCTAAATTGGAATTGTTGTTGCTTGTAACAATTGGCCTTGATCTTCTCTACAATCAATTCCTATCCCTCCTTCGTCATAGTCTTAGTTAACGAAAGTATCGCAATTTAATTTAATTTAAAATCTTGGGCTTGATTTCTCTAATACTTATCCTTTTAATTTGATTACCTCATTTGTTATTTCATTATCTTGTTATTGCATTTATTTCATTATTTGAGTCAAAAGTTGGTATTAAACTAAATTTTAAGCATTGAACTCAATTTAACCTCCTCTTGAGTTCCTATATATTATTTCAAAAAGGTATCTTGATCATAAAGAGGTCTTACTATAAAAAAAACTAATAAATTTATTATCACCTAAAAACAAGTAAGGTTGTAAATAAGTGACTTGAATCACAACCTGATTTTAAATTTAAGCTAAAATTAGGCTCATACTGATTAAACTTCGAATTTTGAGCTTAAGCTCAACTTTGTAGAGTTATTAAACAAATTCTTCCTCACTTTAATAAGATCATTTAGGTCTAATTAATTAGAGAAACCTCATATTGCATTTATCTAAATTGTAAATGGAGCTTAAAGCTTACTTGATTGATTAAACTTGATACATGCTTAAGATTAATTTAAGCTCAATTAAGAGTCCAACGAGTCAAATAACTAACTTGAATTATAGCTTGATTTTAGAATTAGGCTACTAAGTTTTGAATTTTAAGTTTAACTTAGCTTAAAGAGTTATCAAACAAATTTGACTACAACTTTAATAAGATCATTAACATCCAATTAATTAGAGGAACCTCATATCACATTTAACTAAATTATATTGAAGCTTAAACCTCACTTGATTCATTAAGCTTGATATATGCTTAAGATTAATTCAAGCTTGATTAAGTTTATGAGTCCAATGAGTCAAATAAGTTGAAATTTGAGCTCAGTTGGATAAGTTAATTAAATATCTTGATCGTGAGGTTAATTTAGTTATTATTAGATCGAACTTAAATATATATTAAACCAAATTTAGGTGGCTTGCTAGCCAGGTTGATCCATTTAATGCCTCTAGCAGCAATAGTAAAAGTTAATGTTGACATTTCGTACTTTTAATGAGTTAAGATAGGAGCTATAGTTGGAGTGTTCGAGATGTGTGTGGTTCAAATATGAAGGGCTTCTCGAGATGTGTTACGGCTAGAGATGTAGAGGAGTGAGAGAGTATAACCTTAAAGGAAGCACTAGATTTCATAGAAGGAAAGAATTGGGCCTATGTCACTATTGAATCTAATGCAAGAGCGATAGTAGATTTGATGGAAGGAGATGTAGGTTCAGTGGATTAGGTGTCGTGTCCTATTATCTACAATATCAAACAAAGACTTCATAGTTTTCAAAGTTTACACGTATTTTCTATTTATAGGAAACTAATTTTATAGTTGAATGAACTGCCAATTCTACTAGAAACTAGATGTGTCCTTATAATTAGTGGTGTAACTTTTCATCTGCGTACTTTACACTACTTGAGTTTGATATGTTGTCATCAGTTGCTATTGAATCTTGTACCTCTTTGGATACTAGTCAAGCAATGGGTATCTTTGTTTTGGTTAGGAGAAAAAAAAAAAAAAAAACTTTACAACAATTGAATAATTTCACTAGCACCTAAAATTGGTACTTCTTTCTTAATTAGAGAATCTTTGGGTGTCGAATATTTTGAATAAAAAGAGTAAAGAGTTGGTATGTAAAAGCCTTCTACCTCAACATTTGTTAACTTGCTAGTTTCTCAATGAGAATCATATTGGTTTAGACTTTCATTTTGATATGCTAAATAGTTAGGTACTCAATAAACCTGGTCCAATAACAAAGATAGATAGTATCCCAAAGATAAATATGTAAATAAGTTTCATTTCACTAAAATTATATATATGTATCAAAATATTTATTGATGTATTTCTAGTGTATGGCTGGGATTTGAGCCGTCTATTAGGTAAGGAAAAACTGGAATATTCAAGTCCAAATCCAATTTTGTTGCATCTCAATCCCCAGCTACCACCAGCGCATGCATATATTTGGGCTTGTATCAATGGAGCCATACTACGGCAACTTTAGAGGAAAGCCCATCAACAGTTTCGTCCTTTCAAATATAAGCCCAATCACAAACAATCAACCTTGAAATCTCCTTCATTGTGCGCCTCCAGTGACAGAAACCGAAACCCTAGTTTCAAATTGCCGACCTCGCTATATAAACTATGTCTTCTTCTTTCCATGCCCCATCTCCGCTTGTACCCTTCATCCTCATTATCATCCTCTTCTGATATCCTGCCATGTTTATGGGTTCTCGTTGTAGTATTCTTAATGAAATCCACGTCTTTTCCTTTTCTACTTAAACAGAAATGTTCATTTTTCATTTGGATTCGCCGTTTCAAGCTTCGTTTGTTTATTTTCTTATGGTTTTGGGGTTGTGTAAGAGTGCAGTGATGATGCTTAATTATGTGGACTAGAGTTTCTGATCTGGCTTCTTCTGCAGTAGTTGAAGACTAACCCTTGGCTGTCTGAGCACTTTCCTTAATTTCCCCAATATCCGTTCTTTTTCTCTATAAAAATGTGTCATGTTAATTTCTCTTTATCGTGCAATTTCTCTCATTTTCTCTAAATTGAATTTCTTGGGCTTATGATGATAAATTAATTATCTTAGCGGATTTCAGTGAGAATTTATTTCAATGATCTGAATGTTACACACACTGAGGCCCTTTGTAAGAAAAAATATTTTATGAAATGAAAATAATTTTGATAATAATAATCATTAGGTTTTATGTTAAAGATATGGATTGGTGCTGTGATGAGATTAACGCACCGTAGGGGTGTGAATTGGGCAGTGGACAAAGCCCTAGTGGCTTTGCCGTGAGCCTATCTAATAAACGACTTCTCCTTCCACTGAGCTTTAATTCATATTGTTTATTAATATTTATTGATTTTGCTTTTATGTAGAATTTAGAGTAATTGTTTAAGTAGTTTGCGTCCATTACCAATTCTGGGGGATAATCAGTTCCTCTTGGTGTAATGGCTCGGGCGCTACACGTGCTTTGTGGTATATCCTGATTAGTGGCTTCAATCTGTGCCATTTGATCCTGGAAACACCTCGTAAATTTCTTACGTTAATTTCATATTCATTATTTTTACGGAGAGAGATTGAGTTTTGAAATTGTTTTGTGATGTAAATCTTCTAGAAAAAGGAACCGGGTACTGTTAACTGAACCGAACACCAAACACACGCAATTCTTTTGAAACTACGCCATGTTTCCTGTACATCTGAGTTGCTGGAGAAGTGTGTATCAGTTGGACGCAGAAGGACTCATCTGAATCATTCTATCAAATCCTAGACCGCTTGCATTTATTAGGATGTGTTGGTTTTGATAGATGTTTCAGATAAAACCCTTTGCCTTCAACTTTTCGGAACATTTTACAGAAACTGCATCATGGGGGGGCGCGGGGGCGTTATTATTATATTTTAATAGTTTTTCCGTTTTCTATAAGACGTCCTCCATCTGGATGGGTTAAATCCTTGATTTTCTATGCAGGAAGACCATGACTGAGTGTGAATTTGTTGAATTTTGCAGGCATGGTGGATTATACGAGTATTGGCTTATTAGGGGTGAGGATTTTCATGACTGCAGTGAAAATGCGTGATAGCATAGAAAAAGCACAGGATGAAAACGGTATGAATCTTGCATCAAACTGGATCGAATTGGATTTATGAATCCAGCTGTATAGATAGATTTGATTTAGAAAAAAAAAAAAACTGTAATATTAGATTTGATCTAATAAGGGAGTAAAGGTTATCGAGTTGAGCTGCTTGCTGGGACCATCTGTATTTAGTATGCGTCGAAGGAAATTGAGTTTAAATATTGAAGATTTTGATCCTACTTATTTCTACGTCGGTGGATGAAAAAATCGAACGGCGGCAGAAACAAAAGATAGATTCTTAGAAGTAGAGTCAATAGTAGAACCGTGTGAGGAAATGGGTAAAGGATTGTATTTCAAGATAAAACAAGAATGTTTCAAGATCATGGAGTTTATCATAACTGTTGACGCTATTTGGACGACCAACGAAATCACACCTCGTATTTAAGGGATCCAACTTCATGCGTTGTGGTCAAGGTAGATGCAAAACGTACACCGGTAATTTTTATGAAAGTGGAAATTAGTGAAGAGGTGTAGAAGGGAAAAGAAATGAAAGCAAATATAAATTTTGTTATTGTTTTGGTATAAAAAGTGGAAGGGGTAGGAAAGAAATATTTTAGTAATTTCACTAAATTAATCTTTATTTATAAAGTACTAGAAAAGAAAGAGAGAGAGAGGGAAGAGGACCGAACGTGAGCCCCTCTGCGTGTGTTAGAGAGAGAGAGAGAGAGCGAGAGAGAGAGAGAGAGACGAGTGTAACACCCACCAGAATCCAACCACATGGCGAAGAGGCAAATCCGGATTTCGACCGGAGAAGAGAGAATAAAGGCATCAGTTAACTCGAATTTTGACTAGAGAGAATTGATAATAACGGCAACAGAGTTATTGCAGGAGAAAATAAACAGTTGGTTTATTTAAGGGTATATTTGTAGGTTTATTTTTTGTATATTTTTCTCAAAAATTGGATTTTAATGGATTCATTTCATTTTTTCCGCTGTGTTTGGTAATCTTTAACAGAGTATAAATAAGGGGAAGTAAAGTTAGCTTTTATAATATGTTTGGATTATTAAAATGAAAATAAAAGGAAATTGATTAAAAAATCATTTCCTTTATATTTGAAATTTTACTTTTGGGAGTATTCTTGTAATTCTATTTAATTTCTTTATTTCTCTTAAAAAGTGGAAAGAAACATTTTGGTCTTAAAGATGTAAACCTTTCCACTAGTTTCTTTTATTTTTTACTGCTTTCCATTATCATTTGAGATAGCCAAACTCAAGATTTCTGTTCGTTCCTGTTTCCATAGGTTTTATCATTGTCCAGCAAATATTTGTTTTTCCATTTATTTTGATTTCCATCGAGACATCAAAACACCTCCAAAGTTCACAAGTTCCGGTGATGATATAACTATTCATTGAATAGGTTCGAAACCATCGATTCATAAGGTTGGATGAAGCTTGAATCTTGATCGACTTGGTTAGTTACGGTTTTAGGTTGGTTTAGTTGGTTTGGTGGTTTAAAAGCCAGTTTTTATATATTTTTTCTTTAAATGTGGTTTTTTTCTTTAAATTTTATTTTTTTCTTCTATTTAAGTTCTTAATATTTGAGAAGTTTTATAAAAAAGATTTATATTAATTTAAATTAAATTTTTTATTTATCCTTAATATATAATCAACTTATGATTAATCATTTTTTATTAGTTTGATAATATTATTTTTAAAAATTATTATTCATCATCGTAAAGAATATAGCTTTGACATATTATGATCTAATGGATATTATTTAATTTTTTTTTGTTGATTTGATATCCTCCTTTCTCTCTCTCTCTCTCTCTCTCTCTTTTTCTTTAATTGGGTAAACCAATTGGATTGGCCCGCCCATTTATAGCCCACCAATTTGGGTGGTTACAATTCAAAATCGATTCTTACACAAATCTAAATAGAGATATTTATATTGTTGTTAAATACGGTGTGTTTAAGTGTTGTATTTATGACTGATCAATGGGTCCTCTGTTTTTTTTGTTGGATTATTGTTCATGGGGGTTAAAGTAGAAGGGCTAGCCTAACAATTTACCTTTAAAAATAAAGAGAGCGTTAAGCTTAGCTTTTGTTTAATCAAATACACACTATTGACTCGAGAAAAATCATCCACTATTGTTGGAAAAACTGAGCTATTATCAGCTAAGGGATCAAATTAAATCCTTCGATAGCGTTATTAACATGTAATATGAAACAAAAAAAAAAAAAAACAGAAAAAGAAAAAAAAGTTTATATCATTTTGTAAGAGCGAAAATATCACAAATTGCATGATTATGAAATCTTACGTCTTTATTAAGTTCGTGTATAACTTGAATTTTGTCGAAAGGAATATGCGAGATTCCATAATGCCATACGTTAAATTGCGAGTGCTTGAGCATGTGTTACAAATTGAGTTGAATGAAAAGAGTCATGAGCAGTAGCTATGGAAGAGCTAGAGTTTTATACGGCAAAGAAGGTTGAAGAAGAGTATGGACCATATCTCATCTCAGCAAAACCAATCACTATTGATTTCAAATTGTGGTACATATAAGACATCATGGAACTCCAAAAAAATAAAAAAGTTAAAGACTAAAGATGGCAATAATAGGGACTTAAGTTTTATTTTGTCATTTGGTTATTTGGAATGAAATTATGATTCATTCCATTATTTGATTTATAAGAAATTACATCGTACGTAAGTAATGTTCATTTTATATTATACGGAATAGGTAAGGGATTTCTATTCCTTAATTGTATTAGCTTTAACAATATAATTTTTATTCTAAAAATACCTGGATCATTTAATATAAGAGGAAGTACTATTCTTCTTCAAACTTATTCCATTTCAATGAAACAAATGGAACAAAGATATGAAAAGACTCGAACCAAGAAAATGAGTATGAAACATGATATGGTCATTAACACAAATTGGGCTGATTTTAGCCCAAAAGGAACCCATCCTACTCCTACCCTTTGCAATTGCATGGCCCAGGGAGATTTCACATTTATAACGGAAATGAAAAACGAGTAGTCCATGAAAAATCTCTTGAAAGAGGTCCAAGTTACTATCTGAAAGGAGGGCTTGGTCAGCTTGATGATTTTACAGAGCTAATGCAAGATTTACACATGTCTCGCTTTGGACTTAGGAGTCGGCATTACAGATATTGAAATCTACTCTCGTGGGAAGAAATGAATCATGTCATATTGCTTTGAAAACCCATATTAAGGTCGGTAGTTTGGAATTTAAAATTTTTAACGACATCGCAGTACAAAAACGTAGAGAGGTATAAAAGTAAGACCTCGTTTGATTTATTTCACAAAATGAGATTACATGAAATCCAAATCTTATAATTTGATTTTTCATTAGAATTTAATCAAGTGTAAGGTTATATGATGATGAGAGAACACGAATCCATGGAATCCCATATATGAAATTAGGAACCAATGACTTGATCACCAGTCTTTCCGTCACGACTAAGCTTTCATGATAATAAGAAAACTGTCCCCTTTGGTTAATCACTTGCCCTAAGATTCCTGTCAGTCCATGTTTCTAGTGGCTTCCATATAAAAATGGGATGCAGGAAAGTCAATTTTAATGAGCGGAATTACTAGATATTATAAGATCTTAACGGAATTTATTGACATTTACAAATTTGATCTGTTTCAATATTTTTCTATATCATGTAAGCATTGACATGGAATGCCACAATAGTAAAGTCCTTACGAAAATTGAAAATATGATTAAATAAAAATTACTAAAATACATAAGAACATTAAAAATTAAAAGAAAATAGAAAAACTATATTGTTTTTTTTCGACTGTTAGGTTGGTCGTTGTAATTGGTTATCACTATTGATGTGTTATGTGACCTATTAATAATGGTGGGTAGTCATGTGCCAAATTAATGATTAACAAGGCTATTTTAGCTACATTTTTTAAAATGAATTTTGTCATTATTTCAATATTTTTATTATATTTACAATTGCATTTTGCAATTTTTAATTTTTTTGGCCAATGTAGCATTTCTTGTCAATTCCTACATAGTATAGAAAAATATAAAAGTAGCCAAATTCAACAACAATCGATAAAAACACATGATATTTAGTAGTTATATTCATGTGATTACAACTATAATTTTGCTTTCTTGCATAATTCACAACTGTTAATGTTAGGCAAAAATGCTGAGAAATCCCATAATTCTACATTTCGACTCATATTTTTCCCTTATAAATGCCCCTGAGGCTAGTAATTTTCCTTTATTTGCAAATATACAGAATAGTTCATAAAAGTTCTAGTACAGTCTACATATAATTGTTCCTAAATATGCAACTACATGTAATTTCCCCAGAAGGTCCATAATTCTCTTCAATATGTGAAAATCTGAATATACTTTTTACACATGTATAATGAATTTTTAAAATTCTGCTTTGAAACGCATACTTTATACTCTATACTCTATAGTTCTCTTTATAAACTTTGTAATTCTCGTGTTTTTAATAACTATTCATTGGAAAATGTAATCTCCAGTGAACCACATAATTTTGCGGTAATTTTTCAATCCTCTGATTCACTATAGAAATATGAAAGTTCTCAGAAGATCTATTAATTTTCCTTCATTTTGTAATGCTTTTTGTAAACTTGCAAATTTGTCCTTATTCACGAACATTGGAGCAGAATAATAAGGTAATTGTCCCCTTTGCTGTATCAATATCATGTTTTTTACACGTTTAAAAACAAAAGTTTTGTATCGATCTATTATGTTTTTATGTGTTATGTAGGAATCATTTTATGAGAAATAATCTGACATCCAAAACCGGAAATTCAGATCAAAACAAGCATTTTTGGGATGCCAGAGGACTTCATTTGAATTTTATTCAGTGAAATTCGGATATAGTCACATGGTTAGAACCTTCCTATGGTGAGTTCAAAGAAAGTCACTTCCCCTATTTCAAGAGTGTCTGTTCTTATCTTACGCAAGGAGGAGGATTCAAACGATATCCATGAGATTGGAATAACATGAAACCCACTCTAATTTGTCAGAATCTCACTCAATTAGAATTAGTTGAGCTCCCTAAACTCTGCATAACTCGATTTAGGACAAATACCCAATTGTCATAAACATTACTTGTGTTTGGCCTTTAGTTTTGCCTTTCGCCACTTATTTCTCTTGCATTAGATATTTTAAACCTTAGTTTCATTGTTGTTATATATTTGACATGCTTTTGTGACTCTAGCCTTTGATTTAAATTTACCTATGTATAGTAGATTAATGTTGCTCTTCTGCAATTTCAATGTGTATTTCTCGAAAACTCATTCAACATATATTGGTTAGTTCTTCTTATGTTGTGTTTTGAATGGATGAATGGTCTAAAATTGAATGAAATGAAACGAAGTAGAATAAAGATGAGAATAACAAATCTTTTCCTCTATTTACAAATATTCATGAAATTAAACACATATATAATAGTAATTGTCGAAAATACTCCTAATTGTTGAATGTCATAATTATTTTGAAAATGAAATGAAATTAAATATGTACATAGTAATAATTATAAAGGTGGAATCGAATTCCTCTATAAAATAAATTAAAATTAAATGCATATATAGAAGTAATTATAAAAATATTCCAAATTATTGAATATCATAATTAGTTTGAAGATTAAATAAGTAATTTTGATTAGTAATAAATAATAAGAGAGGAACGAAATTATGATTCTACCTTCTCAAAAGCGGAATCAAATTCTTTCGTAAAGCTATGATCATGGAATTGTTATTTTGCTTTCTAGACACAATTCCAAACGTTGGGAAAAGGAATAGAATCTGGAATTGCAGCTCCATTCTAATTAGTGTTTATCAATTATTGTGTGTAGCTAAGAAATTTAGGGGATTCATATTCTAGTGTAAAAGCAAAGTCCTAATTTGGTTTCTTGTAACTAATATTTTTTTACCATTAATGATATGTCTTAACTCTGTTTAGTTTGAAAAACTATTAGCTAACTATTAACGATATTTGAGAAACAAGTCAGTTTTCAAATCCTTTATTAGTTCTTTAGAATTTAATGCTTTTTGGAAATTGCTAATGCTCAATGAGAGTTAGAGTATTGAATTCCTAACATAGTAGATATTAAACTTCTAATTAGCCCAATTAATACACGAGATAGTTTAGTTGATTATTTAGCAAATGATATGGAAATTCATGAATTTTCCTTTTTGAACCCTTACATTAAATCTCAAGTTCATAAGAGTTGTGCCATTACATAAAGTAATTAATGCCATCTAGTCCTCCGCTATGGTGTATGGCTTCATAATTTTCCTCTTGTCCTTGTTTTGTTATGACCAAATAAATACTAACTAAGCATGATTTGGTAGTTGTTTTCTATTGGTTTGACATTCTGCACTTGAAAACCTTAATTTTTAAAATTAAGATATAACAATTGGAGTGCGCTTGCCCACCTATGATGCATCACTATGTTTTCTGACATATGTATGACTCGGTAATTGCATACCTCTTTCTGTGGATTCGACATTTTTGCACTTAAATGCCTTAATTTTAGGATCAGATGCAACGACTCGAATGCGCATTGCTTGGCTATGATGCATTACTAAGTTTTGTTAGGTAGATTTCGTATGTTTTTTACGGATTGATATCTTAAAAAATATATATATATTTTGAAATCACCAGAAAATATCAAGACACCATAAAATCTCCTGTAGAAAATAAAAACCTGATACCTACCAATCGAAACTGCTAACGTTTGATCATTTGTGAGCCTTGGATCGTTAGCGATCCATATACGCTGGATTCAAGAGAAATGGTGAATTGATATTCCGAGAGCTTGCTCCTCTCCAACGTTATATCATGGAATTCCCACGTTCAAGAGAAAGGAAGAACATATGCTCCAATTTTGTTTGTCCTTCCACGCAGATCTGTCAAAACAGTTTTAAGTTTTAACCCATCGCCACAAAATTGATGTGCGGTTTCTTCTTTTCACTTTTTAGGTACTATACCGAGTATGTTTATGTTAGGAAAAATGTACAGTGGATGAATGGTTAATGAAACAAATAGATTGAATTGATGGAGGACTTAGAGTGAGACATGATCAAATCATTTTACTTAGAAAATTTATGACTCTCCATTTAGTTTGCTATGAGAGTTTCAATATAGAATTCTCTGTTACAGTGTTTAATTCTGATTGGTTAATTTGTATAAAATCAGAAGATAGTTAAGTTGGTTAAGTATGAACACAGTGATATAAATAGTAGAGTAGTATGTGTGTGAGACTTTAAGTGAAGGATAAAAAGGGGTTTGTGAATGTAAGTGTAGTAGTGTGTGCGAATACAAAACAAAGTGTGTGTATAATGCAAGAAACAATGTGTTAGTGTAACAAAATACTGTTCAGTAAATAGTGCAAAGATAATGAGTGATTGAAGGAAAATAACTCTTCTGTGTATGTATGTACTTGTAGTTATTTTTCTTGTTGTTGTTTATTGCTGTCTTTACTATGGTATTAGAGTCGTCAAGATTCTAAGGACTATTGATCACTCTTTGTGATCTTAGTGCAAGAAATCATGTCGAGTGGTGCGAGCAATATTGACCTTCGCTTCTTGTGATAGATGGTAAAAACTATGATAAATGGTGCATTCAAATGCGGGTTATTTTTGGATTTCAAGAAGTTTCAGAAATTGTTGACAATGGTCTACAAGAATTGGGTGATGCTCCTTCTGACACTCAATGTGTAGCGTTGAGTGGACTCTGCAAAAAAGATTGTGTGGCCTCTGCTAATTTTGAGAAGATTGCTATGGCCAAAACATCCAAAGAAGCATGGGACATTCTTGAGAAGTGCTATAAAGGAGCAGACCGGTTAAAGAAGGTCAGATTGTAGATGCTAAGGAGATAGTACGAGTTACTTTAAATGGATTCAAAGGATAGTATTAGTGAATACTGTATCAGGGTTGTTTCATTGTCTAACTAGATGAAGTCCAATAGCGAGACCATGACAGAAGTGATGCTAATCGAGAAAATCCTTCGAACTTTAACCCTAAGATTTGACTATGTTGTAATGGCAATTGAAGAGTCCAAAGATCTTAATGAGTCGAAATTAGAAGAACTTCAAAGCTCTTTGGAAGCCTACGAGCAGAGAATGAATGAAAGAGGCCTTGATAAGACAGCTGAATAAGCCTTATAAGCCTAGATAAGGCACTCTTGATTTTTCAAGAAACAAGAGAGGCAAAGGTAGAAGAAGATTTCAAGGTTGAGGAAGAAGTTATAATGCTCAAGCATGAGAACAAGATACCATGGGAAGTTAAACTCAAAATCGTATTGATTATAATTCGAATTATCCAAGGCGAGGAAGTATACGTGGTTGAGGGGGTATAAGAGGATTCCATAAAAGAAATATACAATGTCATAATTGTCAGAAATATGGCCACTTTGCTGATGAATGTAAGGGACAAAAGGTACCTCTAAAGAATTATGATGAGGTGACTGCATATGCACAACAAGATCAAGGAGATTCTGATCATGTACTCTTAACGGTGACTACAGAGCATGGCATTACAATGGCTAATTCTTGGTACCTTGACAATAGGTGTTCTAATCATATGTCAGGTAATAGAGAGTGGTTTATGGATCTTGATGGACAAATCAAAAGTAAGGCTAAGTTTGCTGATAACAGTATGGTAATAGCTAAAGGACTTGGTAAGATTCTAATTCAATAAAAGAATGGAGAATACTCATATATCTCTAAGGTGTTATATGTGCTTGAGATGAAAAACAACCTACTGAGTTTGAGATAATTGTTGGAAAAGGGTTATAGTATGGAGTTACGAGATAAGTTGTTGATTGTGTATGATAACAAAAGTAGAGTGATCTTGAAGTCCCCTCTTACTAAGAACAAAACATTCAAAATTGATAATCAAACAAGTGTTGGTAAGTGTTTGGCAACTGTTGTAGATGAAACTAGTTGACTTTGGCATTAGTGCTTTTGTCATTTGAATTTTCAAAGTCTGAGTCAACTAAAGAATGTCAATATGGTGGATGGTTTACCTTAAATTCGAATACAAGATAGGGTGTGTGAAGAATGTCTATTGGGTAAACAAACTAGGGATCGGTTAAACTAAGAGACATCACCAAGGACTTCAAGCTTACTTGAAGTAGTATACTTTGATGTGTGTAGACTAATCAGTCTCTTCTCTCTTGGAGGTAATCGACATTTTGTCACATTTATTGATGACTTTAATAGGAGATTGTGGGTATATTTGATCTAAAATAAGAGTGAAGTCTTTGAAGTTTTTAAGAAATTTAAAGTTTATTTTGAAAAACAAAGTAGGAGGACAATTAAGATCTTGTGAATCGATGGAGGAGGAGAGTATACTTCAATAGAGTTTAAGAGTTTTTGTGAAGATAATGGTGTTATGCATGAGGTGACAACACCTTATACATCACAACATAATGGTGTAGTTAAGTGAAGAAAAAGAACTTTGATGAATATAGTGTGTAGTATGTTAAGAACAAGGAGTGTACCTAAACATTTTTTAGGAGAAGCAATAGCTACAACAGCATATGTTCTCAATAGATGCCTAACTAAGAAGTTGATTAATAAGACTCTAGAGGAGGCATGGTCAATTAAGAAATTGAGTATACAACATTTAAGAGCATTCAATAGCATTTGTTTTAGTCATGTGGTGGATAAGAAGAGAAAGAAATTGGATGATAAAAGTGTGTGTGCTATTTTTCTTGGTTATCATCCAACTAGTTCAGATAAACTGTACAATCCGCTTACTAAGAAGGTGTTTATAAGTAGAGATATTGTTTTTAATGAAGAAAAGGCATGGCAATGGAAGAGTAATGTACTAGATAGATTAGTGCAATTGAGGGATATACATGTGAGTGAAGAAGTGGTAACACATGAAACATCACCTGATTGTGGTAGAAATAATGTTGGTTGCTAAGTTGAACTCAGACAACGAAGATTATGCTAGAGGCCAAGAAGATTGGATGATTATGAAGTATTTCTAAATAGTGCCATTATTAAAGAGGGTGATTTGGTTCACATGGCATTATTTGTAGGAATTTGAAATGTCAAATCTTGGTAAACTTTCTTATTTTCTTGGATTGGAGTTTACTAAAGTTGAAGAAGGATTATTACTACATCGGACGAAGTATTTAAAGGACATTTTAAGAAGATTTAATATGATGAATTGTAATGAAGTTTCAACACCGGTTGACAATTGTGTAAAGTTGATACGAGATGGTACTAATGTGTTGGTTGATTCAACTATGTATAAGCAGATAGTTGGTTCCTTGAGATACTTGTGTAATAGCAGATCGAATATTGCACATGGAGTAGGTGTTTTAAGTAGATTTATGGAAAATCCTAGATTGTCACATATGATTACTGCTAAAGAGTTTTAAGATTTGTTAACAAATCAATAATTAGCTTAGCTCAACATGCGACTGCACATGGTAGAAGTAAACATATTGAGACTCGGTTTTATTTCTTGCGAGATCCAGTCAACAAGGATAAGTTAGTGCTCGAATACTGTAAAACTAAAGAGCAACTAGCTAATATTCTAACCAAGCCTTTGTGAGTAGACACATTTAAAAAATTAAGGTTCATGTTCGGATTAAGGTCATTTAGTTTGATGAAAACTAGTCAGCATTAAGGGGGGTGTGTTGTAGTGTTTAATTCTAATTGGCTAGTTTGTATAAAATCAAAAGGTAGTTAAGTTGGTTCGGTATGAACACAGTGATATAAATAGCAGGGTAGTGTATGCGTGTATAAAAAGGTGGTGTGTGAGACTTTAAGTGGAGGATAAAAAAGTGTTTGTGAATGTAAGTGTAGTAGTGTGTGTGAATGCAAAACAAAGTGTGTATGCAATGCAAAAAATAGTATGTTAGTGTAACAAAATAATGTTCAGTGAATAGTGCAAAGATAATGAGTGATTGAAGAAAAATAACTCTTCTGCGTGTGTATGTACTTATAGTTATTTTTCCTATTGTTGTTCATTGCTGTCTTTACATTCTCCCATAATACAATTAAGTTTTGATAATTGGACAGTAAAAATCCAAATATTAAAGCACACTAAAATGTAGAAGAGGTGCCTATTTTTCTTGCAGTTTCGAAGGAGAAAAATTGTAGATATTTGGTTAAAATTCTTGTAGAAAAAAATATTGAAATCAAAGTTACAAAACTTACTTTAAAAAACACAATCTAAAAGGTAAGAATCTTTCACGAAGAGTCATAATAATTCATTAATTGAATTCTGTTCATAAGATTGAGTTTGGATCAACTACATATTAATCTTGTTGGAATTAATTAGAATTATGTGATGAATATATTTTTAATACGCACTAAAGCAATCACTTTGTTATTGATTTACTTTCTTGTTTTGGTACACATACAAATACACTCACACTCTGATAGTTCTCACTACACTCTCTTGTTTTTCACACTACCCTTCACTTATGTACAACAGTCTCATTTATTTCACATACTACACTTTTCTATTTGTATTGTTTCTATATCCTCTATTAGTTATAACTGTTGTATTTATACTTGTTGATTTACTAACCACCCCTTCACTACACAAACTGTATTACACATACTAACACACCCCCTTAATACAGATTATGTTGAAATTCACTAAGTGATCTCATCCCAACAAATGTCCTCAACTACTCAAATCTTTTAGTCTTCAATGGCTTTGTCAAAAAATTAGCTTGCTATTCCACCATACTGCAATACATCAATTTCATCTTTCCTTGATTCACTTGGTCTCTTTGGTAATGAAATTTAGTTTCAATATGTTTGCTTCGACCATGGGTAATAGGATGATGAGCCAAATTTATAGCAAACGTATTATCAATTCTTAGTTCCAAAGGACTTGCAACATTTGCTTTCATCTGATTTAGTGATATTATGAGCTACATTGCTTCACATGCAACAATAGAGGCTGCTGTGTACTCTGCCTTACAAGAGGATAATACAACAACTTGTTGCTTCTTTGAACTCCATGCAAAAGGAGAATTGCAACACTTAAACAAATATTTAGTCATACTTTTCCTATCCACCTTATCACTACACAAGTCTGAGTTAGAAAATACTACAGCACTTACCACACTATTGTTGTTCCTTGTTCGAAGTAACACTACATAATCCAAAGTCCCCTTAGTATATCAAAGTATTCTCTTAGCAGCTACCATATGAGATTCCTTAGGTTGTTCTGTAAATCTGCTAATCAATCCTAGTGCAAATGTAATGTCTGGCTTGCTGTTGCACAAAAACCTTAGGGACCCAATCATTAATCTAAACATTGTTGCATCTACATACTTTTCTTCTTTACTTCTCACAAGCCTAACATTTGATTCAATTGGTTTTGAAACTAGATTACAATTTGCCATTCCAAATCTTTTCAAAATATCCTTTGCATATTTTGTCTAATGTAACATAGCACCCCCTTTAACTTGTGCAAGTTCAAGCCTTAAGAAATATGACAACTTTCTTAAGTCAAACATCTCAAATTTAGACCTCATCACCTTCTTAAAGTTATCAATGTCTGAATCATTAGTTCCAGTAACTAGGGGATCATCAACATATAGGCATATAATCAATGTTTCATCTTTTCCTTTTACTTTAGATCTGACCTTCTGTTTTATATATACTCCATACTCACAACTACACTTCTCAAAGCCTTATTGTACAAAAAATGTATCAATCCTCTTATTCCAAGCTCGCGAAGCTTGTTTCAACCCTTATAGTGCTTTCTTTAATTTGAACACCTTATCTTCACATTATTTAATCTTAAATCTAGGGGTTTGAATCACATAAACTTCCTCTTCAAGTGGATCATTTAGAAAATTTGACTTGACATCCATCTGAAACATCGACCATGCATTGAAACTAGAAAGTGCAACAACAAATCTTACAATTTTAATCTTAGCTATAGGCAAAAACACTTCAGTAAAGTCCAATCCAACCCCTTGTAGGAATCCTTTTGCTACGTGTCTGGCCTTATATTTTGCAATTGAACCATTTAGCTTTACTTTTACCTTGTAGATCTACCTAACATCATTTAGCTTCTTATTACTTGGCAGTTCTACTAAGTCCCATGTTTGATTCTTCTTAATGGATAGTAATACTTTGTCTATAGCAATAATTCACTTGGGATCTTCAATTGCCCGTTCAAATATGATTTGCTCAATGTCTACAAACAATGCCATATGCACTAAATCACCTTCTAAAGTGATCATGTTAGTAGGAAGCACTTCATAATCATCTAACCTCCTTGGTTTTTATTTGATCTTCTATTATCTCTGTTCAATCTATTGATCTTGATAAGCATTTCCTTTGGTCCAATCTGATGAAGGTTCATCAGTAATCATACCTTCACTCAAAACACGTACATCCTTTAGCTTCTTTAAACTATCTGAGACATCACTTTCTCACTGCCATGTCTTTCCCTCATCAAAGACAACATTTGTACTTATGAATTACTTCTTTATGATAGGATTGTACAACTTGTAGGCACCAATAGAATGATAACTAAGCAAGACAGCACATACTTTTATCATCTAATTTCTTTGTCTTCTCATTTGGCACATGACTAAATCATATACTTCCAAATATTTTTAAATGCTGAACACATGGTTTCTTACCCGACCATACTTCTTCTGGAGTCTTATTGACTAGTTTCTTAGTAGGACATCTATTGGTAATGTAGGCTGTTGTAGCAATTGCTTCTCCCCATAAATGCTTAGGGATTTTCTTCGTACTTAACATACTATGCACCATATTCATCAGAGTTTTATTCCTTTCCTCAACCACACCATTATGTTGTGGTGTGTAGGGTGCTATTACCTTATGTATAACTCTATTGTCTTTATAGAAACTCCTAAACTCATTTGAGGTATACTCATCTCCTCTATCGGTTCGTAAGATTTTAATTGCCTTATCACTTTGTTTTTCAACTCAAACTTTGAATCTCTTAAAGATTTCCAAAATTCACTCTTGTTTTAAATCAAATATACCTACAATTTCCTACTAAAGTTATCAATAAACATAACAAAGTATTGATTACCTCCAAGGGAAAGGGGATCAATAGGTCTGTACACATATGAGTACACAACTTTGAGAAGATTCAAAGTTAGCAGTAGGCGCGGTTCGATTTGGTATGGTTCGCCTCCCTTTATCAAATTGAATTTAATATAATGGTTTGTTTTTTTTTTTTAAATTAAACCTAATCATTTGGTTCGGTTTATAAATTTTTCAAACCTAATTAAAACTGATTCAGTCTACGGTTTGAATTGTTTGTGTTAAATTTTTACTAAATATTTTTATTTCCAATAAATATGAAATTTCAAATGGAATTTATTCAACTTAATTTTAATAATTGATACAAAATTATGATAAAAAATAAAAAAATATGAAAAATTCAATAAAATTATGAAGATTGATAGAAAAAAAATATAAAAAAGTACAAAATAATTACATAATTTTTTTTATTTAACAAAATGGTTCGATTCAACAAATCAAATTGTGAATTGTTTATACACAACTGAACTGAACTGAACTGTAAACCAAATGGTTTACAAAAAAACCAATTTTTTGGTTTGCTTTAGTTTGTGGTTTTTTTACCAGTCTTATTCGAAGTCCTTAGAGATGACTTACTCTTAAATTGATCTCTCATCTATTTGCCCAACTGACCTTCTCCACACACTTGTTCTTGGGTGGTAATTTAAGGAAGACCTACTACCATTTCTTTAGCCTTCAACTCACATAAACTTATAAAGTTAAGATGCCCAAACCATATGTGCTATAACCAGTTCTCATTATTAACCAATGCAATAAAACTGAGATACTCACTTATCTAAATATCAACCTTAAAGGTTCTATTTTTGTTCAATTGTGATTTCAAAATCAATTGACCTTTGTCATCATACAGGATAAGCTTCTTCTCACATAAATTCATACTATATCCCTTCTCAAGTAACTATGCTAGGCTCAACAAATTATTCTTCATTTGAGGCACATATAATACATCTAAAATATATGAAAGTTTCCCATTCATCTATTTGATAATGGTTTTGCCTAATCCTTCAACCAACACTATACTGTTGTTAGCAAACTCTACCTTGCTCTTGTGTGATTCATTAAGATCCACGAACCATTATCTATTCCCAAACATGTGGTTTGAGTACCCTGTATCTAAGTACCAAGAGTTAGTATTGGAATTGTTGGATTCAACCGTAACCATCAATAGTATATGATCTAATTTGTCTCCATCTTGTGCATATGCAACCATATTTTCTTGAATCTTTTGTGTTCCTTTAGGATTTCTACACTCATCAGCAAAGTGTCCAAATTACTAGCAATTATAGCATTGAACATTCCTTTTGTCAAATTTCCTCTTAGTGCCTCTTCCTTAAGACTTGATAGGTCTTTGAGTGTTGTTTGCATCAAATTGAGATTGATCATTTGAGTATTCTTGGTCACGCCCTTGACTTTGAAACTCCTTCTATGCCCCTTAGTTCTACCTCTATCACGTCTTCTTTTGCTCTTAAAGGAGTCGTAACCACGTCTTTTAGTTTGTGCTTGTAAGGCTTGCTCAGTGTTTCTTTCCTAATTCCTCTCATTCATCCTTTGTTCATAAGCTTCTAAAGAACTTTGTAAGTCTTCAAATTTCAAGTCTAATAATTCTTTTGGTTCTTCAATGGCAATAACAAAGTAATCAAATCTTGATGTCAAGGTGTGAAGAATTTTCTTGACAATCATTAGCTTTGTCATATTCTTACCATTGAACTTCATTTAATTTGTTAACAGCATCACATGATTATAATAGTCACTAATACTTTCCTTTGACTTTATCTACAATAGTTCATATTGCCTTCCCAATGTTTGTAGCCTCACTTTCTTTAATGTGTTGGGCCCTTATAACATTTCTCAAACAAATCCTAGGTCTCTTTCGCTATTTTGGCTACTACAATCTTTTCAAAGTTCGCAACATCTATGCATTGATGAATATAGTAAAGAGCTTTACACTCCTTTTTCTTAGCATCTCTATAAACATCACATCAAGCATCTGATGCTGTCTCCTTCAATTCTTGCAACTCGTTATTAACAATCTCTAGCACTTCTTGGAAACTAGAAAGAACTCGCATTTGTATGCATCACTTATTATAATTCTTCCCATCTAAAATAAGAAGTGCCATAACTATATTGCTAACCCCACTCTCCATTGATAGACCATTGAGAACCAATCACAATTCACGAATTTTGATTTCTTCCAACTTGCTTTGATACTACTATTGGAATTAATCAGAATTATGTGATGAATATATATTTAATATGCACTAAAGTAATTACTTTGTTATTGATTCACTATCTTGTTTGGTACACACACAAATACACTCACACTTTGATAGTTCTCACTATACTCCCTTATTTTTTACACTACCCTTCAATCACATATAGCACTCTCATTCATTTCACACACTACACTTTTCTATTTGTACTATCGCTGTATCCTCTATTAGTTATAATTGCTGTATTTATACTTGTTGATTTACTAACCGACCCTTTACTACACAAACTGTATTACATACACTAACAAATAAGTCCTTAATCACAAATTGATGTAACTCTTATAATTGAAACTTTTTGACATTATATTTTACATGTTTGCCATCACAAAATACATGGGAAAGTACACAATCATGTACTTTAGGTGTGTACCTTTTTAATTTGATATGCAACTACCATTTGAGAAATATGCCTAGATAAATGGCTGTATACTTGACCATGTATCTCTTGGTATGCTAAATTCCAAATATTAATACATTACCAAGATGTACAGGACCTCATATCTCTGAACACTACAAAGCTCCTTTCTTAATGCTTGAATTACTTAATAGGAAGATTAAGATGCATGAAGAACTCCAAGAAACACTAGACTGCAAAAAGTATCAATCAAGATGTCTTTTCGCAATAGCAAACACGCATCGACATCGTTGTCACATCCAGCAAACTAAAATGTAAGGAAGAAGACACCTGTTTATTTATTTATTTATATTGTCTGCGTAGTTTCTGGTTCTTGTTAGAAATTAATTATTAAATAAAGGTCGCTGCTCGCATCGTCTACCAACGTACGGTGTCTGTGGCAACCAAATTCTAGCTTGTCCTTCTCGAAATGAAGGCAGACTATATCTTTGTCAACAAGAATTTATGGTACTTACTCTTTCTCTACCTCAACAGGCTAAAACAAAATTAGCTTCATCACTCCCGTTAATACCACTTCAAGCAAACAAGTATTCACATATAGCATTCAAAATTTACATCCCCTTAGACCTACATAGAATGACTTAGCATTCAATGTAGCTTAATTATATACGCAGACAAAAATTAGTAGATCAATCACCATATACCATAAGGCAAATTTTACTTCTCACATTCCGATTTTTGGCCCAAAAAACGATGCGTCGAGGTCTCAAGATATGCTGCTTGGTAACAACGATTCTGCTAGTTGTATTCACGATTGTTATAGTAACCTTATCCCTTACCATCTTTAAACCAAAACAACCTGAAATAACTGCCCACCCTATTGGCCTCGAAAATATCCAGTTCGGTTTTGGTCCTAATGCAACTCTCAATGCCACGATTGATGTAGTTGTAACTATAGAAAATCCGAATTATGGTGGTTTTGAGTTTGAAAACAGCATTGGCTACATCAATTATCATGGTTCGATCGTAGCCGAAGTCCCGCTGGAACATCAGATGATACCAGCACGTTCTAAAGTTAATATTACCACTTCCACAGTTCTAATGGTGTATAAAGTGATGACGAATCCGGATTTTATAGCAGATATTGGATCTGGGAGCTTGAACATGGTATCCACAACCTCTTTGCATGGGAATGTCGTTCTGATCAAGATATTGAAGCTGCACGCAACTGCTTACAGTGTGTGTGATGTATCTTTTTTTATTCAATCTCACAATGTAGAGTCTAAATGCCATTCTGATATAAAATTATGAAAAGGGTTATATTACAGTTTATATCTCAATTTTATCATTTTTGTAATTATTTATTAAAAGTTTCAATTTGTCTAATTATATATCCAATTAAAAATTTAGTTATAACAATTTATACCTCAATTAACTCCAATTTATACTATTAGTTTAATTGGCACGATTGGCTAATTGAATGATCGCCTAAAGCCTTAGGAGGTTCATGCAACCCCATAATTAAAAATTTAGTTATCATAATCTATACCTTAATTAATTCCAATCTATACTCATGATTATCTAATTGAATGGTTGCCTAAGGCCTTAGGATGTTCATATAACCCCATAGGGTTATAGACTGCCACAAACAGTTACTAGTAGATTGCACAACCTATATTTTAGAAGTGGTTTTCAATTTATTATTTTGTAGGGAATGACTAATGGTCACTTATAGAAGGTTAGGTAAGCCTCCTAAAGCTATGGATAGCTATCCCATTGGCTAATAATGCTAAATTGACTAACGATATGAATTAAAGTTAAGTGAAATGTAGACTGTAATAACTAAATCTTTAATTGGGTATATAATTAGATAAATTGAAATTTCAGGTATATATTGCAAAAAGTGACAAATTAATATGTAAATCATGATATTCACCTAATTATGAATGCTTTCAAGAATGGGTAAAGTTATTTTATTAAAAATTTCCTAAAGTTATCGCATTAAAATAGAGATATGTGTAATTAATGGTTGAGATTAAATTAAAAAAAATGGTAATATCACAATGATGTCAAATGATATTAAAAAAATTTAGATAATCTCAATTGTTCATTTTTGTATTTTACAGAATCCATTTCTAGGTTTTACAGTATACAATTAGTCAAATTTCCCAATTTCACTTTGAAATTTATCTATGTGTAAAAGGAATTATCGTGTTTGTACTCTTTGATGTATATAGAAATAATTGTCTAGTTCTTTCTCTTTTTCTTTCTTCTTTTTATGATATAGATAGTTATGTTGAAACAATTATAGAAAACATTTTCACTTTTCTTTTTTTCTTTTTTAATATTTTAATTAGGACTATTTTATCTTTGTGTGCCAATAAATTTCACCAACTATTCATAGAAACAACTCTGATTTTTTTATTACATTAGGGATTTTTTTACGGTAGCATTACCTTAACGTTGGCCAATGTAATATGCTATAAAAGATTAATGGGTTACCTTTTCTCTCCTATTTTTCCATTTAATTAATTAGTTTTATAAAATTTTTTTATTCAAAAAACCTATTGATCTATTATTTAGGTAACATATTAGACTATTTTAATAGGATGGACATTATAGATTAAGTGTTCGTAAATTAGTAGTTTAGATTAATTGGCGTTATGATAACACAATTTTGACAGCAATACTATAGAAACCTCCCCATTGCACTAATGACCCAAAATCTTAGCCATGAATATCCAGCAATTAATCAACATACTTAAGATTGGAGATAATTTTAATCATAATGGTTTTGTTACCACTAGATTTATTAGTTATAACATATCATATAAATATACATGTGACATGTAATATCCAATCGATCCTTTTTCATCATCATCCTATTAGCCAAGCTTTGCTATATTTTTAATTGTTAAATTATGAGTAAAATAGGCTTTGGATACTTGTACTTTTATTATTATTATTATTATTTTTTATTTTAGATACCTATGTTTTCCTTATCAACACTTAATTGATCCGTGCTTTATTGAATAGTGGAAAACTAACCCTCTTACATCTCCGTTCGTCTAAAACGAACCTGAAAAAAAAAAATAAAAAAGGCTTTATAGGATGATTATAATTAGCAAAATCAATTTCGTAGTCCTGCAAACAAAGTGTTTAATGATAACACCTGTTATAGATTAAAACATCTATATATCCAATTTTATAGGATGTGTCATCATTCATCAGTAAATAACTCTAATTTTATGATATGCACCTCGATGAGAGTAGATTTTTCCATTACTCTAAGCATCTTATTGAGAAATCAATAGAAAAAATATGCTGAAGGAAAGAAGCGATGATGGAAGTTACAGGGGAAAGCTGAATTATTTGCACAAATTTCAGCAATAAGGAATGAATATGGTTTGTCAATAAAGGGACATAAGGACGTGTCGTCGTTTATTTATTTATTTATTTTTAGAATCTTAGATTTAAGGTTTGAGATTTGGGAAAGTAATGGTTCTTCTTTCATGAGTCGTTCCTTTTTTTTCCTTTTTTTTTCTTTTACCTTCCACCAGTTTTAGCATCACAAGTTCCAACCCTAACCCAGAATGGAGATGTAACGGAGTTAGTTGTTTTTTTTTTTTTCACCATTTAATAAAATATGGGTTACTTAATGTTAAAAAGATAATGTTAATTTAAAGCAACTACTTTTGTTTCAAAAATTTAATTTTTGGAATATTACAATGTGTTTAAAATTTTAGGGGACTTGAATTTGAAGTGGTGGCACATGAATTAGGTATATAAGAATGGACTAAGCTTTTGTGAGGATTAAATAAGTATGGTGCAATTTCTTCAAGGGAGGTTCAAAACTTAACTAACCATGCCATAAAGTTGGTTGTAGTTGTGTTACAGTCCAAGAGTTTGAGGGTGAGTAGGGTACTCAAATTGAGTGTATTGTGTGGTAAGTGGCATCAATAGGTAATTTGTTTGTGGGATGGATAGTTTGTTTATGTGATAGAGTATTCTTTAACAGTGGGGTTAGCCTCTATTGAGCAAATTGGTTGGGAGTTGATATTATTTTTTTGATGATGGCCATAACAGATCGAAACCAATTATGATATTGAGCCTTCCAAAACATACAAGGGCCTATGACAATGGTAGAGGGTATTCCTTGAAAAAGATAAGCTTGAAATAGTCCTGGGGTAAACTTTAGTACTCACCTACAAATATTTTTCTATATAAACCCCAAAATCACACACATTTCTCAAACATACCATCAACCTTCAAAGTTTTTAACCCAAAGTCTACAATCTCCATGCATATATAGTTACCCTTTACCTTTTCCTAAGGTTTCTTAGAAAAAGACATAAAACCATGCAAAGCCTAGTTAGGTTTTCTAGCTATAGAGGTATGGCATTTGAGGTTAAGCCACACATTGTCCCATGTTTATCAAATGGGTTCATAAACGTTTTTAAAAACTAAACATGAACTAAGACATGTATATAAACATCTATAATGTGTTTATTAGTTATGCCAAGTTTTTCATATAGAAACCTATTCATAATCGTCTCATATTGTGTTTGGATTGATAGGTTGGATGTAAATTATCAATCTTATATTTGAGTTATCGATTCTTAAAAACACTTAGCAAAATAGGGAAAATTTGAAAAAGTAAAGCTCCAACAAGGATTACTACTTATTGAAAAACCTCTTTTATCCTATTGAAGGTTACTCAACCTAATTTTCTATGTTTAGAACAAGGACATCTAGCCTATTATTTAATCATTGAAATCCTTATTATTGGTAGTGAACTCAATAATAATGCCTAAATCTCATCATTAAGCACTAGCTTTATGGCAATCAACTGATTTACAAGACTATAAAATCATTCAAGTGCTCTGTCATACTTGATTTGTCCTTATACTTCAAATTCACTACTTTTTTAATTAACGAGGTTTTATTTAAGGCAATTTGTCTTTCATATAGGGATTTCAATTTTCTCCATAGAACATCTACTGTAGTTTCCAATAACAAAGTGAAGATAAAATTAAATAATGAACTGGGATTTAACGTGGAAAACCTAACCTATGGAAAAAAATCACGAGATGGCATAGCACAATATCTTTTACTATCAATAATAATAAGCTCACAAAGTAATTTTTTCATTGGCTATATTAGTAGATAAATAATCTTCACCGTAAATGATAAATATTAACAAAATCTCAATATAAACTAAATTTATGAAATTGTGAAAATCTCAATATAAACTAAATTTATGAAATTGTGAAAGCGCTAATTCAACTTGAACTACTACGAAAGATTTACCAAGATCGGAAATAACAGTTTCCTAGAGTTTCACACCACGAATTCAATAGCTCAAAACCTCCCCGATTACGGATCCGAGATTACTCCTCTAAAATAAAATTTCACTTTCCCAATACGTAAAAGGACGAAGTCAGTGGATCCGATTCTTAATTCGCGGACGTATATCTTGCTGTTTCGTCTTTGTCCTTGAGTTCCTTTCCTCGTCTCTTTGGTCAATTCCCCAACCCGGCCGCAATCTCCGATCTTTTTTTTTTCTTCTTGGTACCAGTCTTCTAATATTATATATATATATATATATATATATATTTATTTATTTATTTATTAGGTTTCTTTTTCTATACTTTTTTTGTTAATAACTATGGATACAGATATGAATTGGACTCATAAGCCCCAACAGTAACTAACAATTTCGTGGTGACTAATTACTCTCTGAACCATAGAGCACTAAATTTCTGTAATAAGCTCTTAGTGCATTTTGCTCTTTTACTTACTCTATTCAATAATAAGAATAATAACATATATATATATATATATATATATATATAGAATTACAAGAATTCAAATTCTAATATATATAATAAGAATTTAACTTAGATGCTAAAAAGTACAAAATAAAAATTTATAAATAACATAACACTATGAATTTAGGCTTTTATATAATCTCAACAGTATATTCCATATAGTTTCAAGCATATATATTAACCGATCTGTTTCAAACAATATATCAAGATCAACCGGTCGTCCTGAGGTTGGCCCTACCAGATATTCATTAACTCACCATCCTCAAATGGAACTTAAGGTAATCATGACAAACACAAAAATATGGAAATGTTGGAGGAAGACATTTGCAACTGTCCGACGCTGCCCTAGCTTGAAAAGTCACTAGGAAGTTTATGTAGGGTTCCAGAAAAGTAGGGTAAGCCCATAGAAAAAACCAAACTTTCCTCAAGCCTACGTACAATTGACTGACACTTTTGCGCCCCATTCATTGGATCTTTTTACTGGATCATGTTGTAGAAATCGTTTACGCCAATAAAATGGAAAATGTAGCAGGAACCATCAAACTAGTAAGCTAATTTCCAAAGGGTGACAATAGCAAGTTAAAAGAAAAAATCATTACATCTTTTAACAACGTCAGAAAATTATCTCACAGAGTTATTGGGATATTTCATACACACACACACACACATATATATATATATATATATATATATACATGCATATTAGTGGATGCCTGTACTTATCTCACAAGTGCTAAAAATTTTATTTGGAATCCTTTTTTAAGAAAAAGTAAATATATATATTTTTATATAACTATCATAAATAATTTCTCTTTATTAATTTTTTATATAACAGAATAATTATTTTATTGAAAAACTTTAATATGTTAATATTTTCAGGTTTATACTTTTGATTATCTACTTATCCATACACAATCAATGATATAATGAAGTATTAAGGAAAGTGGTAATGTGAGAAGACTTGTGAGTGAATCATGGATTAATTTTAGTAGATATTATGGAAAGTGGGTAATGTGGTGGTTTAGTGGAGTTAAGTGGTTATTAGAAATTTAGTGTAATAATTAATTTTTATCGTATTGGTAAATATATCTTTATTAATTAAATTAATTGGTAGTTAATATAAAAGTTTGTTTTGTCATTGTTTATAATTCGATTCAGGACTAAATAGCAATTTTAGAATATGATGGTTATTTAAGGGTTTTCTAACTTAAATAATAGATGTATATGCGTTGCATGTACAAAAAATACAAAATGAAGAGAGAGAGAGAGAGGTGCAGTTAGTGGAAGAGTGTGGAAAAGTGAGAGAAAGAAAAGAAAGATATAGATACAGTTAGTGAAAAAGTGGAATAGTGAAATAAGTTAGAGAAAGTAAAGAAATGAAGAGAGAGAAAAAGAAGTAAATAGATATATTTATTTATTAGTTATAATTTTAACAGTCTATTTTTTTATTATTTTTTTGTTAAATAATAGTAAATAGAAGATAAATATGTAGTTTTAAGAAAAATGTTACTTAAGGTTTTTTTTTGTTTTGATAATATAGATATATATATATATATATATAT